>JACEEZ010003422.1:0-10000 GCA_016584305.1 Chionoecetes opilio
GGGGAGAGTTGAGTGCTGGGGTGAGGGGTTGGATAGGGTAGATCATGCTTGCCGGTGGATTTATCAAGTAGTGTGAAGCTTTTTTGTTCTAAGCACTGGTTCGATCACGCATCAAAAAATGATGCATTATTAATCACGCACGCACACACACACGCACACGCACACACACACACACACACACACACACACACACCATATTTTCTTTGTTGTCGTAACACCTATATGTGTCTGCCTTATACTATATCCTTATTAGATTAGCCTACAGGCGCTATAGGCTACAACGTAAAAAAAAAAAAAAAAAAAAAAAAAAAAAATATCTGATCACGTAGTATACCTAACAGAAAACATTATTAGTCAACATTCCACAGATCTTGATACGGTAATAAAACACGAAATTTATGAGAATAGAAATGCAAGATAATTAAGTGTTTGCATTTAAGTTACTTTCGAGGCCATTTTACAAGATCTTTTAATACATATAAGGCGACGGTAGTTATTGTTATTTTTGAAGGTGGTTAACCCCTTGAGACCCATAGCGTAATTTCCATTGTAATTTGGCTAACATGGGACAATATTTAGTGAATTTAAGCAATATTTTATAGATATGACCTGTTTAATGTCCTTGTCGACTAACTAATTTGGTATATTCAGTTACGCTTCTTAATTTTATGGCTAACAACAGACAATTTTGTATACATAAGGAAAGATTTGGGTGTGAAGAGGTTAAGGCAATCGCTGCTGGTAAGGTTATGAGACTGGTGTGAAAAGTAGAGTTCTTTTGTAACTGTAGATGAGCTGTATTTTCATCCACGTGTTATTTCCATTCCATCCTGTTAATGATTTCCATTTGTTGCTATGTACTTCATACAACAAATCGGCAACACGATAGATAGGTCAATAGAATTTGTTGTTACTATGGATAGCAGCGCAACAACATTCAGCGACAGCGTGGTACTCAAGCTTAAGTAAATGATAGCTTTATATTGATGTTCATGTTTATACTGTATAGACTTTTCATTTATTAGTGTGGGTATAACACACACACACAACACACACACACACACACACACACACACACACACACACACACATACACATACACATACACATACACATACACATACACACACACACACACACACACACACACATACACATACACATACACATACACACACACACACACACACACACACACACATACACATACACATACACACACACACATACACATACACATACACACACACACATACACATACACACACACACACACACACACACACACACACACACACACACACACACACACACACACATACACACACTCTTTAAGCATATGCTGGAACACGTACAGGCTGACAATAATATAGCAATTTGACAAATGAATTATATCGTTAGAACAATAACATCTCCTTCATCATATCATCATTACAACTCTTCCACAACCGCCGCCGCCACCGCCACCACCGCCACCACCGCCACCACCGCCACCATATCACCCCTTCTCCCTTGGTAGGAATATTATGTTGATTAGATTTTTTTTTCAAAGAGAAATTTGTAATTGAATGGTTTGGTAAACAACGCACCATCTGACTAATATAATATAATAGATATTCGCAACGTGGGTTTGATAAAAATGGTTGTTCTTCCTACAGATGGTGTCCTTATTGTTTAATTATCACTTTCCCCTCCTTGCCTAATGGTATTTTTGAAGCCTGTAGCCGGGAAGCAGTCTCAGGAGGTATAAAGGGGCTTCGCCTGGTAATAAGTGTCCTGTCGGAGAGATGGGATGAGTATCCACAGACCATATGGTGGTCTATGGATGATGAGGACCATATGGTGGTCTGTGGATGATGAGGACCATATGGTGGTCTATGGATGAGTCTATTGTTATTACTAAATCCCATTTTTTTCTAATTGTGATCAAAAAAAATTTGATGAAATGTGCAATGTTACACTTCACGGCAAATCTCAAGTTCCTTCAACAACACATCTAAGCAGCTAACAAAGCAAGTAGACTATTTTTCTTTCCTATCAATAATGATAAAAGTAATGATATTGAAATAAATCAAAACCGATAAATATAATAATGATGATAATTGCTATAAAAAAAGACATACCTTAAGCGAAAAGTTCGTATGAGTCAATAAAAACATATTTCGGGCGCCATGAAAACTTGCATGGCTTACATAAGGAGAAAAAAATCAAAGTATTATGGAATAATCCATTAATTATACTTGAATAGTCAAAATATTTAACTACGTCATAAACAATTGCTAATAATGATGTGATTACACTTGATGACTGCGGCGCGAAGGAGGAGGAGGAGGAGGAGGAGGAGGAGGAGGAGGAGGAGGAGGAGGAGGAGGAGGAGGAATCGATAAATTTAAGCAAATATACTCAAGATACACGAAAATTGTACCTTTAAATTTCCTACGATAAGGAAATACGACGCTTTCTGGAAGTATATGATGAGAGTTACCGTGAATAAAGTAACAGGCAAGCACAGTATATATTTTTTTAACCGGAATTTTGTTGACGTAGAGTCTGCATTAAAGATGACGTGTGCGACTTAAAGCAGCGTGATGGAAGGGCTTGCCTTGCCTCACGCGGGACAAGTGTGTCAAGGAGTTATAATTTTCTTATCGCAGGAAATGTAATGAACCCAAAACCTCACCTACATAGACGTTTCCGTAAAGTATTTTGTCACTTTATAGATTATCTGATTTAGTGATTGACTTTTCCCCCGATAAAAACAGCAAACATTTGTACTCCCCGTCAAAATCATCATCCATTCAATCCGTTAAAAGATATCTTAGGGAGTAGACAGGGAAAAGTTAAAAAAATGATAGTCTTAATGTATTTCCCCCTTAGATATGCTTGTGGTATGTGTGTATCAACGCAGATTTTCCATTGAACACATTCTCGTTAAAGCACCATTAATGTTGTCTTTTTATTTTTAACATTACAGTTGGTTATAGCGTGCAATAATAAACCCACAGACCTCGGTGTAAGGCTGGCCAGGGCAGTAGGTATATGACTTACCCTAAAATACCTTCCTAACTTGGTCATTAGGGTGTCCCTGTGCATTCGGTCAGCGGTTCGAGTCCGCCTAGTTCGTGCTGACGTGGCGGCGCTTTGTATAGTCAATAACCTTGTAGTTGGTATTTGCAAAGTGTCTAGATAGGATGAAAATCTTATCTGGTCATTAGGGTACATACAAAAGGGTGAATTAGGGGAAAAAGTACTCATGTAACCAGGATGTGACAATTGGCTTCAGATGGTTTTAACACGTGTGAACTTGAAGAACCAAAAATATGAAAAAAGTTATTTAAGTAAGAGGTGTGGATGGTGTGATAATGAGTTTTTTAATTAGTAGTGTGTGTGTGTGTGTGTGTGTGTGTGTGTGTGTGTGTGTGTGTGTGTGTGTGTGTGTGTGTGTGTGTGTGTGTGTGTGTGTGTGTGTGTGTGTGTGTGTCTAGTGCCTCAAGATCATTGCTAGAGGATGTGGGATAAGTTTCATCTCTTTTTCTCATCTCACGAGAGTTTGTCTTGAGGGTTGTGACAGGAAGCGCCGCCACTTCAACGCTTCCTCTTCCTGTCAGGTCTTAGAACAGGTGTATTCTACTAGTTTTCTATTTTGTGACATTATTACCTTTGTTCATCCGTCTGTCTGTTTGCCTGTATATGTGTGTCTGTCTGAGTATGTGTTCATTAAAATATATAAATTCATCATTTACAGAAAGATAAAAACTAGACATTCATTTAAAAGTGAAATCTTCATAAGCAAAAAGGCGCCTCTGTCCTGGGGATGAGGGTCATGGTAGCCTTGGGTGGCGCCTCTGTCCTGGGGATGAGGGTCATGGCAGCCTTGGGTGGCGCCTCTGTCCTGGGGATGAGGGTCATGGCAGCCTTGGGTGGCGCCTCTGTCCTGGGGATGAGGGTCTTGGCAGCCTTGGGTGGCGCCTCTGTCCTGGGGATGAGGGTCATGGCAGCCTTGGGTGGCGCCTCTCTCCTGGGGATGAGGGTCATGGCAGCCTTGGGTGGCGCCTCTCTCCTGGGGATGAGAGTCTTGGCAGCCTTGGGTGGCGCCTCTGTCCTGGGGATGAGAGTCTTGGCAGCCTTGGGTGGCTTTTGTATCTCGTGTTTCTTGATCTCTGCGGGGTTGAGAGCTGTTTGCTCCACCTACAGAAAGGCGTAGTCATCCCGACAGCGGGGCGGGAAGTAGAACTTGGCGGGGCCAGAGGAGGTCTTGGCGAGCAACTCCTGCACGCTCACTCTCAGTTTGACGATTTTCTTTCTTCCCCGCATCAACTTCACCTTGAGCTGAGCCCCTTTCCTGCTGGGCACAGTGAAGGTGATGTTGGTGTCAAACTGCTGCTGCGTCAAGACATAAGTGTCCTCGCCGGGGCGTGGCGGCGGGCAGAGGGGGCAGGGGCACGGCTGGAGGTTGAGGGGTACGCGCAGCAGAGGCCACGAGAAGAACCCTCTTGGTCCGACCCAGAGAGTGGTGGGCAGCTTCTCGTCGAAAATATGCATGAGCTTCACTTCCTTAATGTTCAGGGTAGTCATGACGCTACTCGAGAATATGTTCTTACTGGAGCACCTCGCGTTGACGTACTTGAGCAATATTAAGGATGATTTTCACTGATGATTGGAACTTTCGGGCCCAACTCCAACCTCTTAGATCCAACCTCGGCACCCACCCAGTAGTCAAGATATAGCAACACTCCGGCCGTTCTCCCTATACAGAGCTTATTATAGGGTAACGTGGTACAAGTAATGAGGAGGAGGAGGAGGAGGAGGAGGAGGAGGAGGAGGAGGAGGAGGAGGAGGAGGAGGAGGGATAAATTTAGTTGTGTTAAAGGAGGAGAAGGATTGCTAAAGAAAGAGAAGGAACACAGAAGTAGCAAGGAGATAAATGCTTCATCTTGCCACCAGGTTACTGCGATCGTTGTCCCCTCTGCTTTATGTTTACTGGGAGTGCGAGGAAGAATTGTTGAGAGAGAGAGAGAGAGAGAGAGAGAGAGAGAGAGAGAGAGAGAGAGAGATGAACAATGATGATAATGATGAAGGTGGTGATGGTGGGTTATGGTAATGATGAGGAGCAAGGTGATGCATGAGGTGTATTTGAGACCCACGTGGAGCGCCATCAATTAGTCCATCATTACTTGTCACTTTACCATATATAATTAGAGGGGTAGGATATTATATACCCTTAATAGGGGTACAATAATATACCCCTAATAATCTCCTAAGAGATACTTTAATAAATTATGTGAAAATACTTGGATCGTATATATAGGTTTGGTGAGGGTAGGTTAGGTTAGGTTTAAATTATTTTGTTTTGCCAATGAAATTATTAGTCCTAGAGGAAACATTAATAGGGTAACAACAGATAAACGTTAATCTTGAGGTGTTTTACCTATTGATATAATTGGTATCTCAAAAAAGGGGTACACCTTTGATTTACCGTAAAAAATCATATTTTCTTAAATAGCTCAAAAACTATGAGGTTTACAGGAAATTTCTAGAAACTTTGCTTCTATGCATATTTACTCTTGGCCTAATATTTACGGAGTAAAATACATTTATAAAGAAACAGGGTGAAATATATCTGTGATATTAATACCCTATTAGTATTAGTATTTTTTTTTTTTTATTATTAATATTTTTTTTTTTTTTTTCAATTGAAAATGAAAAGAATGCAAATGGAGCGCCCTGCCGCGTGCAGGGCGTCCGTGAGGCGGTGGCGGCAGCCCCTCAGAGGGCGCGGCGCCGCTGCCGCACACGCAGGCGCCGCCACAGCCTGGTGGCGGTCACACCTAGGCTGAGGGCGGCGTTGAGGCATGTGAGCCACGAGAAGGGCCTCTCGGGGAGACTCTCTTGCAGCTCCATCTCCTTCAGCTCCATTGGGGAGACGCCCACAGCTATGTCGGGCACGAGGAACTCTGCAGTCTCCCAGGCAGTGTGCCGGTAAGGTTCCTCGTCCATCAGTACTGTGAGCACCTCTGCGGTGGTGTCATCCCCCTCCGCCACGGGCTGCTGCGGCTTGGCGGCAGAAGGCTCCTCCCGTGAGCGAAGGCCTTCCATTTTGTGGTCCGTCTCCTGCGTCAGGTTCAGGAGACCTCGCCTCTGTCAGCGTGACGGTGATGTTGTCGCGCAGCTTTTCCCTCTGCTTAGCAGCGACGTCCTTCACCACCTGCAGGTCCTGCTTGGCCTCCTGCAGGTGTATCTTGGCGCGGGCCCTGCGGCGGGCAAGGAGGGTCATGTCCTTCTCCTCGCCCTCGACGGCTTTCCGTTCTTCCAGCAGGGCCGCGTCGCCCTTGTGCTTAGTGCTCCTGGCCAGAGCACGCAGGTCCCTCGTGCTGGAGGTGCCGATGCGCTGCAGCACCTCCAGCACGGCGGTCACGTCCATCAGACGATCCATGTCCACCTGGGTGGACTCCAGCAGCGCCCGGTGGCGCTGGTTCTGCTCCTCCATGTGGAGCAGGTGGTGGTGGAGGCGCGGGCCAGGGTGGCCTCCACTTCCTCGGCGGTGGGCGCGCCAGATTCCTTCGTGGCGGCCAGGGCGAGGCTCAGCAGAGGCTCTCTCTCTCTCTCTCTCTCTCTCTCTCTCTCTCTCTCTCTCTCTCTCTCTCTCTCTCTCTCCCCCACGGATGCCACGCCCTCGCTCATTGAGGTGGCTACAGAAGCAAATGATTACTTTTTTATATATATTTCTACCGCCAACGAAAAAAAACCCAGGAATGGTGCTTTAACGAGAATATATTCAATGGAAAATCTGCGTTCATACATACACACATACCACAAACATGTCTAAGGGGGAAATAAATTATGATTCCGTATTTTTTTTCCTTTCCCTGTCTACTCCCTAAGATATCTTTTAACGGATTGAATGGATGATGATTTTGATGGGGAGTACAAATGTTTGCTGTTATTTATCGGGGGAAAGTCTTGCTAAATCATATCTATATTAATAAAAGCGAAAGTGTGTCTGTCTGTGTGTGTGTGTGGTATAGGTTCCGCCCCCCGTGGCGGAATCCCATCATATACCACATTTTTGGAACCAGGTTGACCAGGGGAAGGTCATAAGCCCAGTTATGAGATGATTCGATCCCTTTTTTTTTTTTTTTTTTTTAGCAGCCTATTAGCGATAATTGTGAAAAAAAGTGGGTTGCGAGAATTGAGGAAGCCTTGATGTAGGGTGATGGGTAATGGGTGAGTGAATGGGTGGGGTAATGGGTGTGGGGTGATGGGTGAGTGAATGGGTGGGGGGTGATGGGTGATGGGTGAGGGAATAGATGGGGGGTGATGGGTAATGGGTGAGTGAATGGGTGTGTGGTGATGGGTAATGGGTGAGTGAATGAGGGCGGGGTGATGGGTAATGGGTGAGTGAATGGGTTGGGGGTGATGTGAATGGGTTGGCGTTAATACATACATTTCTACATCCATGATTTCAGGAAAGTTAGAAGGGGCTATCTGGAGAGTCTGTGTTTGGTGGGCCGAAGGCCCACCAAACACAGGTGGTGGGCCGAAGGCCCACCAATAACCCTCCGCAGGAGCTAGCCCAAAAGTCCGCCCGGAGGGCGGCTTTGCGGCTAGTAATCTATAAAATGACAAATTATTTTACGTTGATGTACTATATGCGTGGTTATATTTTCTTTAATTAAATTTGATATAAAAAAAATCTCACTTATTGAAAGCCATGAATAGAACGCACCAAAAAAAAACAAAAAAAAAGGTGTAAAAATTCCGTGAGATGTTGTGTGAGAAAGAAACAAGAGCCCGGAATGTATGATAAATCTATAAATCTATTGAAATACGAGTGCACAGAAGCCAGGCGACAAGTCACAAATAAGTCATCACTTAGTCCACGTGTCAAGGTGTACTCGACCACCTCTCGCACGGCGCTAAGTTATGATACGTGCATGAATTGGAGATGAATATAGAGTTGGGGTTTTCAGCAGATACATAAATAATGAGCTTATAAAAGATTCTGAGCTGAATGTAATGACGCTTTGAAAATTAAGGTTATGATGTGATGATACTGTATATGACGATTTTAACTGTGTGTGCGTGCGTGCGTGCGTGCGTGCGTGCGTGCGTGCGTGCGTGCGTGCGTGCGTGCGTGCGTGCGTGCGTGCGTGCGTGCGTGCGTGCGTGCGTGCGTGCGTGCGTGCGTGCGTGCGTGCGTGCGTGCGTGCGTGCGTGCGTGCGTGCGTGCGTGCGTGCGTGCGTGCGTGCGTGCGTGCGTGCGTGCGTGCGTGCGTGCGTGCGTGTGTGTGTGTGTGTGTGTGTGTGTGTGTGTGTGTGTGTGTGTGTGTGTGTGTGTGTGTGTGTGGAGCAGAGTCTACTAAAGTGTGAGAGAATGATATGGCTGATTGAATGTGTGGATGTGGTGTTGAAGTGTTAAATTATGGTAATTATGGTATGATAAATGTATGCGTGAAACTGTCACTGTCCCATGGAAGTGGCGGGTAATGAACACAGCTGAGTGCTTGAATTGGCTCATCGTTAGTTATCTATTAACATGATTCATATTGCATTTCTATTTTTCTTAACATTAACTTTTTTTAATCATAATGAATGTTAATGCTATTGCCATGAATGATTGATTGAAATGTAAAAGAACTATTGAGATGTGCCAGACAGCAAAAGTCATTTAGCACCGGGGCGGATCTTGTGCAAAGTTGTTGTGTATTTTTTTTGGGGGGGGGCAAGTTACCAGATAGCCTGGTCTACACTGGAAAGCATACTGTACTAAATTGTCTAATATAGTAATGTTGTAATATATCGTTTAAGCATGAATATTAATAAATAATCGACAAAAGCAGCGAACCAGTGTCACAAACCTTACAAATAAACCTTTTGTATGTAGCTATATGTGCATGCAAATGTTCCCGGATGAAATAAAATAACACACTCTCAAAATACACTCTCTCTCTCTCTCTCTCTCTCTTCTCTCTCTCTCTCTCTCTCTCTCTCTCTCTCTCTCTCTCTCTCTCTCTCTCTCTCTCTCTCTTCTCTCTCTCTCTCTTCCCCGCTCTCTCTTCTCTACGAAAGAAAGTAGTCTCTACTACAAGAGCAGAGAGAGAGAGAGAAGGAGAGAGAGAGAGAGAGAGAGAGAGAGAGAGAGAGAGAGAGAGGAGAGAGAGAGAGAGAGAGAGAGAGAGAGAGAGAGAGAGAGAGAGGAGAGAAGAGAGAGAGAGAGAGAGAGCGAGCGAGCAGAGACGAGTAGAGACGAGAGACGTAGCGAAGAGAGAGAGAGAGATGAAAGATGAGAGAGAGAGAGACGAGAAGAGAGAGAGAGAGACGAGGAGAGAGAGAGATGAGAGATGAAGATAGGCAGAGAGAGACGCAGAGTAGAGAGAGAGTAGGAGAGAGAGACGAGAGAGAGGAGAGAGAAGAGCTACAGACAGAGAGAGAGAGGACGTCAGCCCCATTTTTGTGTCGATGACGCTTTTCGTCCATATTGCGTCCATTGATTACCTCAAATATTTGATGTTCATTGCGCATATTCAGCCATGACTCAATGAACATAATAATGCCGGGGTTTTGAACATTCGTATGAGTCATCAAGTTATTGCCATTCCAGTTAATACTCGCAGCGTTAGTGCACAATGTTCATTTGTTCCTGCTAATTAGGGCTGTGCACGCCTCTGTTTTAGGTTCTATTGACGCTCTCCAAACCCTTGTCGCGGCAGCAACACACCGCCACGTGGTCACCAGACTCTGCAGGCTTAAAGTTAACCGCATGTTTATCCTTAATTCTTATTATTTTGCACACCTGCACACCTGACGTCCCTTGCTGCCCCACCTGGCTTACCTACCTACTTGACCTGACCTTACCTACTTACCACACACACACACACACACACACACACACACACACACACACACACACACACACACACACACACACACACAGTTAAAATCGTCATATACAGTATCATCACATCATAACCTTAATTTTCAAAGCGTCATTACATTACCT
>JACEEZ010003422.1:12500-22500 GCA_016584305.1 Chionoecetes opilio
GCGCCCCTAGGTAATTACCCACACCGCGCCCCTAGGTAATTACCCACACCGCGCCCCTAGGTAATTACCCACACCGCGCCCCTAGGTAATTACCCACACCGCGCCCCCCAGGTTAACAACCGCTGTATTAGACAAAAAACATCTAATTCGACATGTTAACAAGAATGATCACCACCACTACAGATATTGAGTACAACCTAAGGACTACGGAAAATATGGAAGTTCGTGCAAACATCCGACAAAACTAAATGAATAGGTCTGAGAAGAAAGAATGAAATGAGAGTCCACGCACAATTACTTTCCGCGCCAAGCAAACGAAGGAACTATTGCAGTAAGTCGGGAATTTATGAGTTATCTTTCGCGTAACTTCCACTTCGGGAACACGCATGTGGATTCTTGCCTCTGCCAGCACGTCCATCGGGCATTCTGGCAGACAAACACAATCGCTGTGGGTTACCTAAGCGAAGGAAAAAGTCAACAGATCAGAGTAAACATTGAACAAGAAGAAAAACTGTCCTTAGCAGCAGATCCACAGCGGGAATCAAGTCCATGTTTCCCTGTAATTATGTTTGCATTGGGGAAAAAAATACTGTTGACAGTTATTGAGGTTATTTGTGTACTGATTGACATAAATAAGAATGTAACACTTATATACTGAACTAAGTGATGCGTAGAGACGTAATGGAATAGTAAAGAGTATTGATAGTTGTGTTTTTTGCGGTGTTTCTAAAGAGTTTAAAAACCTCGGCTATTCATTACACGATTGTATAATGTATATGTATGCATGTGTGTATATATGTTTGTATGTATGTATGTATGCATGTATGTATGTATGTATGTATCTGCCACAGTAATACAACAACCTAAGAAGCAGAGTGTGTTGATGTATCATGGACCAGTGAGCTAAACAATGCTACACAATGTAAAAATCAAGCTTCATTATCGTGCGCCCCCTGTCCCTCGTCCCTCCCTGTCTCCTGCAGGCATCATAACACGGCCTTCGCGGAGCCTCCTCGGGTACTTCGCCTCAGGGACAGGAGGGTGAGCGAGACACACACACAGAAAGGGAGGACACGCGCCAATATGGGAGAAATTGTGTTCTTGGGGAATGGCAGCTGTAGACAACCAGTGTACATATGAAAGATCACCCAACATTACATTTAACCCCTTGAGGCCCATAACATAATTTTTCATTGTAATTTGGCTTTTTTTAAACGATTTTGATTAATATAAGTAATATTCTATAGATATGACCTGTTTAGTATCCTTGTCCATTAGGTAATTTGGTATACTAAGTTACTTTTTCGTAATTTTATGGTTAACAACAGATGATTGTATATGGCAAAGGAAAGATCTCGGCGTAAAGGGGTTAATAAAAATACAATCCAAATGTAATTATTGACGTCTGATGAAGAAGAAAACCTGAACGTACGCCACATAATGCCATCACACTCACCACGACAACACCACCATCTGTCCTGCACCACCCAGACACCACCATTCATCCCTCACCACCCGTCACCATACCTGTCACCACTTAATTGTCCCTCATCACACAGTGTACCTCACACACTACACTCGCGCACCATCACACCAACTCCTACGCTACACCCACACCATCTCATCTCTCCCACACACCACACCACCACCACCACCACCATGACCTGCCTCAAGCCCCCAGGTATGCCGGTAACCTCTGACCCTAGCTAAGGTCAAAGGTCAGGTCAGAGTGTGCAATCACTGAGAGTCGAAAGGTTTACTGTGGTGACGATAAAATAATACCTACTACAGTGAAGCACGCACGCGCGCGCACACACACACACACACACACACACACACACACACACACACACAACACACACACACACCACACACACACACGCAAAGAACAGCAGAGGTTAGTAACACCCCTTCCTTTATTCCCATATGACAGTAATCTCTCTCTCTCTCTCTCTCTCTCTCTCTCTCTCTCTCTCTCTCTCTCTCTCTCTCTCTCTCTCTCTCTCTCTCTCTCTCTCTCTCTCTCTCTCTCTCTCTCTCTCTCTTTCCATATAACAACTTTCGCTCATGCCCTTGAAAACTGGCCCAAACTAACGAGAGAGAGAGAGAGAGAGAGAGAGAGAGAGAGAGAGAGAGAGAGAGAGAGAAGAGAGAGAGAGAGAGAGAGGAGAGGAGAGCGAGAGCGAGAGCGAGAGCGAGAGAGAGAGAGAGAGAGAGAGAGAGAGAGAGAGAGAGAGAGAGACACGTACGGCAAATTTCTCTCATTATTTTCAGACCTACTTTTAATACTCACACCTTTCTTTGTTTCCGTACACTATGTTATCACCTCATCCACGACTACTAAGTTTCCATGGACAAAGTAACCCCGTGTAAATTGTTCTTTTTGGTCTTTGTTGATCCTGATGGTCCGCGCCTCAGTGTCCACCATGCTGGGGCGGATCTCCCTGCTAATGGTGGCTATCTATCTTCCTGGGTTTGTGACTTATTCCTCTGTTGATCAATCTCTCCTCGTCTCCGCCTTTACGCCCTCCCTCCACTTTACTTTCCTGCGTGCTCGTCATCTTCCTCCAGTTACTATACTTCCTGCCAGGCTCGTCCCAACTATACTCAGGGACACAGGCGCCCTTATGCAGTAGTCCCTGTCACCCTTAGGCAAGTTGTACTATCGAATATGGTCTCTTTTTTTTACCAGGCGAAAATTCCATTCTATCTAAAGGTTTCGTGCTTTAAATATGTCTATGTTTACTTGATAATATGGTTAACTATGATCAAATTCAGCTGAAATTAAGAAGAACCGTAGTATTCCTTTCTCCTGGCATCAAATATCAGTTAGTAAGCAAGGGGTCAGGATTTTTCGCCTCGTTAAAAAAAACAGTACCTTCAAGTCAGGAAAGCGACGCAACAGCTGCCCTGTAACTCTTTGGGTATATGTCACTACACGGAAACTATGAATTCAAACCAGCCGCTGCCTTACAGATAGTCTATTCGCAGACAAAGGCAAGACCCGCTGCAATGATCGGTCTATAGTTTGGCGTCAGTAAGGTCTTGCAGCCATTACGGTAGTTTGTTATTAATAGAGTACAAACCATGCACTCATAAACCAAAAATATCAATATCCAAAGCAAAGAAAATATCAGAGTCAGTAAAAGTAGTGGTCAGTTTCCTTTACGTGACACAAAGTTTTGTTGCAATATTCACTTAGGGTTGTGTGATTAAAAGTGAAATAAAAAGTTGTATTAAGACGGCCTATCCCTCCAATATCTTTACATATGAAGGAGATTATCAGTGGTATTTAACATTTATCTTAAGAGCAATTTTATACCGTTCTTTAAGGATTAACAGCGATGAACTGCATAGGAAATATATCGAAGACTATCCCCATCTGTGTAACTATTAGTGTGTGTGTGTGTGTGTGTGTGTGTGTGTGTGGTGTGTGTCTGGTGTGTGTGTGGTGTGTGTGTGTGTGTGTGTGTGTGTGTTGTGTGGGGTGTGTGTGTTTTGTGTGTATGGAACGGCCAGGTTAGTACTTAAACCATTGGGCAGATATTGTGTTAGCTGTAAAATGCGTGTGGACATGAAATGAAAATGTGTAGAATGAGAATGAGTGAGTGAAATGCTTGTTAGTTATAATATTGTGTATCGGATGGGGAGTGTGTGTGTGGTGTGGTGTGCTGTGCGTGTGAACCGGAGCCATGATGCGTGATTGACCTGTTTTGTGTCGGTGTTGATGTCCCGTGGCCTGCTGTGATGGTCGTAAGCTCGCGTTCGTGTCTCCTTTGTCACTGTATGTATAGTGGTAGTGGTGCTGTCTGTGTGAGGGTGGTAGTGTGGTGGGACTGTGTGTGGAGGTGTGGTGGTGGGATGTGGTGGGTAGGTGGGATGGTGTGTGGGGGTGGTGGGTGTGTGTGTGGTGTGTGGTGGGGGTCTGTTGTGTTGGTTGTTGTGGTTATGGGGTGGTGTGTTGTGTGTGTTCAGATTTGTGAGTGTGTTAGCGTGTTTGGTGGTTGGGGAGAGGGAGGATGTAGGGGAGAGGTGGGGGTGGTGGTGTGGATGTGATGTGGGGGTGTGGTGGTGTGTGGGATGTGTGAGGGGTGTAGGGTGTGGGGTGTGGGGAGGTTGTGTGAGTGTGGTGTAGGTGTGATGAAGAGGAGAGAGAGGTGAGATGAGTGAAAACAGAGACAGACAGTAAGTGGAATTCCGTGTGTAGGGAGTATGTTTGGGGTGTGTGAGTAGTGAACATTGTTGTTCTACTAATTAGTAGTATGAAAGAACCCCTGAGTTAGATACCCAGAAACCAGAGGACCAGAGACCAATACACGAAACCGCTCGAAACCGCCGGAAATTATAGGTAGGAAGGTGAAGTAAATAAGAAACCAATCTCATTCTATTCTAATTTTTAAGGGTTAAGAGGAAAGGGGGGGAAGGGGGGAACAAGGCAGCAGACAACCAAGGAAGCCAAGGAAAGAAGGGGGGGAAAAATTTTTAAAAGGGGGGGGAAGGGGCTGCCGTAATGACCACGACGCTAATTTTTACCCTTTTCACCTTTGTTAATGGGGGAAACCACCGGCGGGGGAGGGAGCACAAGGTTTAGGGGCAAAGCAAAGGGAAAAGGGGGGGAGAAGGAGGAAGAGAGGGGGGAAGGAAAGGGGGGGGGAAAGGAGAGGGGGGAAGGAGGGGGGATGGGAGGGGGGGCAGATGAGGAGAGGGAAAGGGGCCCTGTTTTACTTTTCACCTTGTTAAGAGTTAAACCTGGCTCGGTGTGTTATGGTAGTCACAAAGAATTTTAGAGCATTAAGCCGTAGTTAGAGGAAGAGAGAGGAGAGAGAGAGAGAGAAGAGATGAGAGAGAGGGGAGGTGGAGAGAGGGAGGAGGAGAGAGAGAGGAGTAGAGAGAGAGTGAGAGAGGAGACCGAGAGAGAGAGAAACGAGAGAGAGAAGAGAGATGAGAAGAAAACGCAGAGAAGAAGAACGAGAGAGATAGAAGAGAGAGAGAAGAGAAAGACGACTGATGAAGATGAGACGAGCGAGAGGAGCGAGCGACCGAGGAGGGAATCAGGCGAGCGAGACCGAGGAGACGAAGAAGGATGAAGTCTGAGACGAGAGAAGATGGCAGAGGCTGGAGAGAAAAAGCCACGAGAGAGATACAATGACCCATGATAAGGGAGAGAGACACGGAGGGAGAAGGAGGCAGAGAGAGGAGGAGAAAGGAAAGGGAAGAGAGGGAGGGGAGGAGAGAGGGGGAGGAAAGGGAAGGAGAGGGAGGACGGAGAGGGAGGGAGGCAGAATGAGAGAAGAGAGACGACGTAGATGAAGAGTCAACGTGATCGGGACGTGAGGTAGTACAAAGATTAGAGAGTTGAAGGAGTTTAGAGGAAGGATGGGAGAGAGAGAAGAGAGGAGAGAGAGGAGAGAGAGATGAGAGAGAGAGAGAGAGGAGAGAGAGAGAGAGAGGAGAGAGAGAGAGAGAGAGGAGAGAGGAGGGAGAGAGAGGAAGGGAGACGAGAGAGAGGAAGAGAGAGAGAGAGAAACAGAGAGAGAAGACAAAGACAGACACACAGACAGAAAAGGGTGGCATATTCCCGTTCTCTATGGGAGTATGTGGTTTCCCAGTGAAGACGCCTGGCTGTAGCTCCGAAACGAACCATAGGATTTTCTCGAAAACACCCTCATTGTGATTCCCACGCAAAGTTACTGCGTTCGGACTCGAGAAAACCTAACCTACCCTATACGTAACCTAACGTAACCTAACCCGACGTGTTCAAGAGTAAACGCCACATACTCTTCCAGGAAACGGGAATATGCCAACGGGTGAGAGATTTTACCGGACAAAGTATAAAAACAATCAAACTAAATATGTATGCAGTATTTCCTTCAGGGAGATTTTTTTCTTTTCTTTATGCAATATTTCCTTCAGGAGAGAAAAAAAACACCTAAAATCTTCCATGTCATTTTGGCGAAAGTGTGTTGCAGGAGTCCATTGAAGGTGTGGACGAGTAGAATGTTTTGTGGTGAGCGATTAGAGCATGAGCGTTATCAGTAAAGGCGGCGGTGCTGGCGGAAAGCTGGGCGGGGAAATGTAGGGGACGGATGATAGGTATAGTCTATTTTTTGTAATGAGGCAAAAAATCCTGACCCCTTGCTGCTTACTGACTGATATTTGATGCCAGGAGAAGGGAATACTACACTTCTTCTAAATGTCAGCTGTATTTTATCATAGTTAACCATATTATCAGGTAAACATAGGCATACTTTTAAACATGAGACCTTAAGATAACATGGAATTTTTGCCTTGTTAAAAAAAAATAGACTCTAGGTAACTTGGTATTTTCCCTTTTCCTGTTCTTCCCTCATACATTTATACATACATTCCATTCTTGTGCATACTATTTTATTTTCCTGCTTTCATATATTTATCTCTCCTTTCCTTCCCTGTTCTGCCTTTTATCTTGTATTCCCTGCTGTGTCTTTCATCTATTATCCTCTTCCTGTTCTCCTGTTCATATTCTTATCTATATTTTCCCTTTACCTGCTTTTCCCTCATACATTTATATACATTGCATTCTTGTAAAGGTTAAGGATGAGTATGCCGAGCGGGTGAGGATGACGCAGATGAGGGGCGGAGCTTATTAAAGGAGTTGTCTGCACACTCTTTTATGGTTAACATTTCAGCTTGCGGCACTTTACGTTAAGGTACAGTTGGTGAATAGTGTTTAAAATATTGCCTAAAATCACATTACCTACGGCTATAAATAATAAACTAATAATGACGATAATAGTAGTAGTACCAATTGTTGTATGATTCTATTTTTTTTTTTTGTGAATTGTAGCATCAGAATCCCTTATAGCATCTACACATACAAGCGTACCAACATCAAAAACACAACAACAATCAAAATAATATAATATAGCTACTAATTAATTTTACACAATGTCATATTACTAATTATATCATTATCTTCCCCATATCCTTCCAGTCGTTCATTTTAGCCTATTTCCTTTTCTATCAATAAACTGAAAATTATTGAACTACACGCTGTACGATTTTTATTTCTATATTGTTACTTGATAAGAAAAAAAGGATAGAATCGATATTTTTTAAAGACTCAGGTGACACAGGTGATTGGTTACCTGAGTCTCCTAATGAACTAAGGTACAGCTGAGAACCGTAAGCTGGGGGAAAGAGGAAGGGATAAAATAAAGGGGGGGAAAGAATGGAAAGGAAAAGGAAGGAAAGTTGACGCCGCAACCGACATCTCGATATCCATCATTAACTAGATATCCTGTTAGTTAATAATTTTTTACAAGCTATAACGGAAGGGATGGCGGCTTGATCAATAGACGGTTACTTGAAAAGGGTTGTACAGGAAGGGAATGTATATATTTATATTATCATTATCATCAGTTTTGTCGTTAATACTGTACTGTTGTTGTTAATAGTACTTGGAGTATAAGTATCTTGTTAGCTAGTATTTTTTACAAACTATAATGGAAAGGGATGGCGGCTTGATCAATAGATGGTTACTTGATTAAGAATGTACATGAATGAAACGTATATGTATGTACGGGGCAGAACAGGGAAAAGAAAATATGGATAAATATATGAATAGAGGACAGGAAAAGGATGATAGATAAAAGAATGCAGGCCAAGCAGGAAAAGGAAAAAGAAGATTAGGCTATGAGGGGAGAACTGTAGAGGAAAATAATGATAACTGTTTCAAGGCAGGAAATGAGAGTATAAATAAATGTATGACGGCCAGAAAATAACAACAACAAAAAAGAAAAGAAAAGTATGAATGACCGAATGGCTACTTCGTCTTTATCTTAACTTCCAGGACCAAAAGTTCGATACCCTCATGTACCATCAACTTTCTTCTTGTCTCTGAGTAAGTTCCATATGTCCACGTGTAACCTATCCAGTGTAGCTTCGTAGCCAGGGAAACAAATGCAAGTCTCTCCGTCCACCACTAAACATATGATTCCACGCTGGTCTATATTGTACTGCATCACTTATACGTCTTATACGGATCCTGAAGTCCCTCGTGGTTATTAAGGACAAGAAAACTAGAATAAAGAAAGAAAGAAAGTGCGTGATTGATAATTGATTGTGAATGTGATATATGTTGAGAGAGAGAGAGAGAGAGAGAGAGAGAGAGAGAGGAGAGAGATGAGAGGAGAGGAGAGAGGGGACGAGAGACGAGAGAGAGAGAGGAGAGGAGAGAGAGAGAGAGAGAGAGAGAGAGAGAGAGAGAGAGAGAGAGAGAGGAGAGAGAGAGAAGAGAGAGAGAGGGAGAGAGAGGGGAGAGAGAGAGAAAGAGAGAGAGAAGAGAGAGAGAGAGAGAGAGAGAGAGAGTTGAAGGTAATCTCAGGCTACCCAAACACATAAAACACATCTCGTGGCTCTTGTTCCATATATTGATTTATGCTTTTTTTTCTTTGTTAATTAGTACGCAGATACCAGAACTTAGTTGATATAGAACACACACATACACACACACAGCCCCAACAACACACAGACAAACACCACACACACACAACACATAAGAACAAGCGTCACGTACACAGGCTAGACACACAACTAAACAACACCCCACCATTGGCTCAAAGGACAAGCCACCGTTCATGGACTCTCAAAGATATATAGCAGTACAATTTTGGTTATCTCCCCATCTCTCCTCTCTCCTCTCCTTCTCTCTCTCTCTTCCTCTCTCTCTCATCTCTCCTCTCCCGTCCTCTCTCTCTCCTCTCTCTCTCCTCTCTCTCTTCTCTCATCTCCTCTCTGCTCCTCTCCTCTCTCTTCGCCCAGAGAGAGAGAGAGAGATGTGTGATGCAGACGATCCCACATTTTATCCACGAGTCAATACAATAACGTAGACAACTAATCCACCGAGCAAGTAACGCTGTCGAATGCCAAGACTTACTTCCTAATAAGTGTTATGTAATTCCCTAAAAAAGATCAATTTATTTTATGGAACACGCAATTGTTTATCCGAACATTCCAGACGTATGACCATCAACTTTAACGGTAATAATATAACAAAACCAAGCATGTCAAAATATTGGGTGTTACTTTGACAGTACATGACCTTCGACCCCACAATACACCAACTCACTAAGAAAGTAACAGGATTTATTAATGTTCATAAAATAGAGTGAAAGACTTATTTGACAAGGACACCAGAGTGATTGTATACATTACCAAAAGTGTTAAGTCAAATTAATTACGGACTCAAGATTGGGCCAACACCAATGAAACCCTCAGCAGAAAAGTAAAAAACTGCAAAACTTCGCTGCCAAATGGGCTGCTGGGGGTTTACAAAAGACGCGGACCGTGCGATCCTGTGATACAAGACTTAAGTGGATAAAGATGAAAGAAAAAGTGAAATTTGATCAATGCATGATGGTGTATAAAGTGACCCATAAGTATTATCCCGAGTCTATTGAACTACCATTTGTAAACACAGATAAATGACTGCATAACCCAAGACAAAATCGAAACTTTTTTGTCCCAAGAGTGTAAACACAGACAATGGTGCCCGTTCTTTATTAGTAAGTGGACCGAGAGCATGGAAACAAGCTCCCTTCTAATATAAAGAAATCCCGTCACTCACGAGTTTCAAAAAAGCCTTAACTACTTACGCTCCCTTCCAAAGGGGGGCCTTGGCAAGAATTTTCAAAATATCATAATTATTTATACACTATGTTTATTAGTATATACATATATGTATTTGGGCTTATTATGTAAGTAATCTACATTCCTCCCTGTAACTATATTTTACCCTGTATATGTTATTTTAGTAAGTAAGAGAAAAGCCATTTTACATTAATGGAATAAAGCATTCTGATTCTGATCTTCTCTCTCTCTCTCTCTCTCTCTCTCTCTCTCTCTCTCTTCTCTCTCTCTCTCTCTCTCTCTCTCTCTCTCTCCTCTTCTCTCCTCTCTCTCTCTCTCTCTCTCTCTCTCTCTCTCTCTCTCCTCTCTCTCTCTCTCTCTCTCTCCCTCT
>JACEEZ010003422.1:27500-30000 GCA_016584305.1 Chionoecetes opilio
GATATGGAGACGGGGCCACACGAGCATTGCTCTGGCCCTGTAAAATACAACTAGATGAACTAGATGAATACACACACACACACACACACACACACACACACCACACACACACACACACACACACACCACACACACACACACACACACACACACACACACAACACACACACACACACACGCACACACACACACACACACACACGCACACACACACACCTCAAGTATTCATCAACCATTTGTTTTTGGTTTGCGAAGTTTTCTTTTCCTGAGTATACTTTTCACTTCCCTCTTTTCCCACTCCATCTTTTCCTCCCTTATGAACACCAGCAGTTGCGTGCGTGTTGATTTCCTTGCTTCACCCCTCCACTATTCATTGTCTTTTACGCTACCTCCTGTATTATTGCTAACATTATCATTATCACTGTTATTATCATCATTAACCCCTTGAGACCCAGACCCACGTTGAGACCGTTGAGACGTTGAGACGTTGAGACCCACGTTTTTTAATGAATATAAGCAATATTTTATAGATATGACCTGTTTAGTATCCTTGTCAACTAACTAATTTGGTATTTTAAGTTACTCTTCGTATTTTATGGCTAATAACAGACAATTTAATATATAGCAAAGGAAAGATCTGGGTGTGAAGGGGTTAACAGCACTATCATCATTCCTGCTAGCATCATTATCTTCATTGTAATCATTATTATCATCATCAATGCACTATTAAATCACGGTATAATGTTCCGCCCATCCCGCTACAACAATACAAGTTTTCCTGTCATGACTATCGCAAGTGTGAACGTTTTATTACTGGCAGGTTTTTACAGACACGGCGACGCAGGGCTGCAGGCGATGCGACACAGACAGTTCTAGGCAATGGCGCGTTCACTATTATATAACACTCATGATTTCATGTTTTACCGCCGTGATAATTATATAATGTTGTATTTTCTACGCGTGTTGCTGTTTAATTTTGTTATTTTTGAAATGTATTGCGTTGTTTGTGTTCAGGTCAGCAAGGTGTTATATCAGCATAAGCTAGTATAACGCTATAGCCCCTTTATACAGCTTATAGTCGCTCAATATGAGTTCATAACGCTGCTCCCCTGCGGCGGTAAGCGCGAAGGGAAGGGAAGGGAAGGGAAGGGAAGGGAAGGAAGGGCAACTGTTCTCTCGCCCTGTGTTAACGCCCCTCACCGCCTCACTCCGCGGCTGAGTAAGTTAACCGCACCTTCTTATCACTATTATCAAGTACAGCAATATCCTCCCAGCCTTATTATTACACCTGACATTCTCTCTCTAACACAACCGACGCATGCCAGGTACGTTATGTTAAGTCTTCATTTCGTTACTCTAGGAAGCCCGAAATTTATCACGCTTATCAAATACAACAATATACTCTATAAGCCTTACTATTACGCCTGACACTCCATCCCTAACACACAACAATATACTCTATAAGCCTTATTATTACGCCTGACACTCCATCCCTAACACACAACAATATACTCTATAAGCCTTATTATTACGCCTGACACTCCATCCCTAACACACAACAATATACTCTATAAGCCTTATTATTACGCCTGACACTCCATCCCTAACACACAACAATATACTCTATAAGCCTTATTATTACGCCTGACACTCCATCCCTAACACACAACAATATACTCTATAAGCCTTATTATTACGCCTGACACTCCATCCCTAACACACAACAATATACTCTATAAGCCTTATTATTACGCCTGACACTCCATCCCTAACAGACAACAATATACTCTATAAGCCTTATTATTACGCCTGACACTCCATCCCTAACAGACAACAATATTCTGTGAGGGGGATTGACTGTAAGGGAGCCATAAATTATACAAAGAACACATGACACTTCAGGTGGCTAAGTGTCTCTTGCTGCCCTGTTTATACGCAAGTCATAACGCAGGTCAGATTAGGTCAACAGATCAACAGACAACAACACAATACTACGCTGACACAATACAACCAATAACAACACAATACAATCCATTAGACAGTAACACAATACATACTTTACAACCTTACAATACAACAATACAATCCATTAGACAGTAACATAATACAACCTTTACCAAAATCTCTCATAGGTGTAAGAAAATGCCTGTAACACCACGACACAGTTAGAAAAATCAATAGAATAAAATATTTTAGGTCAATCACACGGCAATTTTCCCCTTTTTCCAGTCTTTGGCAGGTCGGCGGCGAATTGACAGCTAAGTGGTGTACCTTCCCCTCTCGCGGCGTCCCCTCTGACCGACCCTGACTGAGAGCTGTCTGAGGCGCGACACTGATTTTAAGGGTCTGCCGTGGGGCTTATTGCGTCAGTCCACATTGCAGGGGAGACGAGTGACCGACCGGCTGTCCAACGATGGCTGATACAAGAATGTGTGTGTGTGTGTGTGTGTGTGTGTGTGTGTGTGTGTGTGTGTGTGTGTGTGTGTGTGTGTGTGTGTGT
>JACEEZ010003422.1:37500-40000 GCA_016584305.1 Chionoecetes opilio
TGACGTGAGATCCTGCTGAATTAGGAATGGAATGAAATAACTCTGAAAAAATGTGTTGTGTGGGGCGCTGTGTGCGACACGGTTGGGGGCCGCCACCTCGCAGGATAAATCTTGGGATGTAATTAACCCACACAAAAATACAATGATGAAGTACTTCGCAATATTAACGATGCGAAATGGAAAAAAGTAACAATGAAAAAAACACACAAAAAAATATACGTTTGATATATGAGAAGTCCGTCACAGAAACATTCTGAAGAAACACTCCATTATTTCCCACGATGAAAAAAAGTGACTACTACCATCTATGCAACACAATTCACTCTTCAGCCCAACCGTGATACTAATAAAGGAAACCAATGAACGCTAACCACGGTATTCGATTATTTCTTAAAAATACTAACTTATCTTATACTAGCCGCAAAGCCGCCCTCCGGGCGGACTTTTTGGCTAGCTCCTGCGGAGGGCTATTGGTGGGCCTTCGGCCCACCACCTGTGTTTGATGGGCCTTCGGCCCACCAAACACAGACTCTCCAGATAGCCCCTTCTAGCTTTCCTGAAATCATGGATGTAGAAATGTATGTATTAACGCCAAGCCATTCACATCACCCCCCTCCCATTCACTCACCCATTACCCATCACCCCCCACCCATTCACATCACCCATTACCCATCACCCCCACCCATTCATCACACATTACCCATCACACCCAAACCCATCACTCAAACTCCATTACCCAACATCCACCCCCCACCCATATCAACTCACCACATTACCCATCACCACACACCCATTCACTCACCCATTACCCATCACCACACACCCATTCACTCACCCATTACCCATCACGCAACCCACTTTTTTTTCACAATTCTCGCTAATAGGCTGCTAAGAAAAAAAAAAAAGTGATCGGGTCTTCTCATAATTGGGCTTAAAGTAATCGTCCAGACCCATTTTTTTTTTGCCTAATTATGTTGAATGTACATTCAAAACACCTAATCCACCAAAAATAATTGATTTCCAGGCCTTATTTCCGTAAAAACACGACTTTTGTAAAAAGCGCACGAAAAAAAAAAATCTTCCCTCCAACAGGGCTACGACTGTTATTGATGACGTCAGAACAGGGACGCCCGCAGACACTCTGTCTGACACCTGTCGGCAAATGTTATGATGAGCGATTGTACTTCGGTGTCAGACAGTGAATCTGTCGCTGTGACCGACACCCTTCCCACACACGCCTGCGCACCAACACCCTTCCTGCACACACACACAAACGTGTGTGGAGGGCGTGTGTGTGGGAAGGAGGCGTGTGTGGGAAGGGTGTCGGTGTGCAGACGTGTGTGTGGGAAGGGTGTCGGTGTGCAGGCGTGTGTGTGGGAAGGGTGCGTGTGTGCAGGCGTGTGTGGGGAAGGGTGTCGGTTGTGCAGACGTGTGTGTGGGAAGGGTGTCGGTGTCAGGCGTGTGTGGGAAGGGTGTCGGTGTGCAGGCGTGTGTGGGAGGAAGGTGTGGTTCCGGGTGGCAGGCGTGTAGTGGTGGGAGGGTGTCGGTGTGCAGGCGTGTGTGTGGGAAGGGTGTCGGTGTGCAGACGTGTGTGTGGGAAGGGTGTCGGTGTGCAGGCGGTGTGTGTGGGGAAGGGTGTCGGGTGTGGCAGGCGTGTGTGTGGGAAGGGTGTCGGTGTGCAGGCGTGTGTGGTGGGAAGGGTGTTCGGTGTGCAGGCGGGTGTGTGTGGAAGGGTGTCGGTGTGCAGGCGTGTGTGTGGGAAGGGTGTCGGTGTGCAGGCGTGTGTGTGGGAAGGGTTCGGTGTGCAGGGTGTGTGGTGGGAAGGGTGTCGGTGTGTGGGATGGAGGCGTGTGTGTGGGAGAGGCGTGTGCAGGCGTGTGTGTGGGAAAGAGGCGTGTGCAGGGGTGTGTGGGGGAAAGAGGCGTGTGTGTGGGAAGGGTGTCGGTGTGCAGGCGTGTGTGTGGGAAGGAAGCATGCTGCACCCATAAAGGATGCATGCATGTGGCATATAGCAAAAAAAATCTATCAGAAACACCCAAATATCTTCAAGTACTATATTTATCTCTGTGTTTACATGCCTCTGATCAGCGCGCGGGAAGAGGAGCCTCCCTGATGCTACGTCACCGAGCATGAGCCTGAGCGTCTGCAAACCTTGAGGAGTGTTTTGAGAACTCTGGGAATTTGCAGATTTTGATTGCCGATTATTTAAAAACGGCTGACTGGATACAAAAAGTGACGACGTATTGTTGATATACTCGTTAATGGCTATGATTTGATTGCATTAAATCAGGAATGATGAAATGGTATGGACGATTACTTTAAAACCTTCCCCTGGTCAACCTGGTTCCAAAACTGTGCCATATAATGGGATTCCGCCACGGGGGCCGGAACCTATAACACACACACACACACACACACACACACACACACACACACAGACAGACAGACACACTTTCGCTTATATTATTATAGATATCACTTTTTCACTTTTATCCTATAT
>JACEEZ010003422.1:47500-70000 GCA_016584305.1 Chionoecetes opilio
TGAGACAGGGCCGTGTTTGAAGGAAAGAGACAAGTTGTGGAGTCACTAGTACTAGATAGGATTATTTGTTGTCTATTTTTTAGTATTATTATTAAGTCATTTTTTTGTCCATTTGAGTGGCTAACTTGAGGTACCAACCTAGTGGATATGCTTACAGATCATAGCCACATTTAACGGAAGTCCTAAAGTAACAAGGTCAGTTTTGGTACCAATATACGTATTATTGTATTGTCAAGTAACTTAGTTTTGTTGATTAATGAAAAAAGCAACTTAAAGTTTCAAAAAACTCCCAAATATATCAGTGTTTGTCCCTCTCTTCAAGGCCGCTCGGTACAAAATACGCTACCCAGGTAAATAAATTATTGTATACAATCACAAAGATCTGCGGGGCACGGCAGTGGTGGCAGCTTTTGGGGTTTTGAAGCTGATAATGATTTGCCTTTAAACAAAGTCAGTAAAGCCTCCAACGATTCAAGTATATGTGGCACCGTAAACAACCTGTACTGAAGCGAGAGCAATCACTCAGTAATATCAGTAGTGAGGAAGAAAGGTATTCCAGTGACAGCGACAATTCCTATTGGAATAATACTATAAAAATATATATAGTGAACAAATAAATTTTCAACCCGATAAGATGTCTTCACAATCTAATGTCACGTTCAACGCTACGGCGCAGGGTGCGGCGCAGAGTGCGGCGCAGGGTGCGGCGCAGAGTAGCGTAAGCGCAGGAACAACGCCAGATTTAGCCGCTATAATCAAAGGAATCACTAGAGTCATTTTGCCAACGCCAGAGGACTAACCTACTTTAATGGGAAAAGTAATGGTTTTGATCCCGCATATCCGGGCCTTCAATTTACCCTAAGTGCAAAGAGATGGATTAGTAATCTAGAGTGTAGGACAAAAGAAAACTGGATAGACTGCGGCAAAATCATACTTGCTAAGCAATATTCTGTAGGTAGTGTCTGTCAATTTATCGAAAATGAAGCTGAAAACCAAAACCATAACTGGGAAAAGGTAAAAGAAGTGTTTCTGGGGCTTTTCCCTGAAAAGGAATTCACGCAACTAATTGAAGAGATAGTAAGTGCCACTCGGCAGCCCGGAGAAACACTCCTCGCCTTCTTTTGTAGACTTAAGCACCTGCTCTTTCTTGCGGGGAAAGAAGAACCAGACTTTGCGCCATGTCTCCGTAGATTAATGGTAACGAGGTTTTGCCACGCTCTCCCGCCAAACTTTTAATATTTCAGGAAAGACGTCAGTAAGACGGATCCTGTAGCGGTATATAGAAAGGCTTTAGAGTATGTCAAGGCCGACCCATCGTGTGGGCTGAGCGACGAAGATGTGGCGAGAGAACCAAAAGTAAAGGCTCGCGCTGTGGTAGACCAACCACCGGAAACACCACAGCCAAGAGCAACACTCGCGCCTGACAAGAGAAGGCAGTGGGAAAGAAACGCCACTTGCTTTGCCTGTGGGCGTAAAGGTCATCTTGCTCGCGACTGTAGGAGCAGCGGACCTCCAAGCTATAAAAACTATGGGTGCACAAATTGCGGGATGACAAACCATACTACCCGTTTTTGTAGAAAAACAACAACTTTGAGAAGACAGTAAAGAGCGCCCAGGAAAGTAGTTATGTAAGTAATAGTAGTAATAGTCATATGAATATAATAATTGTGATAATTTTAGGGATGAAATATTTTAGAAAATCCGCCAGATATGTAAGTGAAAATGTAACGAATGTAAGCAGCTCCGAGGAGGAAGCAATGTTGCCAATACTTGAAGGGAAATTACGTATAGATGCATTCACCCATTCAGGGGATTTAATGGCGTTGAGAGTCAGAGTAAAGGTAAATAGTGGCAGAGATATGGATGTAACAGCTCTTCTGGATACAGAAGCCTGTGTACCAACAGGTTACCAGTTCAGTTCAGTTCAGATCAGTTGTGGGTCGAGAGTTTGGCCTTTGTTATCGGCAACCCTGATGTGTCCTTCTTGCTGTCTGGGTCTTTAGTGAGTTGTCTTCTCTTATTATGTCTTTTAATTTCTTTCTCTTTTTTTCCTCTTATTTTCTCTGGTCATCCAAAAACTGTTGATTGTTCGTTTTGCTTCTTCCACATTTCCATCTCCAAACAAATACTCCCCCACTATATCCTCTTCCTCCTCTATGTAAGGTTGTTGGAGCCTCACACTTTTCTTTCTTTCATTAATGTATGTTGGACACCATAACAAAAAGTGCTTTAAATCTTCCTTCTCCGCCCCGCACAAATCACATGTTATTTCTTCTCCCCAAAACCTCCTTCTGTCATTTAATTTCAAGTTGTCTGTCCTGCACTTAAATAGTATTTCTGAGGCTTGGTCATTGCTGTACACTTCGTCTTGGCCTCCCTTCTCTTTTCTCCATTTTGCGATATATTTTCAAACTAGTTTTTTCATTCATTTCATATTCTCCATTTTTTTTTTTAAGAGTTTTTTTATTGAAAATCACCTATGATATCAGTGGCAGTTTCTGCTGCGGTCTCTAGACGGGAAATTGCTGAATGAATATGTCTGAGGTCTCTTATTGTTATGTTTAGTATTGCTGAGTGTATGTTTAAGGTTTGTCTTTCTGATTCAGTGAAGTGATTAAGGTTATCTAGCTTTTGGTGGATTTTGTCTACTTGTTCCAGTGTCGCTGTACCAAAAAGTAAATTAGCAAGGGAGCCATAAAGTTCACTGCTCCTCGGGGACCACTCACTGATGTTACGAACGCACTTGCTTCTTTGAACAATTTACTGAACTCTTTGTGACACCCGTTTAAAGTTCGCTTAGGCAGATCTACTGTTGGGTAGGAGTGATCCATAAGCTCCATACTCCATGCTACATCCGCTGTAAGATTCAAGGCATCGATCAGTGGGTATAATACGGCGTCTGTCTTCACCATGGACCTGGACTTTATACGCCCTCCCGTTTATTAACATCCGAAAAGCTGGATTGAAGGCCAATCCAGCTCTCATAGGTTGTTCTTGTGCTGGGTGAATGGTTCCCAAGGATGGAGTCATACCCAGAGCCTGCAAATCAAGAGTATTACGTTACTTTACGGATTTATTATTGATTTTTTATTGAATTTTTCCTATTCTTTCTGTTCTTATCTGTACTTCTCGCACTGACGCATCGTATTCTAACGGTCTGGCCATTGTGAAAGATAATTCTTGGGCAGTGGTAATTGATCTTAGAGGGCGCCGGAGAAGGGAGAAGGACTGATTCAGACTCATCAGTACTGTTAGCATCTGAAGCACCACGCTTGGTATTTCCCTTGTTTTGTCGTATCTGCTACTTTGTGAGGTGTCATCCGCTTCCTCGTCGGCTATCAAGTCGTCTAGAGCGGAAGGCGCGGTCGCTACCTCACCCTGCGTGCACCCGTCAGGGGCGGCTGTCTCTTCTGTATCTTCCTGCCATGGGAGGGCCTGTCTGATATTCCTCAGTGTACATGTTTAAACCATCCTCAGGTGTCACTTTTACATTGTTTGTATGTATTGATTTTACTTTACCTCTGCGAATTCTCTTGACTTTCAATACAACATCCCTTATTTTATCTATGACTCGGTATGGACCTTCACAGAAGGGTTGTAACTTACTTGGCTCCCTTGTTTCGGTACATTCCTCAAATATACTCTGTCACCTATCTCTACTGCTAATATCTTTGTTCTATTAAACCTCCTTTCATTCTCAAGTCTTCCCTCCTCCAGGTATTGTTGACACGTGTTGTATACCTTTTTGGACATTAACAGAGTCTCTCTTCTATAGTCTGTGGTGTGATACAAAGGTGGGCAAGGTTGCTCAAGTGTTTCATATGGCGTCCTTGCATCTCTTAAATACAGGAGGAAGAATGGAGAGTCTTTTATGACTTTGTGATAGGCAGTATTATATGCATGTGTCGCTGTAGCCAACCATTGTCGTCCCTGGCTCACCTATTTTCCTCACATAGGGTTCGTAGGATGTTAACTATCGTCGCATTACTTTCTTCTATTATTCCGTTACTACTTGGGTGGTATGGTGTAGTCCGTAAATGTCTAATGCCTAACATCTCTCAGAGTGCCTGGAACACATTGTTGATAAACTCTCGCCCATTGTCGGTAAGGAGCACTTCAGGTGCTCCCGGCGCACATATGACATGCCTATACAAGGCTTGCGCCACTTCACTCGCGCTCTTTGACTTCAATGGGACTGCAATCAGGTACCTGGTCATCACGTCTATGACCGTCATAATGTACCTGTTTCCTTCCTCTGAAGTACTTACCGGGCCTACTAGATCCATATGGATCCTCTCATATGGAGTACCAACTTTCGGGTATTCTCTTAACGGTGCCTTTGCACGGTAACTTGCTTTACAGTTCCTACAATTATTGCAATAGTTCGTAATAAGACTTTCATCCCCGGCTAGTATGCAAATTTCTTGCATCTCGCTAGCGTTGTTTTAGCTCCCCCGTGACCTGCAGCCGAGGTGAGCCAAAGCCAATGTTTGGGGAATGTGGTCTTTAGGTACTACTATGCACCGATGCTCGCGACCATAATCGTCGCCATAATGCTTATTAAGCACATTCTCTTCTACCACCATTTGGTCTGTTGAATACTTCCTTGTATCTATGCCTCTACTAGCTTTACCTTGTTTCACTGTTGCCTTCACAGCACTCACCTCTGGGTCGGTATCTTGGCTCCTAATAACCTCTTCTAGGTTCCACATTTTGAAATCTTGCAGTTTCTTTGATTCGCTGCTGATTAACAGTACTCGCCCTTCCATCTCTTTCTCTAACACGTCACTCTCTTGCTGTTGTATCCGCGACAGATAGTCGGCAATAACGTTCTCTCTACCCGGTAAGTATTCAACCTCAAACACGTACTCACTCGTACTCACTTAATAGTGGTGTGTTTTGACTTCCTGAGGGGAAGAGGGAATTTACCATTCCTCTTAGTTTTTCCCTTTTCTCACTATCTTGTCTTTGTAAACTAGAGGTACTTTCGTCCTCTGCCCCAACGCTACAAGCCATAGCAGGTGGGTCTGCATATGTTACTGTTTTACAAGGGATTAGCCTAATGGACCCGTTAAATGTAATATTAATGATATTGGGCTAATAGTAAAAAGGTGCCGAACCTGTGGATGTTGAGTAAATTTTATAACTGGATTAGGATAATGCACACTTTTTTTAATTAGCAGACGCAAGGTTGTCAAAAAGCCTTTTAAGCCAATTTGGGTATCCTGTCTATTACACAGCTCAGATTTCCTGACATGGATGGTGTTCAATGTCTTCCATTCCGTGAACATGTGTTTACCGTAACTTCCACCTCGATAAGTCATTTTCATCGAATTACACCTTAATGATTTGGGGAGTCACTGCGTCAAAATATTATGCTCAAGGGTACGCGAATGTTCCCCGCCCCGCTCGCTACATACCAACTAAGGGCTCTTTGCCAACAAATCGAGCCTAAATATTGGGAGATACGGCAGTGTGACCTTGATAATATACATTCATGTAGCTTGCTACATTTCTTTGGATTCATTAGGTGAGGGCCAGCTTTAACTGCTGTAAGAAGGACCTATTGAAAGCTTATTTGTGTTCCACCTTTAATAAGATCACCCGTTCAATTTCTAACAAGCCGATTATAGCGGAGGAGGATACGACTTCTATTACGCCTAGCACGCGTCTAATAGCACATAGGTCGGAACCTTAACAAATTCGTTGGTTAACAATTCGGGTGCTGCAACCTCTGTATCCCCGACTATTTTTAGTGAACGATTAGGCGACATGGACCTCTCTGTACTCACAATGGGATATGCTGGGTTGGTCCCACCTCCACATAAATCCGGCAAGTTAAAGAAACAAGGGGGCGTGGAAACACCCTAACTGCCCTGGTCCTGGTGGCCAACCCCAGCAAAGCCCTTCCTGGGGATATGTTGCCAACCTGGGGCTGTTCCAGTTCATCGGAATTGACCACAGCCGATTTAAAACAGTCCTAGGCCGAAGGGCCCGAGGTTGCTGACTGAAATTACTTTGATATCCCTGATAACCATTAGAATCTTCCCTGCGAGGCACTGCTGCTGCATATCCCTGTGGGGGCCTTTTACGCGGGATTGCGCCCTTATTGGGTGCAGGTTCAACTATTGCCACCACCACTCCTTGTCTTTCTCTTATGACATCCTTGTCCGGTAATTTTATGTGAGAGTGGGCTCTAACCCAAGCATATCCTTTGTGAAGTATTTTCAGTGGGTCTTTCGCCTGATCGGGTGTCAACGTATATTCATAAGGTGGAGGGAAACATGAGAGGAGGCAAGCACAGAAATATTTCTTATATAAAGGCGCAAAATTGAGCTCGTTACGACCCAATTCCCCATACGCCGTGCTTAACCTAATAAAGAAGTCCCTCAACGTCTCTCCTGCCCTCCTCCTTGCTGTATTTAGTAATTCCAACTGAGTCTTATTCTCTTCGTCGGTAGGATATAACTTTAAAAAGGCTTCTTTTACAGCATTAAAATCTTGGCCCTCATCCTTAATGAAATCTTCCAAAGATACTCTAGCATTACCTAAATAATGTTGTTTAGTAAGCTCTAGCTTACCTGTATCATCCCAATTTAAGATTGTGCGAGACTCGATGTCTGCAAAGAAGTCCCTAGGGTTGGTATGGCAAGGGAGAGTTGGGCACGGGGCGTATTTGTCGGGCCCCCAACATAAATATTTTAACCCTGTTACTCGCCCAAAATCATTCAAGGTGTGTCTATCGAAGAGTAAAGACAAGTCATCCGTGGTAATGCTTAGGTTACTTCCTGTTGCTCCAGGATTGACACCCACGCTTGAACCCACATCCATGTCGCCAAGTGAATCTGTATCGCTGTCGTCAAACTCTAGATCAGGGATATACCCGTATTGGCTTATAAATGCGCTGACAAACCTTGCAGTCGGATGCTCTGACATTAAACTAAGTACGTTGTTATAACATAACACATCTAACACTTTGTGTCTCAACCTCACACCTGACACCAGTTTGTCGTGCACCTTTCTTAGTTTACTTTAATAAAAAGGCTTAAGACAAAAAGCTGCTTCTTACCTGTGACATTGGCACGGCACAAGATGGACATAAGGTACCGGGATTCGTGAGGTGGGGCCGAGACACGCAGCTTAAAATTTCACACATTTGTATTCTAAAGGTAGCTAACAATATTAAACATTGTTCATCTCTTAACAATCTTGTAGTCTTACTGACATCAAGGCTTTTATATTAACACCGAGACGCATTCGGGTAGTACTGTATATACTGAAGCATAGTAGTGCTCACTAGCACATAATAAAAAGACTCGGCCTACGAAGGTTACTTAGTTATTTAGTAGTTATGTAGTCCACAATATCAGGAAGGCAGTTGCGAGATGCTCCATGGTTCATTATTTTACTGGGGAGGGATGCTAAACATCAAGAGGCTAAGTGCCTTAAGACCAAGGGTTGGTACTGAGACCAGTGATAGAGACTGTTGCGTAGCTGCAGGTTCTCTGATTCTGCTCTCCTTCCGCTGCGTCCTGACTTATACACTATTTCACTCTGTGGCATTACTAAATGCCTAAAATTTCCGATGTGCCTTTATGCTAATAAAGTTCCCTAAACTAAGGTATGTGTTTTTATTGTTCGTGCACTCTTTCAATAATACTTCTCGCTCAGAGCGGACGTCCTGGCACGGGTCCTTTCCCCTGTGCCTTATCGTGCGCCTCCCCATAGCCTAGCGCACACGCCCTATGGCACTTCCGTCTTCTCTCCATTCCTCTACACACTGCTACTGCTACTCTCGTTATTGTTATCCACTTGTTCAGTTGGTTCCTGTTCATTTTGTTCTTCTTCAATCGTTTCGCGGCCCCGACATACAGACAGTACACAAGAAGATAGATAGATTAATAACGGTAGTAGATACACTCTTCCCATTCTACTCAGTGAGTAGAATGGGAAGTCTAACTCACTGTCTACAAAGTGTATCTACATGATATATGAGAAGAATGGGAAGAATGAATTCTTAACAAGAATGGGAAGTTGTATCTACAGTCCACTACATCTCGCTTCGCTCGCTGTAGTGGACTGTAGATACAACCCATTCTACTTGTTCTACCTGTGCGACCCAGCTACGCCTTACACCATGATAGAACAGCAGCGCCCTTGGTATGACAGTCATAAAAACTGTATGTCACTCATAGCTCAGAAATTGTATGAAAGATGCGAAAAGTATTTAAAAGAAGGTAGAATAGAAATGGAAAGAAAATATTGCAAAGCTAAAGTGAAACCGATTAAAGTAGGAGACAGGGTTTATATAAAACACAGATTCACTAAGGGTGAACCCAGCAGTTGTTCACCCCACCGGCCTCATCAGTAGCGCCACAGGCAGCTGTGTGTGCGTCAGGGGATCCCCCGGCCCGCCCAGACGAGACAGAGAACACTGACAATGAGTCACTCCCGCCGAGAGTGCACCCACACCCTCTATGACCCTGTCCACACCCATGGAGTACAACTGCTTTACGCTCTCCATCCTCAACACTCCACCTGCCCCATGGCATGCCTCGCCCCATACAATATGACAGACCTTGAATGTAATTTTGTTTTCATGTTAGTTACTTTTGGTCTGATTTAATATCACTTTGCAGATGATGCAAGATGATAATAACACTTGATTTTTTTTTAAATGAGTTCACAAAATTGTTAAAAGAATTATATGATTTACTCATGTAGTATTTGGTAGGGCAGTACCCTTACGCGCGCGTAATTGTTAAACGTGGCGCGATGAATGCGATATGATGAACCTTTGCTAACGTCTTATTTGGAACAGTTACATTGGAGCAAGTTGATGCCATACATAATGAAATTTATGACTTGGAGAAAATGACCAGTCAAGAATGATAATTATTAAATGTTAACTTCACTATGTTAAATGCAACAATGAGAGAAACGCGCTCACTTCATACGGGTCTTGCTAGACTAGAAAGAGAATCTAAACTGTGACATCAAATAATTAAATAATTTTCTATTCGCACTCTTCAAGTGGAAGGTGAACAACGCACGTTGGAAGCTTTATTGACCTTGTACTTGGCCCTCCCTGATATCAACCATGATGCTTCAAATGGACGCCTGGGCTTAGAGTCGATGTTACAAGCTCGAGTGTCTCCTACCATTGTACCAGACGGAATATTATTGCAACTTTTATGTAACACCTCTTCTCAATTACCGGGATTGTTATTCCCCGTGACTCCTGATTATTTAGCACTGTGGAGAGATTGTATCAAAGTCTCCTATAAATATTCAGACCGGCCTGGATCATTCAACTTCTATCTCTCACTCCCGATGCAAGGGGATCCAAATGATATATTTAATAGTTTTAGGGTCCAGAAACGTCCCTATGCTGTACCTGATTCCCCTTATTGTGTACCAATTCAGATTGCAGCAGCTTTGTTAGTTATGTCTGAAGATAGAAACAAAATATTTTTTCTTAGATTCGGCAGATCATTGTAAAAATCATGATCAGTTACTTGTGTGCAAGTCGATTGGCCCTGTCTATGATGTTTCTGCTGATACATGTGAGTCAGCACTATTCTTAACAAATATATAGCTCACACAAAAGCTGTGCTCTAAAGCTGTAGTCAAATCTTTTCCACACATTTTTTTTTAGGTTTAGCTTACTGGGTTTACAGTACCAGCAGCTATGCAACTCAGTACTAGCGACTACGACAATGACATTGAGCTGTCCAGTTAACCCTGTTTCCAAGTTCCGACAGCAAATTAACGGAACAGGCGTACTCGCCCTGGGTCAAGGCTGCAGCGCGCATGGCGACTACCTCTCCTTACCAGCACAGGATAGGCTGGTACAAGCAGAACCGCTGACGGCGTTTCCTGCCCCGCTGCCATACCACTACACACTCCACCACGTGGAGAGAGATATCCTGCTTAATCTCTCCCGCCTTTTGGAGGACCTGCACGGCGACGAGGGTGTGGACTCCCAGCCCGTGCCTTTCGAAGACCTGATGGCGTCACTTCACCCACTTCGCCAGACCCTGAGATTGCCCTGTCTCCTGGTGTAAGAACAGAAGAACATAAAAAAGCTACAAGAGGCCGTGAGACCTACACGAGGTAGTTCCTGTTACTTAATATTAACTACATCCACCTTTCATCCTCATCCATGAAATTATGTAGCCTCCTTTTAAAGTTCCCTAATGACTCCATACTAACTACCTGTTGACTGAGTCCATTCCAATCATTTACCACCCTATTTGCTTAACAGTTTTTCCCTATTTCTTTTTTATATCTAAGCTTTTCCAGCTTGAATCCGTTATTTCTTGTTCTACCATGATTACTAGCCATAAGAATTTTTCCTACATCTCCTTTATTGTATCCCTTTAACCACTTAAAAACATCTATCAGATCGACCCTTTCTCTACGCCTTTCATAATTGTTTTTTGCTGTTCTTGTTAACTTTTTCACTGTCCTAGCCATCACGTTATACTGGTCTCTGCTCACCTGCCCTGCCTTGACCCTTTGTACATGTTTCTTTTTACTCTTATATTGATTCTTAAACTCGCAGTCATTCATTTGGGGTCGTTTTCCTTGATCTTATCGCCCTGGAAGAAATATTCCTTTTTTTTTTTACTACAATTAAATTGCTGACAAATAATATATAATCCTCTTCAGCACTGACCTCAATGACACCTCTCTCCGCCCCGGCCTCAGACCCCACCTTCCCCTCCATCCTACAACCTAGCTAATCCCTTCCAGATGTCTTCTTAATCCTGCAAAATTAGCCTTTCTGAAGTCAGGTACTCTATGCTTATTTACACTTCTAGATCCTACTTCCCAATTTAAGCAAAACCTAATTTAACAATGATCGCTACTACCTAACTGACCTCCAACTTCTACCTCTGTAAATAAATCTTCCCTATTTGTTAGTAATAAATCTAGAATATTATCTCCCCTAGTAGGTTCCTTGATTGCTTGCTTTAGGAAGTTATCCTAAATTAGTTTTAACAATTCCTCTGCGTCATTGTCTCCTACAATTAATTCCCAGTCTATGTTCCTAAAATTAAAATCTCCTACCACGCATAATCCCTTATATCTACAAGCCTTGTTTATTTCTTGCCCTATAGGAACATATAGGGTGTGGCGGTGCCCCTCAGGGTTTGCATCGTGGTGGGCCTCGGAGTGCTACTTCTGGTGGTCGCTACCTTCTGATGGCACCTGAACACGATCCGCTACGCCCGTCGGTCTCTGAGGTACGAGGCCTGGCCACTGGTCTCCGTTAGATCGCGAGGACGCGGTCTTTCGAAAAGGAGCCTATGTCGGGACCGCACCCGCGGTGCCCGCCCGGACGCCGGTCACCGCTGTGTTGATTTTATTCTTAAAAAAGGTATTATACAAATCGTGCTTCTCTAACTTTTCCAGTCATTATAGGCAATAGGCCTTACTATTTATTAAAACATGTTTTTCACCTATGTTTATATTGCTTTATTACATATGTACGTATATAAATACCCTCACTTTAAGCAAACACAAACAGGTGGATTTTAGTCCAGATAAGTGCAATGATATCATACTAACGTAATCAGAGAAAGATATTTGGATGTGTTAATAAATAAGAAATGCACGCAAGAGGATCACAACTGACACATTGAGAAACATAATAATCGCTGTTGTGGAAAAAAAGAGGAGCCTTTCCATGCCGCTGCTCCGTCCTTGGAAGACAGAAAAAGTATAAAAACCTCCCATCCACCACTACCTTACTCTCTTGTATGAGGTGGACGAGAAGCAAAGTCTCGTCCACTGGCCAGATTGGCTTTCTTGAAAGTGACGCCAATGTTTACATGTAGGCGGGTGCCAGTCATGTTTGTGGCAGTATCAAGTTTAGATTGTTTAGTGTTTTCTAACTGATATTGATGAAAAATAATTGAAAAAATAGTATCATGTTCATTGAAGCCAGATTTGTGACTTCCTTCACTCATAGAAACATTTTCCTATCTACAGTTTTTGCCAGTTTTCACTACATATAGTGGATGGCACTACGTCACTTACTCTTTACTATTACTATTAACTTACGCCTGGTAGTGCTACAAACGAGATTGGTAAGTTTTATGAAATGTTTTTAAGCTACGTTTGTTAGCAACTGGTGGATAATAGTAACATACTGACAAGTTATGTGCATCTGAGTGACCTCTACAGTACTCCCATGCCCCTAGAACAGCGGTTCTTAACCTGGGGGGCACGCCCCCTTAAGGGGACGTAAGCCAAGAGACAAAAAGGAAGAACTGTCAAGTATTTAACTTTAAGCTTGGCCTTCGCCTTAACATGAAGCTCGCTCGCTTGCGAGAGTGAGCGAAGAAAGTCAGTACAGCGAAGCAGGTACGGGTGAAAAACTCTGCGGTGATACCTTGCCATATTACACTAACATATTAGACTTTTATGCAGTATTATTCGTTATTATCATTATTATTATCATCATTATCAGTATCGTTATCATTACTATTAGTTATTATTGTTATCAATACAGTGTGGTCGCACCCTAATAGTGCATAGTGTTAATATAAGGTGTAATAACACAATGAATATTAATATTATTATGTGCACATTAAAAGTGTTAAAAACACGCATTTTTTCAGTTTTTCTTTCTGATTCAGAATTATTTTGAAATATCTTGATTGAAGAAGTGAATGGGGGTGGGCGGGGCGTGGAGGAAAGGACCAAGTACTGAATGGGGCGTGGTGGTAAAAAGGTTAAGTAATTCTGCCCTCGAATATAGAAGCAGCGGGCTCTGGCCAGAAAACACCACTTGTCCGACCACAACAGGCACCGAGGGACAGCCCAAGATATCACTCCGCAAGTTTTGTTTTGGACAATTTTGATACAGATATAAGTTTTAATGTATTGCTAAGGAACTAAATTTTGTTAATTCATGAGAAAAAAAATTAGTTAAAATTCCCAAATATATCAAAGTGTCTGTCCCTCTCTTCAAGGCCGCTCGGTACAAAACACGCAACCCAGGTAAATAAATGATTGTATACAAACACAAAAATTTGGGAGGCAGGACACACTGGAGTAGTGATGTGGAGAAAACAAACACAAGTAGAGAGGGAAGGAGGAGGAGGAGGTTCATGGTGGAGGGGGGTGGGGCATGTGGATACAGAAAAGTGATTTGGCTCCCTTCCACTCCAGCCACTCCACCCATTTAATCTCAGAGACACGTTCAGGGAATCTTATCTTATCTTTAACCATTAAACACCACATCCTCTGCCTGCCTATCTCCTCTCCCTCTTCCCCTTAATTATGCAGTCCATCCCTGCCCTTTAATCTCTCCTTCTCTAAATACCTTCCTTGCGTCACTTTCTTACCTACATCCTCCCTTTCCTTCCTTCCCTTACTGTAAAATATCCATGTTTCAGGTTTACACATTTTGTTAATCTAACCAAAGTGTTATTATAGTTCACTGCCTCAGGTTACTTTGCCATCAGATTTATCGTATAGACAAGGCACGGATGCTCTATTTCTTTTTTGTATCCCTTTTTTTCATCTTTTCTCTCTCTCTCTCTCTCTCTCTCTCTCTCTCTCTCTCTCTCTCTCTCTCTCTCTCTCTCTCTCTCTCTCTTGCCCCCCTTCCCCCCCCCCTGTCCGCCTCGCTATCCTTAGTCCCATTGGCTTGGTTGCATTTCCACTGTTCCGTCACTTTAAATTTCTTTTGTCGCTACGTTTTCGAGTCTGTCGTGCCTCACCGCGACGCCTTGTTACAGGTGCACTCCTTAATTAGCGTCAGAATTCTTGTTCACTAACGCGAATGGTTGGTGGTTGCAGTTATTCGCCACATCTCAAATCCTTAACTTTATTTTTGTGATAAGTAAGTCCACTTCATAGCCAACCAACCAAACCAAATTAGTTTCCTATTGCAACATATTCTTTAATGAATAAGTTCATGGGATGATTATACAGTATATAGGAAGTCAGGCATATATGGGTTAACTTCCTATTTATTGAGGCATATTCATAGGTGAGTTTTTATTTTTTTCATACCGCCTAAATATCTCAGAAAGTAAGAGACGCCGTCATCGAGGAGGGAAGGGGAGAGAGGGGGGGATGAGGCGGAGGATGGGGGGTTAAGAAACGAGAGGGAGGAGGGAGGGGGAATGGGGGGTTATGGCATCAAGAAAGTCACTCACTCAGTATCCTCATAGCCTTTCCTTCATCATAGCGTGGTTCTCCATATAACGTACAAAACGTGCTATGAACAAACATATAAATAACCTCACTCAGTCCTACACACACGATGAGAGAAAGAAATATCACAAGGAAAACATGACACACAAGATGGCTGGCTACTCACGGCAACAAGCAACGCTCAGTGGGCCTCCTGCACCTGCTTCCGGACCTGCTTCCTGCCTTCACCCGGCCTGCCCGAAGCTTGCAGGCAGCCATGGTACCTTAATACACCGCAACACAGACGGTAACACTATAGCTGGACACGCGAACCCGTGTTTGTTGTTACACAACAAACAAATACAGTAAACGGCAGACCCCTCGTCCTGCACACCGGCGCCGCCGCCACACCGCTGCCAAGCCTCCAGCCTCCTGCCTCCCGCTGAAGTTCACGAGGCAAGTACCAATCAACTCGCAAAGCCTCGACACTTTAGTTTCATTTCACAGTTTTCTCCTTGATTCTTGCACTGCGACTTGCTTAACTTGTGTCTATCGTGAGCTTTAAGGTTCTATTTGATGACAGTAGACGTGGCATAAATATGAATACCTTGATTGCTGCAATAATTATGATCACAATCACTTCATTAATTAACTATGCTTCAATTATTTCGAAGTGTCTCTGCGCGCGGGCATCAGAATGCCCCTGCGCTCCGTTTGCCTAGTACCCCCACCCCTTACTCAGCTGTGCCCCCCCAGGTGCCCCCCCCTATTGATAGATACCTGGCTACGCCACTGCGTGTTGGGTTTACAGATCACCAAGTCAAGGTCGTCCGTCCGACACGCCTTCTCACTTTTGATAGTCTGAGATATATGAATAGATAGACAAAATAGATAGATAGATAGATATAGATATAGATACACAGATAGGCAGGCAGATGGACCGATTGGAAATGATAGATATATTCATAGATCAGTAAATAGATCGGCAAATAATACAAATACAAACAGATAGATCGATTTATAGGTAGATAGATAGTCAAGGACGGTCAGAAAGGAAGGACAGGATAACAGACAGCCAGGTAGATGGCAGGACAGATAGATACACTCATTCGTACCTGGTCTACAGAGGCGTTACCCTCCCCAGCTTTCCTCCCACCCACAAAGCACATATAATTCCTGATACCATGTCAGTGTGATTTTTTTCACTCCTTTTTTCAGTTTGATGTATTTTTCCGAGTCTGTCTGTTTGTCTCCCTCCATTTCACCGTTACTCAATTTATCCGTTCGTTGTTGTTTTTCCCTCGTATGCTATTTCATTTTGTTTGTTTGGGAATGGATTCGTTTAAGACCTTATCTATCTATCTATCCATCGGCTTTATTGTGCTTGTCGCGTCGCATCGATTTGTTCATTAATTATCCCACGACTAATTGTCATCTGCATGTATATTGTCCCTTCCCCCTGTCTCACCATCGCGTATATCGTGATTGGCTCATTATCCCACAAATTACCTTGCCTCCGAGGTAATGACCGGATAATGAGAGACAGGTAGCTTGGTCTGACTCATCCCTTCCTACTTTCTCTAGTCCTGCAATGGTCGGTGCACCGCAGCCAAAAAACAAAAGATGCACTATTTCATTTCAAGGAAGACCGGATTGACTTTGCCGCCTCGTTTGTAATCATCATACCAAAAGCTCTTCAGTCCCTCGAAACCTCTAGTTCTTTGCCTTGTGGTCCGTCTCGCTCACCACAACCACCTCTACCTCTACCTCTACTACACACACACACACACACGCACACGCACACACACACCACACAGCGCGGCATCTAACCTCCCTATCTCACGTTTCCTATTCTCAAAACAATAATACGCCACCTAATATTATATTACTCCACCTTTCTTACTATCACTCATAACTATTTTCTTTCGTAAGGTAAGTATATCATCCCCTAACAAAACAAACGCAAACATACAACACAATAAACACACACACAGACACACACAGGGATCATTGGTGAATACAATTTCTTTTCCTTTTTTAACTTCTTTAAATGGTTACAAAAAATGCAGTTTTACATCAACCCACAGAGTTGCTTATCAGTGCTCTAAAAATCGCGTGTCACCTTGTCTGAATTTATTACCCAACCGGTGTTAAAATAAAATAGCCGAGGGAATTGATCACATACTGCAAGGACACCGCTGAGGAAAAGAGTCAAGGTGGACACTGGACACGGGAACATCAAACCAGAAGAGGAAGAGGAGGAGGAGGAGGAGGAATACAAAGGAATACAAGGAAACACAAACAGCAACAGACCGATAGGTCCTTACAAGACTGTTTGCTTTAACTACACTACACTAACTAGATAATAAGAGAGAAAGGATAGGAAGTAGAAGGCTCCTCCCCACCCACCCATCCCTCCAGCCGAAGCTGACCGGAAAAGAAGTGATACCATGCAATATAGAAAAACTGCATGGAATTTGTGAGGAAAGTTGAAAGCTGTAATCTATGGCTAACTATTACTAGTTTGTGGGGGTAGGTTTAGTGCTTGATAAATAGGTCATGTTATGTGTGTTTTGTAATGGTGTGAACACAGTGTGGAGGTTCAAGGGTGGTGCGGCAGCCTTGCCTGGCGCTTTCTTGGGAGGCAGCAGTCAATCAGGCCCCAGCTCCGTTCAATCCACTGCGGATTGTGTACTTTCCATGTAGGACGCCGTACACTTCAATGCCTCCTGCAGCAGTGACCCCTGGTACCTTAAATCCCGATGGTGGTCACTAACTGTCAGGACCCTAACTGAACCACAGCCCGTCACAGGTCGAGAGTAGTAGTGGTAACCGTTAACTCGGGGCTATCTGTGTGTGTTATGAGGTCTAATGTAGTGTTGGTGTAGGCTCAGTAAGGGAAGTTCAAGGGTGGTGCGGCAGCCTTGCCTGGCGCTTTCTTGGGAGGCAGCAGTCAATCAGGCCCCAGCTCCGTTTCAATCCACTGCGGTAGTGCACTTTCCAAGTAGGACGCCGTGCACTTCAATGCCCCCTGCAGCAGTGACCCCTGGTATATAAATCCCGATGGTGGTCACTAACTGACAGGGCCCTTACTGAACCACAGCCCGTCACAGGTCAAAAGTTTAGTAGTGACCGTTTACTCGGGGCTGGAGGAGGGTAGGAGGCAGGAGGTAGGATGGAGGATTACATAGGATTACATAGGAGTTAACAGACACAGGAGACTATTGGTCCATAGCGAGGGTATGCCTGCGACTATACTACTAACTATCAATACTGTAAGAAAACCGTTGGAAAATGATACCATGTCCTAAAGGGATAGGACATGGAAGTTTCATAGTGCAGACGATAGGATATGAAAAATACTAACTACAACTACCATACCACTAAAAATCCGATACGGTGGGACTAGATACGAATTCGCACTATCATACCATTACTTACAGTGCGCGTCAAGTCTAGTTTTGAATGTACATTGAAATAATTTACGGAGACGGTGATGCAACGTGACGTTTAGTTTTAAAAGAGGAGGAGGAGGAGGAGGAGGAGGAGGAGGAGGAGGAGGAGGAGGAGGAGGCGAGTGACAAGAAAGGACGGTGACGATAGTGAAGACAGGAATGAGGGAGGAAGGAAGGAAGGAAGTGAAGGGAGCGAAGGAAGGAGAAAGATAGACGAGAGGAAGTGAAATACAATGTAACAAAAATACTGTTGGTTAATTAATAAACCTGAGGCTAAGACATTACAGGACCACTCTTCATCAAACCATATGTACCACTATATAGAAAGGATAAAAAAGCGATAAGATTCCTCCCCAGTCCCACCCATCTCTCTCTCTCTCTCTCTCTCTCTCTCTCTCTCTCTCTCTCTCTCTCTCTCTCTCTCTCTCTCTCTCTCTCTCTCTCTCTCTCTCTCTCTCTCTCTCTCTCTCTCTCTCTCTCTCTCTCTCTCTCTCTCTCTCTCTCTCTCTCTCTCTCTCTCTCTCCTCTCTCTCTCTCTCTCTCTCTCTCTCTCTCTCTCTCTCTCTCTCTCTCTCTCTCTCTCTCTCTCTCTCTCTCTCTCTCTCTCTCATGACACTGTAATAAAGAAAAAAGTGCACAAACCAGGTATTTTGGAAAGAGCAAATATGGACATTTCCAAGCGACAGGCGTTCAGGAGATATTGAATGAACAAATATAATAACAATTACAAACAAATATACAAATAATATAAAAGTGAAATAGAAACAAGAAGAATACTAATGAAAGGGAATAAAAAATGAAAGATAGGAGAAGAGAGAAGAGAAGAGAAGAAGAGAAAGAACACAGATAGCAAGGATGAGAGAAGAAAATGAAAGAAGGAGAGAGGATAGAGGGGTAAAAGAAAGAGGAGAAGGAGGAGGAGGAGAGAGAGAGGAGAGGAGAGAGAAGGAAGGGAGGTGAAGAGGAGGAGGAGAGAGGAGAAGGAGGAGGAGGAAGAAGGAGGAGGAGGAGGAGGAGGGAGGGTGAAAAGAGGAGGAGGAGGAGGAGGAGGAGGAGGAGGAGAGGAGGAGGAGGAGGAGGAGAGGAGGGAGAGGGAGGGTGGGAAGAAGAGGAGAGAGGAGGGAAGAGGAGGAGGGAGGAGGAGGAGGAGGAGGAGGGAGGGTGGGAAGAAGAGGAGGAGGAGGAGGAGGAGGAGGAGGAGGAGGAGGAGGAGGAGGAGGAGGAGGAGGAGGAAGGAGGAGGAGAGAGGAGGAGGAGGAGGAGGAGAGAGGAGGAGAGAGGAGGAGGAGAGAGGAGGAGGAGGAAGGAGGAGGAGGAGGAGGAGGAGGAGGAATGAAGAGATCGGCGTGGAGTCATCTGGCAGGAAAGGGCGGTGGGGAGCAAGACAGAGGAGCGGCGGCAATCAGGAGTAATGGACACTGGGGTGGGTCGGCTTAGGCGGGGAAAGAGTGGTGGCGAGGCGACTTAACCGTTCAATAGAGAGGGGAAAGGGAGAGGGGGAGTGAAGGAGGAAAGGTAAGAGGGGAGAGGGAAAGGGGGAAGGAGGAAAGGTGAAGGAAGGAAGGTAAGAGGTGACATAGAGAGGGGAAAAGGACGGGAGGTGAAGGAGGGAAGGTAAAAGGTGACGTTTCAATTTATTCACTTCGATTGGTGATTTGTTGTGAGTTAGGTGTGAAGCGAATGAATGGGTGATGGGTTACAATGGGTTACAGTGCCTTGATGGGTCGTAGTAATGAAGGGTGATGATAGGAGGGAAGCAATGATGAGTTATTCAACATTTCATCGTCTAAAATTTTATATATTGCGTTGCGCCACAAAATAAGTCTTGAACCTAATCCTTTAAGCCATCAAACAACAACACATTTTTTTCCCTCGACTACTACGTACATCACCACATCATCACCACATCACCACCACAGTCACATGAAAACCGTGAACATACAAGTCTTTTTTTCCCAATTGCTTCACCAACCATCAATAGCATCACTTTTTTATCACCTCGCTATGGCACACACACACACACACACACACACACACACCATCCCTTCCTCCCTCCTCCCCTTCAGGTAACATTCCCAGCGGCAAGACACCCGGGCGCATATTCCCATTTCTGGAAGGGTATGTGGCGTTTACTCTTAATTTGAACACGTCGGGTTAGGTTACGTTGGGTTACGGATAGGGTGGTTTAGGTTTACCGTCACTTTGCGTGGGAATCACAATGAGGGTATTTGCGATAATTTGCATTTCCTGTGGTTAGTTTCGGAGCTACAGCCAAGCGTCTTCACTCAGAAACCACATACTCGCATAGAGAACGGGAATATGTCACCCGGGCCTGGGACACCACCACCGCCCTTCTCGTAAACACGGGACAGCCAGGCACAGTTCTGCGTAATATTGACCCGCCCAAGATTTGCAGCAAAACTTCAGCAATTATCAAACAGTCGTTGTCGAGTTATCCACACGTCACAGGGGTCGAGGGAAGCACACGGCCGCGGCATTCCAAGAAGAGATGTTATTCATAAGACGACGGAGACTGTTTCCCTTCATGAGCCCCTCGGTAACGCCACCACCACCACCACCAACACCACACTCCATTCACGCTATCACAGGGGCGCCACTATATTACTATTTCACACACACAACACACACACACACACACACACACACACACACACACACACACACACACACACACACACACACACACTACGTTGGATAGTTATGGCAGAGTTTTGCGTATTACAATATTGTCACTAAAAGTTGTAAGTTCTCTACCGTTATTTACATGTTCACTGCTCTTTTGAACTTGTTAACTGCTGCCTTCCCCCTCCCGCGGCCTCGTTGCGCATGACTTTTGTATTTACTCTCAGCCCTATTCTGTCCATTTTATTAACGCAAGAGTTAACCAGTATCATCACTCTTTCATCCCTTTCACTAGTAAACTCTTTTCTTTTCCTTTTTCTATATTTTCACTGTCCTACAACTATAATTACTTCAAGAGAGAAGTTTCAAGACACTTCAAAAACTAAACTGGCTTTCACTCTTTGATGTCTCACGCTATCTGCTTTACGGGGAGTGGCATTCAGCGGCCGTTTTTCTGCCTTTGGTCAGTCCCTTTTGATGTATAAGAAAGAATTCATGCAACACTATACAGTCCAGCATGAGCGAGACAAGCGAGAGGTGAAAGCAAAAGTCATGTGTACAAGGTAAGCCACAAAGGGCAGGCAAAGTCAAAGTCAAGCAATGTGTAAGATACTTATTCAACACAACGCCATGTAGTGTGTCTGCATGCATGGCGCCCCGTGCTGCGTAAAGAGGATGCAAGATTGAAGTGCCATCGGAGAACATGTCAACCAGCGTAAAACTTTGAACTAAAATATATGGCGGTGAATGTAATATAAGAAAATTATTAAGTTTACAGAGAAGAAAATGCAAATGCAACATCAATAAAGTTAATATATTGTAACCTTCGAGAAGAAAGTGTTATCATGCAGACAGACTTTGTTCCTTTTATGGTGATTTATAAACAATACCTCATACTGTGTTAATGTGTGTGTTAAGAGATAAGTGTGAGGCGTGGATGTTACTGAATATACAATGTCATCTATAATAAGACATCTCACATCTTCCTGCATACCACGACTATCTTATGACCTCTAGTCCTTCTCTTAGGTCACGTCTCTTCCTGCCTGTCTGTGCTAACGTAAGGAGAAGCAACGATCCTACTCAGACTTCAGGGTAGAACAAGAAGTAACGAATTCAAGCTGGAAAAGCGTAGATTTAAAAAGGAAATAGGGAGAAACTGGTTCACAAATAGGGTGGTGAATTATTGGAATGGACTCAGTCGTCAGGTGGCCAGTGCGGAGTCAATAGGGATCTTTAAAAGGAGTCTGGATAAATTCATGGATGGGGAAGAGAGGTGGATGTAGGTAATGTAAAGTAACAGGAACTACATCGTGTAGGTCTCGCGGCCTCTTGTAGCTTCCTTATTTTCTTATGTTCTTATGTTCTAACTTCATTTTCCATGTTCCACTGTTACTGAAAGCTAAGGGTAGACTTATCGAGACGCTTTCTGAAGATTTCTGGAGATTTTGAAGACAAGAGACACCTAACACTAAACATGAATTTAATGAAAAAACTATTTGTGATATGGAGCCCCGATGACGAATCGATAAACCACATTTCGAATCCAGACGTCGTGGGGACAATGAGTAGCTAATGTGGCAATCGTTGATCTTAACTTACGATGATGAATTAATACTGTTGAACCAGCCACTTAACACCAAATGTTTCCTTGACTCTAGCTGCACCACTATTACCAACTATTATACCACTCAATACCACTCGTCTTTGCTGTACACCACTATTATAACTATACACTATTATACCAACGGTGCCTCCTGTGTCATCCCTTCTTATGAATTCAAATCCGTCTGAGAAACGGACTGATGATGACTGATAATGACACATCTCACTCTGACCATGAAGAATGTATTTTGAAGCAGTTCTGTACGTAGCTGAACCTTCACATGTTCCCTTGCCGCTTTCAAACAACTTGCCCCGCTGACACCTATGGCATTGAGGACATGGCAGAGGGAGGGGAGGGAGCAAAAATGAGACTGCTTTACACCAGGCAAGGCAGTATAGGTCATGGAGTCGTGCAAGGGTCATGAGAGAGCGCTGATGCCTCGCTTGGTGGCAGGCGGTGGAAGCTTGGACGGCCAATCTAAACCATAGACGCAGAGCCATGACCTTTACCTCTACACCAACCACTCCCCTACCTGAGGTTAGAGGGGGTGCGAGGTCGTGTAGGTCACAAGATTGAAGGGCATATGACCAGTTTCTCTTAACTTTTTAACATTTAGACAGCGATTGCGAGGTGTTTGAA
>JACEEZ010003422.1:82500-107500 GCA_016584305.1 Chionoecetes opilio
GGGTTGACGCACGGATAACAACGCCGTGTGTCGGGATAACAGCACACGTCACACAGTCGGGATGGCGTCACATAGTATTTATTACGTTTTCCTTTCGTATGAAGATAACTTTTTGATAAAGAGACAGACATCCACATTCCCTTGCACCGTCCACACCACACCATAAAACTATATGCAATGCCTTCTATTTCTATTAATGAATAGACCCGTATATTACAGCCTTCTCTTTATAAAAGACGAAAGTCTCTTATACTAAGATATTTCAGTAAGAGTTACTACTGTAATACATCAATTTACATTACAGTTACATCAAGTATCAGACTTTCATTAGCGAATTAGACGTCATTTTCCCAAACACTCATGTACGATTTTCTGTGGTATTTTAGCTCTCTGTCCTAAAAGACAGACATTCTTGTCTGAAAAAAAAATTGAAGGCATTTGCAGTTGCACACTCAGTCAATCAACGTGATTAAAAACATGAGATACTTCTAGCGAAAAAAATATTCATGAAAGAACCTGAACAACCTACATCAATCACAGAATTCCTGTCATTCATATGTCCTTACAGGACTGCATTTGACTGTTTGTACAAGTTATTGTTGACAGCCGTAACTCTTCGTTACCAGCGCTTCATGTGAGAGAAGCTTTTCAAAAATTAAATTAGTGAAAACATTTCTCAGAAATTCTATGACAAGTGACAGACTGAGTAACATATTGCACTATTGTCGATAGAAAGTGCACTCGTAGAGGGAATTGATTTAGATTGCTTTGTTGACGAATTTACATCGGCATGATAATCGTAGGATTAGCTGCACTAAATATATGGCAACTGCACTGAGTATTAAGATTCCGTTCCAAATGTCCATAAATTTTTATTAGATAGGTAATTTGCGGACATAAGCTAGGGTAAAATGTAAAGATGGGAGCATACGCTATGCTGCGCGTGGCATTCGGTGCTCATCTCCGTGGCATTAGCCCTTAGAGCCTGTGGTGGGTGAGGACCGTTACCCCGGGACACAGAGCTAGTGTGACATCCGGGTTACCACAGTTACCTTCCCCAGCTTACCCCAGGTACCCATTATCAAACCCCGAAAGGAAGGGAAGGAAGCTGTTTTGCCCTGGCGCGATTCGAACCTGGCCCGGATTCAGCCAGGGCCCGCAGATTCGTAGCCAGGCACGTAGCCATACACAGGAGCGCATATGATATCGGGATATAAGGGTGCTAGGGATTCCAATTGATGTTATTTTTACAAATTAAGTAATCTTAAGTGTTCGTATGTTGAATATCAGGTTTTACTAATAAAACCAAGCTTTTGATATACTCAGTCCATTTCATAAACATTGTTGAATAAATGTATTGAAATTATACTCTACTCCTGCATGTCCTGATAGCCTCTAAGGAAGTATTACGTTAAAATGTTTGGGTGAATATATTTCTCCATTGATGCTCAAAGATATAGATTGTTCGTACAAGGGTGTATGATGTCTTATTCTATATAAAACATGGATATTTTCGCCTTCCGACATTTTTAACATAATAGTCCCGCCGCTAAGACCAGATTTCAAGAGGATGCGGGACATGCCGGATAAAGCACAAATTTTGTTCAGGATTTACAGGGCCTAGCTATGATTTTGAGAGGGGAGACTAAACGATCCAATACTCAGAACTCTATGAACCATTTTGTGATAAGGCTAATTTCACCTTCTCAAGCATGAGAATCACCCATACTCCTTCTTTGGCTGAAAGAGGGAAGCTGCGACAAGGGAAGAAGTCCTATTCACCAACTTCTGGCCCAGAAGTAGCAAGAAGAACCCTCTGGTTACGCTATCTATTGATTTAGAGTGCTCGATGGTGCTGCTGTGGTACACCTCCTCCCAGGACTGGCATCACTACATTTGACGATTATGCAAGTGGAGTGTTTGTTCCCCACATCATGAGGCAACTGGAAACCTCTATGAGAGTAGATGTGGTATGGGACAGGTACCTGGACAACAGTATCAAAGAATCAACCAGAGAGAAACGGGGGAAAGGTGTACGAAGGAAGGTGGCAGGCCAGACCAAGGTCCCAGGCAATTGGCCCATTTCCGCGTGACCCACAAACAAGGTAGAAAATCTTCCAGTTCCTACAGAGAGATTGTATCCACTACCTTCCCAGACGGAAAAGCAGGTCCCTTTTCAACATCTGGAGCTCTGTAGTCTGCATGGCACTGACCACTCGATGCCCCCATGTGACCCCGAAGAGGGAGACACAAGAATTGTGGTCCATCTACAAGATGCCCTAGAGAGTGGATGCACCACAGCTTGGTACGCACCGTGGGATACTGACGTTCTTGTCATCCTCATCGGGAAGTATCACTTTCTAGCCAGCAAGTATCCCTCGGCTGACATCTGGGTCGCCTTCGGCCAGTGGCAAGAACTTCCTTTTCCTACACATCAATGCCATCTGTAGTTTCTCTGGGGAAAGAGAAGCCCCCCGCGTCCAGGTTCCCCTTACAGGGTGTGAACGACTTTTCTTTTTTTGGAAAGGGGGAAAAAAATCGGTTGGAAGCATGGGTGCCCATACCCAAACACAGATGCCTTTAACTTTTCGTAGAAACCCCATGCACAAATCACCGTGGATTGCCAGGGTTCCCGAGCTGGAAGTTTCACATCGTTATATATGACAGACCAGCCCCCTGGTGTCGGGAAAGAAGCAAGAAAGGAACTGTTTGCCAGAAAAAAAGAACGAGGAAACATTCCCCAACTCAAAGGGCCCCGCTGCAGACACCAAGCGTGCAGTGTACCAGGCTGGATCTGGACAACCTGTACAGGCCCAACAACAGACACCAATGCTAAGGTGCGGTTTGGGAATGGGGGCAGAAACAAAGTCCTGGGTTTCCCGTGGAGCTCGCGCCTGCGGCAGCAAAGGCTGTAAGTGAACTTGTGAATTTTGCCTGCAAAAGTGCTGAGGGTTTTGGGGGGAGATGTTCATGAAGAAAGCAGCTGGAAAGCACCGAACTGGCAGCTGCAAATGTGAGAATAGACACATAATTAAATTATGAATATACCCGCATTTTGATACTGGTGCTTAACAAAGACAGCATTCCTGCAGCTGTACAGGAAGAAAAGATTTTATAATGGTTAAGAATACTTTTTTTTCATAAGCACCCCAGTAGATAACCATGTATTTTTTTAATTTCAAGGATAGTTTTATTCGGTTTGCTAATAAACTACGGGATTTCCGAGCCGCAGGGGGGTTAAAGTCGAATAAATATTGAATTATTTTTTTTTAAGCCATATTGGAATATTTTTTTCTGGAGTTTTTAAATAATAATAAAAGAAATTGCATCCAATAAACATTATCCTTTGACTATTTTTTTAAAAAAACCCCTTACCCCAATTTCCACAGCGGAAATGTCAAAAAAATAAAGAAGCGTTTCCTTTTAGCCATTGAGTGATGGGGTCATTGTCCCCCCCTAAAATCATAGAGGAGCCTGTAGAGTGCCTGAAAAAAATTTTGGGCTTTTTTTTTGGCAGTCCCCACATTTCAAATAAGGCCTCACTAAAACACGGCCCCCCGCCAAGTAGATGTTTTTATAATGTAAAACACGAATGGCGACTGGTACATGTCAAATGGGACTGAGGCGATTGTGAATGAACTCATTTGATCCACAAGACATTTTCGTCCCAAGTCATATAAGACACAAGTCAATTGGGTATCAGGTCATACCGTAATAAAGTCATCTTGTCCCTTGTCCAACTTGTACACTGGCCATCCCATACACTAGCCAATCTGTCCCTTTGGACAAACCGTCATCAAGCGGTCCCTCCTCAAGTCGGCTTGACCGCGTTTATCGATAAAATGTCATCACAGAGAGAGAGAGAGAGAGAGAGAGAGAAGAGAGAGAGAGAGAGAGAGAGAGAGAGAGAGAGAGAGAGAGAGAGAGAGAGAGAGAGAAAGAATGAGAGCGAGAATAAAAGAGAATAAAAAGAGAATGGGAAGAGGGAAAATGGGAGAAAGGATGAGAGAAGACATAATGAGAGAGAATGAGAGTGAAAGAGAGGAAAAAAAGAGAATGGGAGACATAATAGATAGACAAGAGAGGAGAAAAAAGAGAGAGGAGAGACAAGATGAGAGATAGAAGAGAGAGAGAGAGAAGAGAGAGAGAGAGAGAGAGAGAGAGAGAGAGAGAGAGAGAGAGAGAGAGAGAGAGAGAGAGAGAGAGAGAGAGAGAGAGAGAGAAAGAAAAAAAAATACTGAGAGATAAGGAAAACATGGAAAGGAAGAAAGAAACTATAATTTTATCCTTAACATATTTTTGTACATTTTTTGTGATATTTGTAGCACACACACACACACACACACACACACACACACACACACACACACACACACACACACACACACACACACACACACACACACACACACACACACACACACACACACACACACACACACACACACACACACACACACACACACACACACACACACACACACACACACACACACACACACACACACACACACACACACACACACACACACACACACACACACACACACACACACACACACACACACACACACACACACACACACACACACACACACACACACACACACACACAACACACACACACACACACACACACACACACACACACACACACACACACACCTACACACACATACACACACACAACACACACACACACACACACACACACACACACACAACACACACACACACACACACACACACACACACACACACACACACACACACACCTTAAAAAAACTTTAGTGTAGTGGCTAGCAAGCTCGGTTCACAACCGAGAATTCGGTGTCTGGACGATCCGAGCGAATACCTTTTCGAGCGTAAGACGATCCGAGCGAATACTTTTTCGAGCGGCGGAGGATTCGAGCGAATACTTTTTCGAGCGTAGGACGATTCCAGCGAATACTTTTTCGAGCGAAGGACCAAACTTAGTTTTCCTGAATAGTTTTGATGTGTATGGAATGAATCTGGCACTTGTTTTTGTCGGAAATATATTTTTGTTTACAGGTGTGGGGGGGATCCCCGCCCCGCAAACCTTGCTCCGCTTCTCACTGCCGTAGTATTGATTTTTTTTTGTTTTGTTCTTGATATCATTGTTACTAAACCAAACCCCACCTCTAACCTAACCTAACCTAGTCTCATTTAACCTAACTTAACCGTTTCTGGCTGAATTAACGGTAGATTTATACGTTATAATAGACGTTATAATGCACTCGGAGGCGGTAGCGGAGTGGTTAGCATCTCCGACTGGCGTTCTCGGTGACCCGAGTTCGATCTCCGAAGAAACTAAAACCTTTCTGCACCGTCGAGTGGCCTAAGAACACCCACATGCCCTGCCCATCAACTCTACCTTCGATTGCGAGTGCATCGGAGGACACAGGGGGCGGCATGAGCCTCTAATCACAGGCGTCACTATAAAAATCCTGCCTGCGCCACCACGGGCGAGGACCAAACATCAGAGCGCTCAAGTGAACCTCCAGAGCCTACCATCCGAGACCCTGGGTCACCACTGCCTACAGGCGCTATAGGCACAAATGCTATAAAAAAAAAAAAAAAAAAAAACCTCACTTTTTCTTTTAATCAATGTTCACACAAACACACACACACACACGCACACACAAAAGCGTAACAGCTAGGAGTCCTGTTTCTTTCTATAAATACTACCGGCAGGACATTCCAGGTAGAGAGAGGGGAGTGAGGTCAGGTCAGGTTCCCAGCGTGTTATCCCCTTCCTATCTGCCATAACTTACTAGGAGATGGAGATAGTCTCCTCGCCTACGTAAATTTTATTTTTATTGTATTCATTATTATTGATGCTTTAATTACTATCTCTTTAATTAACTGCCATAGCTACTATTTCATTGCTATTATTCATAATCATATAACCAGTAATATTACAGGAAGTACCACGTGTAGGTCTCACGGCTTCGTGTAGCTCCCTCTGCACGCACACACATGCAAGCACACGCAACACACACACACCTGCGCGCACACACGCGCATACGCACACGCCACACACACACACACACACACACACACACACACACACACACACACACACACATACACACACACACACACACTTACACCTACACACACACACACCTACACGCACGCACACACACACACAAAACAAATTATCGACGTTTCCCATTCTGGATGGGAAATAAATAAACCTTAATGCCCAATTAAAATGTTTGCTAACAGTTTGGAAACAATGTTTCCAAACAAAGTTCCTTGTGTGGACGGGACAGAGGAAGGTGGGTGGGGTCCCGTCAGGACATTCCAGGTAGAGAGTAGTGAGGTCAGGTCAGGTACCCTCTGCGTGTGTGTGTGTATTCATCTAGTTGTATTCATCTAGTTGTATTTTACAGGGCCTGAGCAACGCTCGTATGGCCCCGCCTCCATATCAACATTTTTATCATTCATCCTTAGTGCTTAGTTTTGGCCGAAGCCAGCACCCCGGAGAGCAGGTCACAAACCCCGGCTAACACCCGGTACCCATTCACTGCTGGGTGGACAGGGGCTTGGGTTTTAAGGAAGCAGCCCATCTGTTTCCGCTCCGCCTGGGGATCGAACCCGGGACTTCTCGGTTGTGAACCGAGCGTGCTTCCCCTACACTACGGAGTCCCCAAGTGAGTGAGTGTGTGTGTGTGTGTGTGTGTGTGTGTGTGTGTGTGTGTGTGTGTGTGTGTGTGTGTGTGTGTGTGTGTGTGTGTGTGTGTTTTGGTGTGGTTTTCCGTTTTCAATAAAAAAGAAATAATAATAGTTTTTAATATTCCGTTTTAGTATTTTCTGTTTTTTATACTCAATTCAAGAACGCTAGAGCCACATGCCGCTCCCCCGAGGTGGAGCTTGTCAGGCCCTGGTTTGCTTTTGATTGGGTGATGCCGCTCTGTGGCGTGATGGAGGGTTGGCCGTCAAAATGTACACTAAACACTTCCCCAGCCCTGTGTTCCCTTCCCCACTCCCAGACAACGGTCTGATCTCCCAGGCTCCCACATCCCTTTGTTAATCCCTTAATTGTCCTTCACACACACACACACACACACACACACACGCACGCACGCACGCACGCACGCACGCACGCACGCACGCACGCACGCACGCACGCACGCACACGCACACGCACACGCACACGCACACGCACACGCACACACACACACACACACACAAAAAAAAAGTTATATAAATAACAGAAAAATCAAAAGTTTATATCTACTTAATGACCTCGCTCCCCTAATTATTAGTCATTTTTAAAGCTTATGATGCAATTATGACATCAGGAAGAGGAGGAAGGAGGAACATCATTGAATCATTGTTGTATTCCTCTCTCTCTCTCCTCCTCTCTCTTCTCTCTCTCTCTCTCTCCTCTCTCTCCTCTCTCTCTCTCTCTCTCTCTCTCTCTCTCTCTCTCTCTCTCTCCCTGTGACCTGCCATATCGCCTCAAGGCATGGCCGGGTAGGGAGCCTGAGGCGTGAGGTCATTAGCGCTGGAGGGACAGGTCAAGTTAAGGGTTTGCTTGTTTCACCTCTAAAAGGTGACAGCGCCCTCAAATGACTATTCACATCCTCACTCACTCAGAATTTTACGAACCTTAATATTTCCTTTTCAATATCTCGTCTTCATGAAGAGTATCTGGCTTACTTTTGTGTCCATGTGATAACACATTTACTAACGATGACGAATCGAGGACTTTCATGCACTCAAAGCAAATATATGGTGTGTTGTTAGAGAAATAACGAAGGACTGTAGGATGCCCGTTTTCCACTGAATTTTTTCAACCAATAAGAGACCACAGCGAAGCTGGTCTGACAAGCTCCTCCTCGGGGGAGGGGCATGTGGCTCTAGCGTTCTTGAATTGAGTATAGTATTCCGTTTTAGTATTTTCAGTTTTTTAGTATTCAGTTTTAGTTTGCCGTTTTTAATTGTTTATTGCTTGTTTAGGCTTTTACAAATTTATTGTAGTTTTCATTGATTCATTTTCATTGATGCTCATAATTATTGCACTGATTTTTGTATAAGGAAAACATTTCTTGCGTTTTAGTGTTTGGTTTATGATTCAAGACATTATTGTCAGAAAGTGGATTTGAAGGATTATACGCGCGCAAGTGAGAAAGAGTTTTTTGTAAACTTTACTGTAGAAACACTTTTGTGGACCATTTAACTGATTATGTGTTGTTGAACAAGTTTTGTAAATTGTGGTCAATAAATTATCTATCTATCTATCTATCTATCTGTGCATTACCTGACGTGACCTCACTACCCTCTAAATGGAATGTCCTGACGGCACCAAGGGCAGGGTTGCCAGGGCCACGGTTTACCAGCCCAATTGGGCTCTTTTTAGAAAAGGTTGGGTTGGAAAAAAAAACGATGGTCGCGGGTTGGCGGTTTTTGGCCTGTTTTTACTTTGTTGCGGATTTTTGGGTTGATTGTCTTCGAAAGCACATGACACATTTGCACCCGTTCATGATAATCCTCAAGGAGGATTATCACAACAATTATCGTCAAGGAAGATTATCACGACTGGACTTTGACCTGCTTAGGACCTCAGCCGTGACCTCTCACGGAGGTCACATCCTACTGACATCCCTAGGGATGATTTATTATCCCTAGGCTGCCCTCCCTGGGCTGCTGGAAGATTCTTAGTTGGTTCTTAGATCTACCTAAGAATACCAACTAAGAATCTTCCCAGCAGCCCAGGGAGGGCAGGTATACACAGATCGTCACGTGAGCTACACTCACCATGCCTAGCCTGATGATGCCAAGTGTCTTTTGGCGAAACGTTGCGCATAAACAACCCCAAGAATGACGAGTGTCGTTGTCACCCTGAAATGTCGATTATATATATATATATATATATATATATATATATATATATATATATATATATATATAATATATAATATATATAGTATATATATATATATATATATATATATATATATATATATATTATATATATATATATAATATATATATATATTATATATACGGTTACACACACACGGCTACTCCGTAACGTAGTGGTAGGTAGAACGCTTGGTTGCCGGTCCCGGCAAGTCAAATCTTAAGTCTCTGGTTCAATGCCTGGGCGTAGCGAAGAGAGATGTGTGTGTGTTTTATTCACCCATGTCTTGTCCACGCGAGCTGGCTCGCGATTGCCAGTTTCACCCTCTCAGTGCGAGTTTGGAGCTCAATATTACTGATCTTTGGGCAATGCTGGGACCTCACACACCACACATCCCCATCCCCTTGCTCAGGGAGGACAGTAACCGCCCGTATGTGTCAGTGTAAAATCCCCGGGACTGCGAGGATTCCAGACAGGAGACCGGCACGTTATCAACCTGACCATCGCGCGGTTGTGTGTGTGTGTGTGTGTGTCTGTGTGTGTGTGTGTGTGTGTGTGTGGTGTGTGTGTGTGTGACAGGTACTGCACCTATAATTAGCACTTTAGACCTCACCCTATTCCTCAATCAGTCACCTGGCCAGCTTCCTCAAATGACCTCTTCACACCTGCCCCATCCATTAACACCAAAACCTCACTTGCTATAATCTCTCCTACACTTTGTTTTCAAGAATTACCTTTCCAACACACATGTCCTTACATGTGTTAACCCAGCGAAAGAGTTAAATTATCTTCACGCATTCGACAACGACCAATCTAATAGATGTGTCATCCACCCATGGACTTGTCCACGCGGATCGTACTCGCGATCGCTAGTTTAACCCTCCCGGAGCTGTCTTGGAGCTCATTATGACGATTTTGGGTGACGTTGGGACCTCACCACCACACACCCCCATCCCCTTGCTCGAAGGGGACAGCAACAGCCCAAGTTTGTCAGTGAAAATTCCCCGAAAACTAGTAATGGCATTCATCCTTAGTGCTTAGTGTTGGCCGAAACCACCACCCCGGGAGGCGGGTCACAAACCCCGACTAACACCCGCTATCCATTCACTGCTGGGAGGACAGGGGCTCGGGTTTTAAGAAGGCCGCCCATCTCTCTTCGCTCCGCCCGGGGATCGACCCCGGGAATTCTCGGTTGTTAACCGAGCTTGCTAGCCACTACACTATAGAGGTTTTTTTAAGGAGTGTGTGTGTGTGTGTGTGTGTGTGTGTGTGTGTGTGTGTGTGTGTGTGTGTGTGTGTGTGTGTGTGTGTGTGTGTGTGTGTGTGTATGTATGACTGTGTATGTATGTGTTGTGTGTGTGTGTAGTGTGTGTGTGTGTGTGTGTATGTGTGTGTCCTATAAATATCACATAAAATGTACAAAAATATGTTAAGGACAAAATTATCGTTTTTTTCTTCCTTTCCATCCTTTCCCTGTCTGTCTGTATTTGTCTGTCTGTCTGTCTGTCTGTCTGTCTTCCATTCATCTTCTCTTCTCTCTCTCTCTCTCTCTCTCTCTCTCTTCTCTCTCTCTCTCTCTTTCTCTCTCTCTCTCCTCTCTCTCTCTTCTCTTCTCTCATCCTCTCATTATTATATCGCCCATTATCTTTTTTCCTCTCTCTCTCTTCTCATTGTCTATCTTATTATATCGCCTCGTTTTTTCCCTCTTTTTATCCTCTCATCTTCCACTCTTTTATTCTCTTATTCTCTTTTATCTCCTCTCTCTTATTCTCTATTCCCTCTTTTTATTCCTCTTTTTATTCTATATCCTCTTTTTATATCTCTTTTTTATTCCTCTTTTTATTCCTCTTTTTATTCCCTCTTTTTATTCTCTATATTCCCTCTTTTTATTCCCTCTTTTTATTCCCTCTTTTTATTCCTTCTTTTTATTCCCTCTTTTTATTCTCTCTTTTTCTTTCTCATTTTTCTCTTCTCTCCTCTCTCTCTCTCTCTCTTTCTCTCTCTTCTCTCTCTCTCTCTCTCTCTCTCTCTCTCTCTCTCCTCTCTCTCTCTCTCTCTCTCTCTCTCTCTCTCTCTCTCTCCTCTCTCCTCTCTCTTCCTTTTGTTGATGACATTTTATCGATAAATGCGCGGTCAAGTCGGCTTGAGGAGGGACCGCTTGATGACGGTTTGTTCAAGGGGACAGATTGGCTAGTGTATGGGATGGCCAGCGTACAAATTGGACAAAGGACAATATGTCTTCATTACGGTATGACCTGATACCCAATTGACTTGCGTCTTATATGACTTGGGACGAAAATGTCTTGGGGATCAAATGACTTCATTCACAATTGCCTCAGTACCATTTGACCTGCACCCATAACGGTTGACTAAGTAGCTTGTGTTTACCAGGTACTACAAGTGCCCCTGGCGCAGGAACGTCCCGGAAACCATTGAACACTTGCTGTTGCAGTGTCCACGCCTCCACTCCCACCGTGTAGTGCTACACTCTCAACTCCTCGCCCTGAACGTCACCACCTTTGTTTGATCTTGTCATACACTGTCGAAGCTTGTCGTACACTAGCTGCTCTGGCAACAAGTAAATAATAGGGTAACAGTTACACATTAATGATTACTCTAATTACTCTAAATATCTACCATGATATAATACTACATTGACTAAATGAGACTTTTACCAAATCGGGAATTGTATGTACAAATTGATTTTATAGAGAAAATAATTACTATTGTACGCACATATTTTCATTGTCTATACATCCTAGACACAAAAGTGACATTTGTTAAATGAATTTCAATATTCTTTTTATTTGAAAAAACTAGAAGCATGTAATAAATATCATCTATGAAGTCCTCAAAACATGTACGTATATTTAAGTGAGATTCACAGGCTCTAACGGGATCATAGAACTCAGTGCAGTGGCCCATTGCTGCCGAATGAAAACCGTATCATCATCATTGTGTCTCATGTAGCATTTGCATGCACATCTCTGAAAACCATAGCTATTCGTCTCTAAAGTATATTCAACGTATAAGATTATAGGTACAGAATACATTTTTGTTGATGTGCAATTGTGCATTGTAAAAATCTGCCACATATTTTGCATCTTAATTGTTCGGTAAGTTTGGTTTCATGCTTATTGGTCAATGCCTTTTCTTTTCAATAAAACGTACCTGAGAGCATGAATTTTCACATTTCCAGCTCAGATTATCATACTCCATAGCAGAGAAAATGAATCTGAGACTCAGGTGAACTTTCGTTCAATTCTTCCCCAATGTTCTTTTTCTTTTCTTTCTTTCTTTTTCTTTTTCTTGACTGAATATGACTTAAACAGTCTAACATATCCCTCCATAGGCCTCAAATTGCCCCTGGAAAGTGCTAAACTTTCAAAAATGTCTATGGTGCTCACAGCAAAGCCTCCCCACAGTTACAGACCCTCCAAACTTCGGTTTTGCCCCCCCACATTTACCTTGGCCCCTAGGTGCCCCCCCCCCCCCAGTTTTTTTATAGCTTGAAATGCCACTGTATAGAACCAGTCATATTATCTGCAAAGAGTCGTGGCGCACCCGAACATGTGGCCACGTCCCGGCGGTGCCTTCCTGTGTGTGGCAGATAGCTACGGAGTTACATCTTCTTTTTGATATGTGGCTATCATAGGAGAACACCTATAGCTTGGCTGGGGTGATATTATGATATTGTAATCGTGTGGTGTGTCACTTCCGGTGTGGGTGTGCATCAAGAAAAGGATGGACTCCGCCACAGCACTACTCTAAGTTAGTGAGCGGGACGAGGTGCGTGCATGCGGGCGTCGGCTATACACTACCGCTCTTGGAAGGCAAGCAAGATACAGTGACAACAGGAGCAGCGGCCACCATGGTGCTGGAGCTGAGTCTGCGCGTGGTGTACCGCGGCGTGCTGCCCGTGGTGGTGGCCCTGGGCGTGGTGGCGAGTCTGGCCACCATCTGGGTCCTGGCCCAGCCGGGACTCAGGAAGGCTGCTGCTAACAGGTCAGTACTGAGAGGCACCGGTGTCAGGGTTCACAGCAATCTCAACCACCCCATGCACCCACTGAGGAACACAACTCTGCTTGAGCTGAGCGCCTCGGTCGGTGGGTCATGATGTACCCATCAACATGCACACAATACGGCAACAACACCTCACATCATTTTATCAAACTACAAAACATATCACAACGTCCACATTACACAAGGACCTTTAACACACAGTGACCATTTTCTAATTATAATGAAAATAAGTACCAAACCCATCCAAACAGCAAGCACTCCACGTCTCAGCTTCAAACAAGCAGACTGGGACGGATTTCAAGAAGAAATAACAAACAAAATCAATGTTAATGAACAACATGATAATAATAACCCAGAAGAAATAGACGAAGGAATTCAGAAATGGTACGACACAATCCTCCAAGCAGCACAAAACCACATACCCACAACACACAACCGTACTCTTCCAACACCTTTTTACAACCAAAACACACACAACATAATCATACAATACAACGCTATAAGACAACACTCAATCACATACGGGTGGGACATACACCTATACAGACAATATAAACAACTTCAATACACATTACAAGATGCCCTTACAGACGACAGTAACACATACTGGAACAGCGTAATGACAGACACTGCTGCAACCTACCAAGACTCATCCACTTTCTGGAGAAAAATAAAAAATCTCTCAGGGAACAACAATCCGGAACCACACTACTTACTCAACAATAACAACGAACAAATTTACACATCACGAGACAAGGAGACACTTCACAGACAAGTATGGGAGGAAGTTTTCACAGTAGACAATATAAACGACGATGAAGACAATAACGACAACACAGAAGACACAGTAAAACAATTTTTGGATAACAATAGACATAGAATCACGCCATATCCTACATCTGACCACACTCGACTACACAACAACCACTACACAACAAGAGAAATAACAACTGCAGAAATTAAAGGTATCATTAAATCTTTGAAAAAGACATGTCCTGGTCAAAGTGGCATAAACAAAACGCTACTCAAACACCTACCAGATAATGCGATAATCAAACTATGTCGTATATAATTCAACACTATCCGCAGGATATTTCCCCGACATGTGGAAACAATCAACGATCAGATTAATCCCAAAACAAGGCAAGAATTCACATCGTGCATTAAATTACAGGCCCATCTCATTATTAGAAGTACCTGGAAAAATTTTCGATCGCATTATAAACAAAAGACTACGACAACACCTCAATGACAATAACTTATATAATAAGTACCAATACGGTTTTCGCCAAGGCAGAGGAACTACCGAAGCCATTGCACTTAGAACAGAACAGATAGCTCAGAACAAAGCAGACAATGGACAATGTCACTTAGTACTACGAGATATCACAAAAGCATTTGACAAAGTTTGGCACCTTGGCCTAAAATGCAAAATACTCCAATTACAACTCCCAACAATACTAGAAAAACTACTCTGTGATATTTTAGATAACCGAGAGGCAAAAATTAAAATAGGCACATTTTTAGGTGCATATTTTCCACCCGCATTCCCTTCCCCTCTCTTTCTCCCCTCTAACTTTCCTGAAAAAAAAAGAAAAAAAAACAAAAACAAAAACGACACTCGTCTCCTCTCATACCCATCCATATTAAGATATAAATGGTGTGATGATATATATTATCAAACTTAAAATACCCTGAAGCTAAAGCATACAAAAAATTGTACATATATGATACAATGATTGATGTACAGACATAAGACAGTTTCCTCCCTAAGCCTAAAGTATAACCATGACTCTGGTGTTTGTCTCATTGTATACTGAGTGCCATATTGTTTGGTGCAGGTACTTCCTGGCGCTGGCGGCCTTTGATCTGCTGCATTTCCTGTTCTACATCCCCATCCTGGTCAGTGCCTGCGGCTGCACCTTCCCCAACTATGGCTCCGCCTACTACTTCACTCACTTCGGCTGGACCCTGGCGGCCTCCTTCCACGGCATGGGCACCTACACCCTCGTGCTGCTCGCCTTGGACCGCTTCGTGGGCGTGTGGTTCCCCACCGCGTTCAAGAGGCTGCAGCGGCCGCCCTTCGCCTTCACCCACAGGATGGTGGCGGTGGTGGTGCTGAGCGTGGGTGTGCACGTGCCTTTCATGTCTCACGGCAACGTGGTGTGCGCCGAGGACGAGAACATAATATGTTCCTCCAACACCACCACCTGTGAGAGCGGCGCATGGGTCAGCGTGAACGGCTACGTGTGTAACTACGACCACCCGTGGCACATCGCCTACCGCCACTTCCAAAGCCTGATCGTGCACTGGCTGCCCTACGCCCTCATGTACGTGTTCAACGTGAGCCTGGTGATCGCGGTGAGCCTGGGCAAGGTGAGGTTCCCGCGCTCGGCAGCCAAGGGGGCGGCGGATCACGAGCACCAGGGCGCGGCACGCACGGGGGCCCAGCAGACCAAGAGGAACAAGGAGGGGATACTGGTGGCCACCATGATAGCCATGACGGCCTCGTACGTGCTGTTCACGCTGCCCATCGCCATCTTCCTGACGGGCTTCGCCGACACGGGCACGGAGCGCTGCAAGTACTACAACCCTAAGGAGATGCTGCGTCACATCGGCAACATCCTGCAGCTTGCAGAGCGCGTGCTGCACATCTTCTTCCTGCTGCTCATCTACCCTCGCTTCCGGCGGGAGATGATGTCCCTGGTGCGGCGTCGCAGCGCCACCACCGAGGAGGGAGACACCACCAGCCCGGACGACCAGCGCTCCGGCAGCAGTCCCCTCAGCAGCGCCTTACACTCTGCCAAGACCGGGGACTCCAACACGCCCCCGTCCTCCCATTTCATGGAGAGTGACATCTCGTGACTCCCGCTGCCCCCCGACGCCGGGCAGGGGCAAAGCCTTCGCTATTACATACAGACGGCTTTGGCAGGGGTGTGGGCTGAGGGATCAACCCGTCACCGGCACGCCCACCAAAGGCCTCCACTCGCCTCGCCCTCATTGTAGGCGAGACACACTTGTTGCTGTCTCCGCGGACACCCAACACGCTGATCCAGCACAGCATTGGACAGGCACGGAGGTCTTACCCATTGCGCGATTTTACTCTTATGTAATCTCTATATGAAGAATACTCCGTCATCTTCCCTTATCTTTTTTTGCTACTCTAAGGTTTGTGTGTATGTATTTATGTGTGTGTGTGTGTGTGTGTGTGGGTGTGGGTGTGCGTGTGTGCGTGTGTGTGTGTGTGTGTGTGTGTATGTGTGTGTGTGTGTGTGTGTGTGTGTGTGTGTGTGTGTGTGTGTGTGTGTGTGTGTGTGTGTGTGTGTGTGTGTTTGTTCTCACACAATTCTTACCTGATTATATCTTTTAACAGAAGTGAGTCAAGCTCGTTATGTCTCGTCTTTTAAAACAATTTCATCATATTTGTCTTTAAAACTATTTATGCACAGCCCCGTCTCCATATCAATATTTTGTATCATTCATCTTTAGTGCTTAGTGTTGGCCGAAGCCACCACCCCGGGAGGCGGGTCACAAACCCCCGGCTAACACCCGGTACCCATTCACTGCTGGGTGGACAGGGGCTCGGTCTATAAGAAGACCGCCCGTCTGTCTTCGCTCCGCCCGGGGATCGAACCCAGGACTTCTCGGTTGCGAGCCAAATGTGCTAACCGCTACACTACGGAGTTCCCCCAAACTGTGGGAACTGTGTGTGTGTGTGTGTGTGTGTGTGTGTGTTACTGTCATGCTAAACATCAGATTGAGTTAGCATGACTGAATAAGTAAGCTTTATATGTATATCCATGAACAAAACACTGACACATTCCTGCATAATTGTGATTGTTATGATTTATAAAATGATATATAAAACAATAAAATCAAGCATTATGATTAGCATATACTCGTATACAAATAAACATTGAAATAAAATCGTATACACTGAAAAAATATGCATACATAATTACATATGTAACGAAAAAATAAATCTACAAACAAAATATAATGAGGTATTAGTTGATTGCCAAACACTTAAAGGAAAAATAGGCAAGGTCTCACCTCAATTTGGATGAGTTTGAATAATATTATGACACTTATTTATCCATCGATCCTTCCCCCATGCTAAAAAAACCCATGTGATAATAGAAAAAATAGGGAGAAACTGGTTCACAAATAGAGTGGTCAATTAATGGCATGGACTGATATAATGGATCCTAAATAATCAACACATTCCTCTTTTCCTCTCCCCTCCCTGTTTGTTATTTCCAAAGTTTCCATTCCAGCAACGTCCTTCACCCTCCATCCATCCTTTCCTTTCATCAATTCACTTTCTCACTCTTCCACCGATCCCTTAATGACCAACACCTGGATCACTTGTTGTTGTTGCTGTTGTTGTTGTTGTTGTTGTTCCCTTCCCCCTCTGTATATAATCGCTTCCGTCCGTTAACCTTTTACGATCTTTTTGTCAGCAGGGATCTGTTTGCCCGGACTTTCGCCCCACAGTCGGGAAACGAAGGCAAGCTGTATATGGCGCCTCAAAACCATGCACATCCTTACAGAAGATAAAAGTAGAAAGTGATGCCAGATTGAGTTTTCCAAAGCAGTATAGAAGCCAAAAACATCGTCAATTCGTGTTAGACTTTGATATCATTATTATTAATATTAGTATTATTAGTCTCTAAAATTAACCTATATTTACAAGTCAACAGGAAAAAAAATTAACGAGTAAGTTAATGATAAAAACAATGGGTGTTTAAATAAGTATAAAACAGATTTCTAAGTGCATTTGTATTTTGATAGATAGTTGTAATCATTCATTTATTGATCAGTTATATTGGAAGGGTGATATTAATAATGATAATAATGAGGTTAATGAGGAAGGATCCGGGCAAACGTGAAAAAGGAATTAATTAATGCAATAAAAAATGAAAGGCATCCAGAAAAACGATGGGCAAGACCTAGACAAATACCATGAAACACGTGACTGTCAACACTCACCACCAGGACGAAGGAGGTCCCGTCGCCGTCACACAAGGGGAACCTGAAAAGGGGAGGAGAAATACGCATGGCAAGGCTAAGGACAAATCACAGGCAACACACACACACACACCACACACCAACCACACAACACACACACACACACACACACACAACACACACACACACACCACAACACACACACACCACACACACACACACACACACACACACACACACACCACACACACACACACACACCACACACACACACACACACACACACACACACACACACACACACACAACACACACACACACACACACACACACACACACACAACACCACACACCACACACACACACACACACACACACACACACACACACACACACACACACACACACACACCACACACACACACACACCACACACACACACACACACACACACACACACACACACACCACAACACACACCACACACACACACACACACACCACACACACACACACACCACACACACACACACACACACACACACACACACACACACACACACCTACACACACACACACACACACACACACCCACACACACACACACACACACACACACACACACACACACACACACACACACACACACACACACACACACACACACACACACACACACACACACACACACACACACACACACACACACACACACACACACACACCTACACACACACACACACACACACACACACACACACACACACACACACACACACACACACACACACAACATTGTACTACTGAACAACCGGCGGCCATTTCATTATTCACTCGACAATTCACAAGATGAATTCGCGGCATCAGTCAGGCAAGTGAAGGAAAACGGAGAGAAAATGTGCTGCGAGGAGGCGGATTCTCCCTGATGTCGGTGACCACTTCACCTTTGCCGGGAAGGGCGCGACAGACGTGGCGGCGAGGCGAGGGGCAAGGAGGAGGACAGGAGACAGACGTAAACACACCCTCCACACCCTCCACACCCTCACAGCTCCTCACACCCGGCACAACAGACACACTCACCACTAACAACACACACCAAAGTGTAGTGTTAACAATGAAGGTGATGGAAGATTCTTACGACACGTCACTTATTAAAGTCTCGTGGTTCACTTCTTCCCTTCACCACCATCACCTCCTCCTCCTCCATCTCTTCCAGTCACCACCACTATCATTATCATCCTAGGTCATCCTTCCATACATCAACACAACCACAATCCCATATTTCCCACAGCCGCTACCACCACAACCCTTGACTTCCCACAGCCGCTACCACCACAATCCTTGACTTCCCACAGCCGCTACCACCACAATCCTTGACTTCCCACAGCCACTACCACCACAATCCTTGACTTCCCACAGCCGCTACCACCACAATCCTTTACTTCCCACAGCCGCTACCACCACAATCATTTACTTCCCACAGCCGCTACCACCACAATCCTTGACTTCCCACAGCCGCTACCACCACAATCATTTACTTCCCACAGCCGCTACCACCACAATCCTTTATTTCCCACAGCCGCTACCACCACAATCCTTGACTTCCCACAGCCGCTACCACCACAATCCTTGACTTCCCACAGCCGCTACCACCACAATCATTTACTTCCCACAGCCGCTACCACCACAATCATTTACTTCCCACAGCCGCTACCACCACAATCCTTGACTTCCCACAGCCGCTACCACCACAATCATTTACTTCCCACAGCCGCTACCACCACAATCCTTGACTTCCCACAGCCGCTACCACCACAATCATTTACTTCCCACAGCCGCTACCACCACAATCATTTACTTCCCACAGCCGCTACCACCACAATCCTTGACTTCCCACAGCCGCTACCACCACAATCATTTACTTCCCATAGCCGCTACCACCACAATCCTTGACTTCCCACAGCCGCTACCACCACAATCCTTGACTTCCTACAGCCGCTACCACCACAATCCCTGACTTCCCACAGCCGCTACCACCACAATCCTTGACTTCCCACAGCCGCTACCACCATAATCCTTTACTTCCCACAGCCGCTACCACCACAATCATTTACTTCCCACAGCCGCTACCACCACAATCCTTTACTTCCCACAGCCACTACCACCACAATCCTTGACTTCCCACAGCCGCTACCACCACAATCCTTGACTTCCCACAGCCGCTACCACCACAATCATTTACTTCCCACAGCCGCTACCACCACAATCATTTACTTCCCACAGCCGCTACCACCACAATCATTTACTTCCCACAGCCGCTACCACCACAATCCTTGACTTCCCACAGCCGCTACCACCACAATCATTTACTTCCCACAGCCGCTACCACCACAATCATTTATTTCCCACAGCCGTTACCACCACAATCCTTGACTTCCCACAGCCGCTACCACCACAATCCTTGACTTCCCACAGCCGCTACCACCACAATCATTTACTTCCCACAGCCGCTACCACCACAATCATTTACTTCCCACAGCCGCTACCACCACAATCATTTACTTCCCACAGCCACTACCACCACAATCCTTGACTTCCCACAGCCGCTACCACCACAATCGGTTGTGGTTGATATTGGTTATCGACCAATATCTATTTTACCATCAATAAGTAAATTGTTTGAAAAATCTATTGTAAAAAGATTTAGTGGATTTTTGGAAAATTTTAAATTGTTATCTGAATATCAGTTTGGCTTTCGCAAAAACAAATCAACGGAAAAAGCAATAGCAAAGTTCACAAGTGAAGTGTATAACTGTCTGGAAAGGAAATTTCATGTTGTAGGAATATTTCTAGACTTGTCTAAAGCTTTCGACTCACTTAATCATAAAATATTATTAGATAAACTTGAAAATTTGGGAATAAGAGGTGTACCACTTAAACTATTCACTAGCTACTTGACAGACAGGAAACAAGCAGTGTTTTGTAACAACAATATATCCACGCTGAAAAGTACCAATAGGGGAGTGCCTCAGGGATCAATTTTGGGGCCTTTACTATTCTTGGTATATATTAATGATATTTGTAATGCCAGTTATAACTTCAGCTATGTTATCTTTGCAGACGACACAAATCTTCTCTTAAAAGATAGGGCATTAGATCAGTTACATGTTAAAGTTAATAGTGAACTAGAGAATATATCGCAATGGGTTTTAGCTAATAAACTATCTGTAAACATAAGAAAAACTAATTATATACTCTTTCAAAATCGTTCTGTTGCTAATATTTTAGGCTCAGTTTACCTTGGAGAAAATGAAATTCAGAGAGTCACTTACATTAGATTTCTGGGTGTTATTATTGACGAAAATTTAAATTGGAAAAAACATATACAATCTGTAAATTTGAACTTATCAAAAATGTGTGGAATTTTATACAGAATTAGGCACAACTTAACGACCGAAGCTTTGCGAAGCATATACTATTCTTTATGTTATCCATATATAATTTACTGTTTGTCTGTCTGGGGATGTACTTGGCCTTCCACTGTAAAAGATGTTTTCATTGCACAAAAGAAAATAATAAGAACAATTACCTTTAAAGGCAAGTATGATCATACAGATTTATTATTTAATGATTTAGGGTTACTGAAATTTGAGTTTTTAAAAAAATATTTTCTTGTACTTACAATTTACAATGGTATAAATGATAGTAGTGATAGTAATAAATTATTTAAAGTTCTTCACCACAGTCAAGGTACGCGGGGAAACCATATTGACCTGATATGTCCACAACCACGAACAACATTATATAAACATTCACTGCACTGTGTTGGTCCTAATTGTTGGAACAATTTACCAAACAATTTGAAAAGTATTAACAATTTTAATACATTTAAAAATAGACTTAAGATTTACTTTTTCCATCAACAGAATCAAAACATTAGGGATTAATATGAATATTCTTCACATCATTAGTATTTTCAGTAGCAAAATTAGTGTTTAATTGTATCAATCAACTTGGGTACTTGTTATGGTAGTTAACATTTTTTTTATTTGTAAATATATTTTATTATTGCCGCCCTTCATATATTTATAATATTTTGTACACTGTTCCTGTCCGCCAGGGAGCTGTTGCTCGGCGGACTAATGCCTAAGATCACATTTGTATATAATTATATAATATATGTACTTCTAAAGATATGGCAATAAACTAAACTAAACTAAACAATCCTTGACTTCCCATAGCCGCTACCACCACAATCCTTGACTTCCCACAGCCGCTACCACCACAATCCTTGACTTCCCACAGCCGCTACCACCACAATCCTTGACTTCCCACAGCCGCTACCACCACAATCCTTGACTTCCCATAGCCGCTACCACCACAATCCTTGACTTCCCACAGCCGCTACCACCACAATCCTTGACTTCCCACAGCCGCTACCACCACAATCCTTGACTTCCCACAGCCGCTACCACCACAATCCTTGACTTCCCACAGCCGCTACCACCACAATCCTTGACTTCCCATAGCCGCTACCACCACAATCCTTGACTTCCCACAGCCGCTACCACCACAATCCTTGACTTCCCACAGCCGCTACCACCACAATCCTTGACTTCCCACAGCCGCTACCACCACAATCCTTGACTTCCCACAGCCGCTACCACCACAATCCTTGACTTCCCACAGCCGCTACCACCACAATCCTTGACTTCCCATAGCCGCTACCACCACAATCCTTGACTTCCCACAGCCGCTACCACCACAATCCTTGACTTCCCACAGCCGCTACCACCACAATCCTTGACTTCCCATAGCCGCTACCACCACAATCCTTGACTTCCCACAGCCGCTACCACCACAATCCTTGACTTCCCACAGCCGCTACCACCACAATCCTTGACTTCCCACAGCCGCTACCACCACAATCCTTGACTTCCCACAGCCGCTACCACCACAATCATTTACTTCCCACAGCCGCTACCACCACAATCCTTGACTTCCCACAGCCGCTACCACCACAATCCTTTACTTCCCACAGCCGCTACCACCACAATCCTTGACTTCCCACAGCCGCTACCACCACAATCATTTACTTCCCACAGCCGCTACCACCACAATCCTTGACTTCCCACAGCCGCTACCACCACAATCCTTGACTTCCCACAGCCGCTACCACCACAATCATTTACTTCCCACAGCCGCTACCACCACAATCATTTACTTCCCACAGCCGCTACCACCACAATCATTTACTTCCCACAGCCGCTACCACCACAATCCTTGACTTCCCACAGCCGCTACCACCACAATCATTTACTTCCCACAGCCGCTACCACCACAATCATTTACTTCCCACAGCCGCTACCACCACAATCCTTGACTTCCCACAGCCACTACCACCACAATCCTTGACTTCCCACAGCCGCTACCACCACAATCATTTACTTCCCACAGCCACTACCACCACAATCATTTACTTTCCACAGCCGCTACCACCACAATCATTTACTTTCCACAGCCACTACCACCACAATCATTTACTTCCCACAGCCGCTACCACCACAATCATTTACTTCCCACAGCCGCTACCACCACAATCATTTACTTCCCACAGCCACTACCACCACAATCCCTGACTTCCCACAGCCGCTACCACCACAATCATTTACTTTCCACAGCCGCTACCACCACAATCATTTACTTTCCACAGCCGCTACCACCACAATCATTTACTTTCCACAGCCGCTACCACCACAATCATTTACTTTCCACAGCCACTACCACCACAATCATTTACTTTCCACAGCCACTACCACCACAATCATTTACTTTCCACAGCCACTACCACCACAATCATTTACTTTCCACAGCCACTACCACCACAATCATTTACTTTCCACAGCCGCTACCACCACAATCATTTACTTTCCACAGCCGCTACCACCACAATCATTTACTTTCCACAGCCACTACCACCACAATCATTTACTTTCCACAGCCACTACCACCACAATCATTTACTTTCCACAGCCACTACCACCACAATCATTTACTTTCCACAGCCGCTACCACCACAATCATTTACTTTCCACAGCCACTACCACCACAATCATTTACTTTCCACAGCCGCTACCACCACAATCATTTACTTTCCACAGCCACTACCACCACAATCATTTACTTTCCACAGCCACTACCACCACAATCATTTACTTTCCACAGCCGCTACCACCACAATCATTTACTTTCCACAGCCACTACCACCACAATCATTTACTTTCCACAGCCACTACCACCACCACGCCTTCACGCCGTCACCCTGGTTTCCCTTCCCTTGTCTCCCTTCTTGACTCCGGCACCTCCACAAAGATCAGCAGCCCTTACCACATACTTTATATACCAGGTTTGTGAATGCTACAGAAACATCACTCAGGAAAAAAGTATACACAGGACTTAACCATTGATAAATATAAAAATACGTATTAGTCAGTCAAAATAATTGCTATAGCTGAAACTACCTATAATAAACGATATGCAACTCTATGCTGTCATGGTATTGAATGCGTGTAAGACATATATGTGAAATGAAAGAGAAAAAACACCAAATTTACCAAGAATTACAAAGGAAGCAACAGATAAAAGCTCACATGATTATACATATACATAAATACATACATAAATAACAACATACATAAATAATAACAACAATAATACATACATACATACATAACGAATCACACAACACATTATACAAAGCCTTACAAGTCACAAGGGTCATATAATTATTGCCCAATACAGTAAGCACATTGTAATACACGTTTAGGATTAATATAACGCTGTCAGCAGAGTTGTATTTTGGTTACCTTTTATATTTACAATCTCTATGTTATAAGGTTGTAATGCCAACGCCCATGTCAGTAATCTCTGGTTTTTGTTTTTCATACTCTGCACAAATCTTGGCGGATGAGGATCTGAGTAAATCCTAACCTTGAACGGTGAACCTTCCACATAGACTGCAAATTTTTCAAGGGACAGTAATAAGCCTAGGGCTTCTTTTTCTATGGTGGCATAACTACACTGATGTGGCTTTAACTTTGCACTATAATA
>JACEEZ010003422.1:112500-120000 GCA_016584305.1 Chionoecetes opilio
TACTATTGTACGCACATATTTTCATTGTCTATACATCCTAGACACAAAAGTGACATTTGTTAAATGAATTTCAATATTTTTTTTGTTTGAAAAAACTAGAAGCATGTAAAAAGAATCATCTATGAAGTCCTCAAAACATGTACGTATATTTGAGTGAGATTCACAGGCTCTAACGGGATCATAGAACTCAGTACTACTACAGTGGCCCATTGCTGCTGAATGAAAACCGTATCATCATCATTGTGTCTCATGTAGCATTTGCATGCACATGTCTGAAAACCATCTTCTTTTTGATATGTGGCTATCATAGCAGAACACCTATTGCTTGGCTGGGGTGATATTATGATATTGTAATCGTGTGGTGTGTCACTTCCGGTGTGGGTGTGCATCAAGAAAAAGGATGGACTCCGCCACAGCATACCTCTAAGTTAGTGAGCGGAACGAGGTGCGTGCATGCGGACGTCGGCTATACACTACCGCTCTTGGAAGGCAAGCAAGATACAGTGACAACAGGAGCAGCGGCCACCATGGTGCTGGAGCTGAGTCTGCGCGTGGTGTACCGCGGCGTGCTACCCGTGGTGGTGGCCCTGGGCGGTGGTGGCGAGTCTGGCCACCATTGGGTCCTGGCCCAGCACGGGACCTACGGAAGGGCTGCTGCTAACAGGTCATACTGCAAGGCACCGGTGTCAGGTTCACAGAATCTCAACCACACCCATGCACCACTGAGGAACAACTCTGCTTGAGCTGAGCGCCTCGGTCGGTGGGTCATGATTGTACCCATCAACACAATGCCACAATACGGCAACAAAACACCCTCACATCATTTTATCAAACTACAAACATATCACAACGTCCACATTACACACAGGACCTTTACACACAGTGACCATTTTCTAATTATAATGAAAATAAGTACCAAACCCATCCAAACAGCAGCACTCCACGTCTCAGCTTCACACAAGCAGACTGGGACGGATTTCAAGAAGAAATAAAAACAAAATCAATGTTAATGAACAACATGAATAATAAAAACCCAGAAGAAATAGACGACAGGAATTCAGAAATGGTACGAACAATCCTCCCAAGCAAGCACAAAACCACAAACAACCAAAACAACACAAACAAACCGTACTCTTCCAACACCTTTTTACAACCAAAAACACAACAACATAATCATACAATACAACGCTATAAGACAACACTCAATCACATACGGTGGGACATACACCTATACAGACAAATATAAACAACTTCAATACACATTACAAGATGCCCTTACAGACGACAGTAACACATACTGGAACAGCGTAATGACAGACCACTGCTACAACCTACCAAGACTCATCCACTTTTTCTGGAGAAAAATAAAAAATCTCTCAGGGAACAACAATCCGGAACCACACTACTTACTCAACAATAACAACGAACAAATTTACACATCACGAGACAAGGAGACACTTCACAGACAAGTATGGGAGGAAAGTTTTTCACAGTAGACATATAAACGACGATGAATACATAACGACAACACAGAAGACACAGTAAAACAATTTTTGGATATACAATAGACATAAATCACGCCTATCCTACATCTGACCACACTATCGACTACACAACAACCACTAACAACAAGAGAAATAACAACTGCAGAAATTAAAGGTATCATTAAATCTTTGAAAAGACTTGTCCTAGGTCAAAGTGGCATAAACAAAACGCTACTCAAACACCTACCAGTAATGCGATAATCAAACTATGTCGCAATAATTCAACACTATCCCGCAGGATATTTCCCCGACATGTGGAAACAATCAACGATCAGATTAATCCCAAAACAAGGCAAAAAGAATTCACATCGTGCATTAAATACAGGCCCCTCTCATTAATTAGAAGTACCTGGAAAAAATTTTCGATCATGCATTATAAAACAAAGACTACGACCAACACCTCAATGACAATAACTTATATAATAAGTACCAATACGTTTTCGCAAGGCAGAGGACTACCGAAGCCATTGCACTTAGAACAGAACAGATAGCTCAAACAAAGCAGACAATGGACAATGTCACTTAGTACTACGAGATATCACAAAAGCATTGACAAAGTTTGGCACCTTGGCCTAAAATATAAAATACTCCAATTACAACCTCCCACAATACTAGAAAAACTACTCTGTGATATTTTAGATAACCGAGAGGCAAAAAAAAATTAAAATAGGCACATTTTTAGGTGCATATTTTCCACCCGCATTCCCTTCCCCTCTCTTTCTCCCTCTAACTTTCCTGAAAAAAAAAGAAAAAAAAACAAAAACAAAACGACACTCGTCTCCTCTCATACCCATCCATATAAGATATAAATGGTGTGATGATATATATTATCAAACTTAAAATACCCTGAAGTCCTAAGCATACAAAAAATTGTACATATATGATACAATGATTGATGTACAGACATAAGACAGTTTTCCTCCCTAAGCCTAAGGTTATAACCATGACTCTGGTGTTTGTTCTCATTGTATACTGAGTGCCCATGTTGTGTGGTGCAGGTACTTGTCCTGCGCTGGCGGCCTTTGATCTGCCTGCATTTCCTGTTTCTACATCCCCATCCTGGTCAGTGCCTGCGGCTGCACCTTCCCCAACTATGGCTCCGCCTACTACTTCACTCACTTCGGCTGGACCCTGGCGGCCTCCTCCTTCACGGTCATGGCACCTACACCCTCGTGCTGCTCGCCTTGGACCGCTCGTGGGCGTGTGGTTCACCCACCGAGTTCAAAGGCTGCAGCGGCCGCCCTTATCGCCTTCACCCACAGGATGGTGGCGGTGGTGGTGGTTTGCTGAGCGTGGGTGTGCACGTGCCTTTCATGTCTCACGGCAACGTGGTGTGCGCCGAGGACGAGAAACATAATATGTTCCTCCAACACCACATACCTGTGAGAGCGGCGCATGGGTCAGCGTGAACGGCTACGTGTGTGAACTACGACCACCCGTGGCACATCGCCTACCGCCACTTCCAAAGCCTTGGATCGTGCACTGGCTGCCCTAACGCCCTCATTGTACGTGTTTCAACGTGAGCCTGTGATCGGGTGAGCTGGGCAAGGTGAGGTTCCCGCGTCTCGGCAGCCAAGGGGGGCGGCGGAATCACGAGCACCAGGGGCGCGGCACGCACGGGGGCCCAGCAGACCAAGAGGAACAAGGAGGGGATACTGGTGGCCACCATGATAGCCATGACGGCCTCGTACGTGCTGTTTCACGAGCTGGCCCATCATCGCCTCTTCCTGACGGGCTTTCGCGCCGACACGGGCACGGAGCGCTGCAAGTACTACAACCCTAAGGAGATGCTGCGTCACAAATCGGCAACATCCTGCAGCTTGCAGAGCCGTGCTGCACATCATCTTCCTGCTGCTCATCTACCCTCGCTCCGGCGGGAGATGATGTCCCTGGTGCGGCGTCGCAGCGCCACCACCGAGGAGGGAGACACCACCAGCCCGGACGACCCACGCTGCTCGGCAGCAGTCCCCTCAGCAGCGCCTTACACTCCTTGCCAGAGAACCGGGGACTCCAACACAGACCCCCGTCCTCCCATTTCATGGAGAGAAAAGAGTGACATCTCGTGACCCCGCTGCCCCCCGACGCCGGGCAGGGGCAAAGCCTTCGCTATTACATACAGACGGCTTTGGCAGGGGTTGTGGGCTGAGGGATCAACCCGTCACCGGCAACGCCCACCAAAGGCCTCCACTCGCCCTCGCCCTCATTGTAGGCGAGAACACACTTGTTGCTGTTCTCCGCGGACACCCAACACGCTGATTCAGCACAGCATTGGACAGGCACGGAGGTCTTACCCATTGCGCGATTTTACTCTTATGTAATCTCTATATGAAGAATACTCCGTCATCTTCCCTTATCTTTTTTGCTACTCTAAGGTTTGTGTGTATGTATTTATTGTGTGTGTGTGTGTGTGTGTGTGTGTGTGTGGGTGTGTGTGTGTGTGGGTGTGGGTGTGGGTGTGCGTGTGTGTGTGTGTGTGGTGTGTTGTGTGTTGTGTGTGTGTGTGTGTGTGTGTGTGTGGTGTGTGTGTGTGGTGTGTGTGTGTGTGTGTGTGTGTGTATGTGTGTGTGTGTTTTGTTCTCACACAATTCTTACCTGATTATATCTTTTAACAGAAGTATGAGTCAAGCTCGTTATGTCTCGTCTTTTAAAACAATTTCATCATATTTGGTCTTTAAAACTATTTATGCACAGCCCCGTCTCCATATCAATATTTGTATCATTCATCTCTTTAGTGCTTAGTGTTGGCCGAAGCCACCACCCCGGGAGGCGCGGGGGGTCACAAACCCCCGGCTAACACCCGGTACCCATTCACTGCTGGGTGGACAGGGGCTCGGGCTATAAGAAGACCGCCCGTCTTGTCTTCGCTCCGCCCGGGGGATCGAACCCAGGACTTCTCGGTTTGCGAGCCAAATGTGCTAACCGCTACACTACGGAGTTCCCCCAAACTTGGGGGGAACTGTGTGGTGTGTGTGTGTGTGTGTGTGTTACGTCATGCTAAACATCAGATGAGTTAGCATGACTGAATAAGGTAAGCTTTATATGTATATCCATGAACAAAACACTGACACACATTCCTGCAATAATTGTGATTGTTATGATTTTATAAATGATATAAAACAATAAAATCAAGCATTATGATTAGCATATACTCGTATACAAATAAACATTGAAATAAAATCGTATACACTGAAAAATATGCCCACATAATTACATATGTAACGAAAAATAAATCTACAAACAAAATATAATGAGGTATTAGTTGATTGCCAAACACTTAAAAGGAAAAATAGGCAAGGTCTCACCTCAATTTGGATGAGTTTGAATAATATTTATGACACTTATTATCCTCGATCCTTCCCCCTGCTAAAAAAAACCCATGTGATAATAGAAAAAAAATAGGAGAGAACTGGTTCACAAATAGAAGTGGTCAATTAATGGCATGGACTGATATAATGGATCCTAAATAATCAACACATTCCTCTTTTCTCTCCTTGTTGTTATTTCCAAGTTTCCATTCCAGCAACGTCACCCACTGTGTTGTCCATCCTTTCCTTCATCAATTCACTTTCTCACTCTTCCACCGATCCCTTAATGACCAAACACCTGGATCACTTGTTGTTTGTTGTTGCTTGTTGTTGTTGTTCCCTTTCCCCCTCTGTATATAACGCTTCCGTCCGTTTAACCTTTACGATCTTTTTGTCAGCAGGGGATCTGTTTGCCCGGACTTCGCCCCACAGTCGGGAAACGAAGGCAAGCTGTATATGACCCCTCAAAACCATGCATCCTTACAGAGATAAAGTAGAAAGTGTATGCCAGATTGAGTTTTCAAAAGCAGTATAAGAAGCCAACAAGCATCGTCAATATCGTGTTAGACTTTGATATCATTATTATTACTATCATTATTATTATTATTACTATCATTATTATTAATAATTATTATCTATTAGTCTCTAAATTAACCTCTATTTACAAGTCAACAGAAAAAAAAAAATTAACGAGTAAGTTAATGATAAAAACAATGGGTGTTTTAAATAAGTTATAAAACAGATTTCTAAGTGCATTTGTATTTTTGATATATAGTTGTAATCATTCATTTATTGATCAGTTATATTGGAAGGGTGATATTAATAATTATACACAGACAATACATATTATACACATGACAGAAAGAGAAAGAGGAGGAGGAGGAGGAGGAGGAGGAGGAGGGAGGGAGGGGAGGAGGAGGAGGAGGAGGAGGAGGAGGAGGGAGGAGGAGAGAGGAGAGGAGGAGGAGGCGGAGAGAGAGGACAGGAGGAGGAAGGAGTGACATTGGTTGATGAGGGTTGTTTACAAGAGGCTACAGGTGACCCCCCCCCCCCCTCTGGCAGGTAGCAGGTAAAAATAAGGGCATACATAAGAGGTGAGTAATGCCCATCGTGAGAGGAGCGGAGGGCGACACAAAGGAGAGGGAGAGAGGGGGAGAGGGTCACAAGGAGAAGGAGAGGCGAGGAAGAGCATTGTGACCACGTTTCTTAATTTCCGGTATGTCCACGGTTACTCTTTTACGCGTTTACCTGCGCTCTCTCTCTCTCTCTCTCTCTCTCTCTCTCTCTCTCTCTCTCTCTCTCTCTCTCTCTCTCTCTCTCTCTCTCTCTCTCTCAGTCCCGCATATCTATCAAGGCACATAGTAAATCATGTGCCTCGGTTATTTCCCGCGTGTCTTCAAGGATAACTAAAACAGAGGAAAAGCAAGGAAAGCCCGAAAGACTTCTTCCCTTGTAAACTCATTCCTTACAACGTAATAATAAGAAAAATTTTGTTCATTCTTCGTAGTCTATTATTCATGCATTGTTTAACTCTTTCTGCTTTATATTTATTTTCTTTGATTAATTACTAATCTTTAAAACGCCTGGTCCAACTACAAGCCCGCAGCTCAGACAAGGCCCGCAGAACGCATCTTTGTGGCCCGTGAGCACTCAAACCAGTATAGTGATTTGTTTTGTAAGTATAGTGATATATTTTGTAAGAAAAAAAAATACGAATGAAGCAGCAAAGACTAAGGTTATGTATGTGTGTGAGGGCCATCAACATTGCACAAAACACTTCACCACTCACAATATTGTACAAGCAGTGCATGAAATCCCGCACAGGTCATACAAGAACAGCCGCGCGATGCATCACATACACGCTTAAAAACACGCCTTTACATGTTATCTGTCTGCAGGAAGTGTTTCCCGTGCTTGATTTGGACGTGTAATCAGCTGTGTGATAGTGTTGATTGTGTTTGTAGCCTTATCCTGTTTGATGTGTTAGGTTAAGCAGCTTGTGATTCTCTCTCTCTCTCTCTCTCTCTCTCTCTCTCTCTCTCTCTCTCTCTCTCTCTTCTCTCTCTCTCTCTCTCTCTCTCTCTCCTCTCTCTTCTCTCTCTCTCTCTCTCTCTCTCTCCTCTCTTCTCTCTCTCCTTTTTTTTCTTCTCCTCTCTCCTCTTCTCTCTCTTCCTCCCTCTCTCTCTCATCTCCTTCTCTCTCTCTCCTCTCTCCTCTACTCTCTAATAATTTCTCAACACATAACTCATCACATATTTAAACCACCGCTACTTTTCTTCTCCTCAGACTCCACCTCCATCATTCCTTCATCTAAGTACATTCGTTGCTCTTTGTCTTTTACTAATCCTAGCGGTGATTAGATGGTCTTTGATGAACATTTGAAAAGTTTACAAAGTTTCCCTCGTTTATTTTTCGTTCACAAGTTTCTCATCTATTTATCTTTTTATTCATCCTATATTTTCTGCTGCTCCTTTTCCTCTTTCATATTCTCTCTCATATTTACGTGTTGATATATCTCTTCCATCTCATTACAGTATTATATTTATCTCCTCCTCATTCTTCTTTTTTCTTTTACTTTCATCGTACTAATACTTATACACATTTTCCTACTCCGCTTATTCTTTTTTTTATTTCTCACCTGCCTCCTCTTT
>JACEEZ010003422.1:125000-152500 GCA_016584305.1 Chionoecetes opilio
ACCACATGGGTTTTCTAGTTAGCTACTATTTGTCACACACACTCTACGTCTACCACAACACACACACACACACACAACAACGCACAAACAAACACACACACACACATCCCACTCACTCACTCTCACACACTCCACTACTCCTACCCTCATCCTCAACACAACACTAACACTCAACACACCTCACCACACCTCCTCCTCTCTCCTCTCCCTCATCTCTCTTTTAGTGTTGGTTGTGTGTGTGTGTGTGCGCCGCCATCGTGCGGCTGCGGCGTGCGTCGTGCGGCGTGCGTGATCATCTCCCATCTTATCCGGCCTGTACTATCCGTATTCAGGACGTACTCCCTCCCAAACTGGGAGAGAACGGAAGTATTAGAACCTGAGAAAGTATAGAAAACTTTGATTAAGAAAAAGCCACAATCCACATACGAGCTACCACACACGGTTCTAGTCTACTACATTTGCACACACACACCACACACACACACACACACACACACACACACACACACACACACACACACACACACACACACACACAACACACACACACACGCACACACACACACACACACACACACACACACACACACACACACACACACACACACTGTACAATATTATTAGTTCATAGTTAAAAGGACAAAATATAAATACAGACGCCAAATACAAAATATCAAGACATGTTTGGAAGTTACTTATATTTTCTATTTTCTTTCTGATTGTATTTTTTTGGTGTGTTTTTCGAAATGTTTTCGATAAGGTACTACCTATTGATATCCTGTCTTATTAGTTTTATGATTTCTTTCTATTTGAGTGGCTGATTCTGTTTGTAATTAGGTATAGTACTATATATAGCCCTGGAGGTCACTGCCTACAGGCGCTATAGCCACAAACAAGTGCTTGTGGGCCCTTCGGACCCATGTATTGATGTTTGTAGTAGTAGTATATATTAGACAACAATGTGATTGCAAACTCCAATCGTGTTATTGCTGTCGTTGGTCACTGGTCAAAGTGCCTCGGGGTAGACCACGTTCCGTGTGATTCCACGGGGCGCCAACACTTTGACGGCATCAGCACAGCCAACCCTTGACAGGCTGACATTGAGTTGGCCGTGCGTGGTGAATATTAGAATATCGACCCCAAGCGCGCACACACACACACACACACACACACACACACACACACACACACACACACACACACACACACACACACACACACACACACACACACACACACACTCGGTAAGTTTATGAGTCTACGGAGTTATTGAAATTTGGCAAGACTTTACCGCAGGTAATCTAATACTCCTAAAAGTGTGTTTAGCCCAAAATCCCCCTTCAAAATTATTCAATCGACATGGGACCAAGCCGCTTACCACCTACAATTTATTTGCGACTTTTTGAGCCTACTCTCATCAAAATTGAATTTACAGTTTCGGCTACGCAATACAGACAGACAGACAGACAGACAGACAGACACACGGCTACTCCTATAGTATATTAGATGAAGGATGTAGTTATGAGTCGCGTTTGAAGTAATGCTCAAGTATACTCACTGAAGAAGATGGAATTAGGTGATCATTACTTTAGTTGTGATCGATGCGTGCAGTATGGAATACAGGTAAGTGAATGTTTTTGAAGTTCAGAGGAATAATGAAAACTTAAACATCGGATGGGTTCTGCAAAATTTCCTGAAAAATTAATTGGTTAGTGTTAAACGACGTTGAGATATGTATATAATCAGCATTTGATGGGATGAAATAGCGTTAATTCTAAAAACAAAGATATTACTTGAATAAAAAGGGTGCTGGCTGTTAAATATAATGCTTTTAACCTCTGCAAATCATAGGTTAAAAACAATTACCTAATACCAAAATAGTAATTGATCGGTTTGAAGAGTTTTACATAATTGTACAAAGTGAAGCAAGATTCGTATAAGAATTCGGTGACAACTAATAATGTGTATTGGTTTCCATTTAAAGCTTCTGAATGTGTCACGGGGCAAAAAAGGTTCCACCCAAGTCCTTCCATGGCTGGATAGACAAAATGCATGTAAACACTGAATATCTCAAGCAGACCGTCCCTTGTGCCGACCACACTGGCTATATAAAAGAGAAGGTTGTGAGTTGATACATGCTTCACAACCTTCCTAATGAGCATCCAAAGTCTTAAGAAGGCAGTGTCTCAAAGCTGATTCAGAGGGTAAGATCGGCGAGCTTCTTTGAGACAACTTAAACGTATTTCCAGCGTTGAGGAAAGACGAATGTTGAAAGATACAAATTTTGCTCAGTTTTTCCCGGTTTTGAAATAAGTAAAAAAAAAAATTAATATACAGAATACACACATAGTGACAGTTCACACACGCACGAGGAAAATTGTGCCACTAGTCTGAAGAATTGGAGATTTTTGAGCCACGAAACGCGAGATCCAAACAGAAATGAATGAGATTCAGAATTTCACGAAATTTCAGAATTTCACGAAATTTCAGAATTTCACGGCTGAAATGCAGGCTACGTCTCTCTCTCTCTCTCTCTCTCTCTCTCTCTCTCTCTCTCTCTCTCTCTCTCTCTCTCTCTCTCTCTCTCTCTCTCTCTCTCTCTCTCTCTCTCTCTCTCTCTCTCTCAACACAATCAAAACATTCTCCTCACTCATTCACAAACACCTTTCCTCCCACCACACACTTACACGTTGAACCTTCACCCTTTCCTGCCACATCGCCGCCCTTCCAATCCACAGACTCCCCCTCCCTAAACAACAGTCACCCTTATTATGCACAATATCCCCCATAACACCCTCCTCCTTCCCCTCCACCTCCACCATAGGGGCACAGATAAACCATTAAATAATTCTCAGGTCATCTCCCTCCTCCTCCTCTCCTCCTCCTCCTCCTCCTCCTCCTCCTCCTCCACCTCCTCCTCCCCATCACCCTCCGCAAATAGCTTCCAGTTGTTTTATTCAGAATTCTTTTTTTTCTTTTTTGCCATTTGTCCTCCGCATTTTTTCTCTCAATGGGGACACAGTTTCGCACTCTGTCACCCATCAAGAATGAGAGAGAGAGAGAGAGAGAGAGAGAGAGAGAGAGAGAGAGAGAGAGAGAGAGAGAGAGAGAGAGAGAGAGAGAGAGAGAGAGAGAGAGAGAGAGAGAGAGAGAGAGAGAGAGAGAGAGAGAGAGAGTCGCGATACTCCGATGCTTTTCACCCCATAGCTCCTCCTTGTCTCTTTGGCCATCTAGCCAGTGGTCGGGAAACAAATACACTGTGACATCTAAATCACAACAGTTCACCTTCCAGTTTTTACCTAAGTAACTATAAACGAACCCATAAGGAGGATACACTATTGCATGGTGTGTGTGTGTGTGTGTGTGTGTGTGTGTGTGTGTGTGTGTGTGTGTGTGTGTGTGTGTGTGGTGTGTGTTGTGTGTGTGTGTGTGTGGTGTGTGTGTGTGTGTGTGTGGTGTGTGTGTGTGTGTGTGTGTGTGTGTGTGTGTGTGTGTGTGTGTGTGTGTGTGTGTGTGTGTGTGTGTGTGTGTGTGTGTGTGTGTGTGTGTGTGTGTGTGTGTGTGTGTGTGTGTGTGTGTGTGTGTGTGTGTGTGTGTGTGTGTGTGTGTGTGTGTGTGTGTGTGTGTGTTGTGTGTGTGTGTGTGTGTGTGTGTGGTGTGTGTGTGTGTGTGTGTGTGTGTGTGTGTGTGTGTGTGTGTGTGTGTGTGTGTGTGTGTGTGTGTGTGTGTGTGTGTGTGTGTGTGTGTGTGTGTGTGTGTGTGTGTGTGTGTGTGTGTGTGTGTGTGTGTGTGTGTGTGTGTGGGTGTGTGTGTGTGTGTGTGTGTGTGTGTGTGTGTGTGTGTGTGTGTGTTGTGTGTGTGTGTGTTGTGTGTGTTGTGTGTGTGTGTGGTGTGTGTGTGTGTGTGTGGTGTGTGTGTGTGTGTGTGTGTGTGTGTGTGTGTGTGTGTGTGTGTGTGTGTGTGTGTGTGTGTGTGTGTGTGTGTGTGTGTGTGTGTGTGTGTGTGTGTGGTGTGTGTGTGTGTGTGTGTGTGTGTGTGTGTGTGTGTGTGTGTGTGTGTGTGTGTGTGTGTGTGTGTGGTGTGTGTGTGTGTGTGTGTGTGTGTGTGTGTGTGTGTGTGTGTGTGTGTGTGTGTGTGTGGTGTGTGTGTGTGTGTGTGTGTGTGTGGTGTGTGTGTGTGTGTGTGTGTGTGTGTGGGTGGTTGTGTGTGTGTGTGTGTGTGTGTGTGTGTGTGTGTGTGGGTGTTTGTGTGTGTGTGTGTGTGTGTGTGTGTGTGTGTGGTGTGTGTGTGTGTGTGTGTGTGTGTGTGTGTGTGTGTGTGTGTGGTGTTGCTTCAGTCCTGACTCGAAAAGACTTGTAGATCAACTTCACAAAAGAGTATTTAACATAGTCATACAAAAACACAAAGAACATAAATCCTATGTCCAAACTGGATGAATGTTTTCTTTAACTTCAATTAGAAGAGCGTATCGCCTTACCTCTATAATTGGTAGGGATAAAATATATCATAAACTAATTAATGCACTTGCAGAATATATATTGGTATACTTAAAAGCTTGTATACGACGTACGTAGTAACATTCCTGACACTTCCACATTTGATATCACGGTAAAATTCTAGAGTACTTTCCCGCCCTTATTAGTGGGCCTTATAATTACGTTTTAAAGGTATCTGAAGGGATCTGTGAAGGTGTGGAGGAAAAAAGCCTACTAATAAAAGCGGGAAAGGACTCTAGAATTTTACCGATATCACTTGATGGCACGCATGTATAGTGATTGTATACATAACCCTCTTCTGTGTATGTGTATACCTCGTCACTTTCACAATGTTACATGTAGCCATACCCGAAAAAGTAGGAATCACACTAATACACGTATCATGTACACTCTTAGAAAAAAAGGGTAGGAAAAGGGTAGAAAAAGGGTGTTTATAGTGATGAAATACTGCTACCCTTACAAATATACCCTTTTGCAACCCTAAATATACCCTTTTCAAACCCCAAATGTACCCTTTCTCAACCCTCTCGTCTAAAAAGGGTAGATAAAGGGTAGATGAAGGGTATAATCAGCAGCATCTACCCTCCAGCCTGGACATAGGGTATAAAAAGGGTAGTGATGGTGCGATGTCTTGGAGTGAGGGTGAGCCCAGACCTCCGACCTAGGAAACAATGTATTGAGGCCAGAAATAGAGCTAATAGAGTATTAGGATTCATTACCAGAAGTGTTAAAAGTAGAAGTGCGGAAGTTATTCTAAAGCTTTATCTGGCTCTAGTCAGGCCTCACCTAGACTATGCAGTTCAGTTTTGGTCTCCATATTACAGGATGGATATAGTGTTGTTAGAAAAAGTGCAGAGAAGGATGACCAAAATGATACAAGGGATGCGTAACTTTAGTTATGAGAGGAGATTGAAGTTATTAAAATTACACTCACTCGAGAGACGCAGAGTAAGGGGCGATCTGATAGAAGTTTTTAAGTGGATAAAGGGATTTAATAAAGGAGAGGTAGGAAAAGTTCTTACGGCTTTTAACCAGGGTAGAACAAGAAGTAACGGATTCAAGCTGGAAAAGCGTAGATTTAGAAAGGAAATAGGGAAAAACTGGTTCACAAATAGGGTGGTGAATGAGTGGAATGGTCTCAGTAGACAGGTAGTTAGTGCGGAGTCATTAGGGAGCTTTAAAGGGGAGCTGGATAAGTTCATGGATGGGGATGAAAGGTGGATGTAGGTAGTGTTAGGTGACAGGAACTACCACGTGTAGGCCTCGCGGCCTCTTGTAGCTTCCTTATTTTCTTATGTTCTTATGTTCTTATGATGTAACAATTCTACCCTTAATATACCCCCCATTTCTGAGAGTGTAGGTGCTATGTATTCACAAATCCTTCAATGACGCGACAGCATACATTAACCCCTTGAAGCCCAGAACGTAATTTCCATTGTAATTTGACTACAATTAGATGATTTGTAATTAATATAAGCAATGTTTTTATGGATATGACCTGTTGAGTATCCTTGTCCACTAACTAGATTTAGTTAGTGGACAAGTTTAGTTTAGTTTAGTTAGTTTAGGTTTATTTAGATACTTTTCGTAATTTTATGGCTAACAACATACAATTTTTTTATAGCAAAGGGAAGATCTGGACGTGAAGGGGTTAACTTGAAGTGGGAGTGGCGTTCACTTATAAAGAAAAAAACATTAAAAGTGTAGTTTTGTTCGCAGATGTGAAGCGAGCTGAGAAGATAATTTCAATGCTGGAGTTTTTCTGTCTCTCTTTATATGCTTCCTTCTCTTCGCTCGTACTTTCCTTTCTATGTTCTCATTCTCTTTAAGACAGTACAGGCTCAATTTGCATGAATCCATCGCTTCGAGTATACACAACCCACAACTGGATTTATATACGTCTCGAAAATTTTTGAAGTCATAAAGCCTTTCATCCAATTAACTATGCTCGGTGAAGCGTTGTTATGTACCGTGTAAAATTTGTGTTTACAGGGTAAGGCCAGATCTATAGGCTTTATCCTTTCGCTTCCTCTGGAGCATTTCGTAATCAGATTTGCAGTCTCGTCGTTCTGATTGCACGAGAGGAGGAGAGGATGAATAGGAGAAGATGCGGAGGGCTTGATGGCTGAGACTCTGAGTAGAGAGAGGCCTGCTATCTGAGACGAGCGATGTCTGATCAGAGGGAGAGACTTCAGAGCGACTGGTACGAAGAAAGACAGGCTTGCAATCGAGAGTAGAGCACGCGTACGAGATACAGAACACCGAGAGGAGCACTACGAGATGGTATATGAGAGGCGAAGGGAAATTTGAAGTCATAAAGCCTAGAACCCAATAATAGGAGAGAGAGGAGAGAGGAAGAAGGGGAGGGGGATTGAGAAGATAGAAGGAAACAGAGGAAGAGAGCTATTAAGACCGTATCCCATTCAAGCTTACACTGGAGACATTGAATCAGATTTCAAGTACATGGAGCGAGAGAGAGAGAGAGAAACAGAGAAGAAGAAAAGAGAGAGAACAAGACAGAAGAGAGAGAGAGAGAGAGAGAGAGAGAGAGAGAGAGAGAGAGAGAGAGAGAGAGAGAGAGAGAGAGACAGAGGAAGAGAGAGAGGCAAGAAGACAAAAGAGAGAAAAGAAGAAAGAGAGAGAGGGGAGAGGAAAGAGAGACGAGAAAAGAGAGAGAGAGAGAGAGAGACAGAAGAAGAGAGAGAGAGAAGAGAGAGAGAGAGAGAGAGAGAGAGAGAGAGAGAGAGAGAGAGAGAGAGAGAGAGAGAGAGAGAGAGAGAGAGACGTAACAGCCATAACTCTTGCCGGATGTTTTGAGTAAGGTGGTGAGGGATGAGATGAGATGAAGAAAGAGAGGGAAGGGCAGGCGGGACGAGGCAGGAGAAGGAGTAGCGGAACAAAGCAGAAGAGGCGAGGTAAACTAGGGCGTTGTAGGAGAGGAAAGGGACAAACTAGGGTAGAACGAGACTATACACCCTTAGAAAAGAAGGGTAGGAAAAGGGTAGAAAAGGGTATTTGTAGTGATGAAATACTGCTATCCTTTCTCTACCCTTACAAATCTACCCTTTCGGATCGACGCAAATCTACCCTTTTCCAACCCCAAATATACCCTTTTCCAACCCCAAATCTACCCTTTTCCAACCCCAAATATACCCTTTTCCAACCCCAAATCTACCCTTTTCCAACCCCAAATATACCCTTTTCCAACCCCAAATCTACCCTTTTCCAACCCCAAATATACCCTTTTCCAACCCCAAATCTACCCTTTTCCAACCCCAATCTACCCTTTCCACCAATATACCCTTTTCCAACCCCAAATCTACCCTTTTCCAACCCCAAATCTACCTTTTTCCAACCCCAAATCTACCCTTTTCCAACCCCAAATCTACCCTTTTCCAACCCCAAATCTACCTTTTCCAACCCCAAATCTACCCTTTTCCAACCCCAAATCTACCCTTTTCCAACCCCAAATCTACCCTTTCCAACCCCAAATCTACCCTTTTCCAACGCAATTACCCTTTTCCAACCCCAAATTACCCTTTTCCAACCCCAAATCTACCCTTTTCCAACCCCAAATCTACCCTTTTCCAACCCCAAATCTACCCTTTTCCAACCCCAAATCTACCCTTTTCCAACCCCAAATCTACCCTTTTCCAACCCCAAATCTACCCTTTTCCAACCCCAAATCTACCCTTTTCCAACCCCAAATCTACCCTTTTCCAACCCCAAATCTACCCTTTTCCAACCCCAAATCTACCCTTTCCCAACCCCAAATCTACCCTTTTTCCTTCAACCCCAAATACTACCCTTTTCAACCCCAAATCTACCCTTTTCCAACCCCAAATCTACCCTTTTCCAACCCCAAATCTACCCTTTTCCAACCCCAAATCTACCCTTTTCCAACCCCAAATCTACCCTTTTCCAACCCCAAATCTACCCTTTTCCAACCCCAAATATACCCTTTTCCAACCCCAAATATACCCTTTACCAGAGGATGTATAAGAAAATGAAAGTGCCTATTTTTACCTATAATATGCATTCAGTCGTCTAGTCGTCTTGGTTTGATTTACTCGGTTAGATTCCAGTGATGTGTGAAGGGTATGTATCACGTATATCATGACTGTCTTTCTTACAATATAATGTTCTCTTGTATGTAAGTGACTACAAGTGTCAAACTGTTATGTCCTTAGTCCTTAATTCCCATGTCCTTAGAATTGGTTTAAGTCATTTCAAAGCCACGGCCATGATAAAGAGAATATGAGGAGTTCAAATAATACAGGATACAAAGGTTCTGGATACGGCCTCACACTCTTATTTTGGCTCTCATAAGAAAAATAACGAAATAAGAAATCAAAATAAGAAAATAAGAAAAGTAACAGCGGAAGGCAAATCATTATTTTTACTATACAATGCTTTACTATTAGCATAACATTGGGTATATTTATGCCGTAATATATGCTTTATTTTTCCTGGGATCTTCATTTTCATAACTGTTTCTCATGAAGAAATCTTAAATTCAAGTACTTTTCCACGCTGCGAAAACTTCACGGCATTATATGAAGGATGAAAATACGTAGTAGTGGTTAGTCCATTTTTTTTTTTTTTAACTTAATGCAAATAGATTCTTCAAAAAAAAAATAACGCCAAGTAGTAATAGCATCACTGGGAAAGAGAGCAATGAAATATCCTTACACGCACACACACACACACAAACAAACAATCAAACACAAACAAACAAATAGACTCTTACCGAAAAATATATATACAATACCATTGCATGAGAGAAAAAATCTAATCAGGACAAAACCAGCGCCTTGGAGAACCCCCGACGATAAATTATGTAAGAACACCTGCCTCACACCCAGACCCCCCAAAGCCCCCCCCTCCCTTCCCAACCCCCCTCCACCCCAACCCCCTAAGCTTCCTCCTCCTCCTCCTCCTCCTCCTCCTCCTCCTCCTCCTCCTCCTCTCCTCCTCCTCCTCGCAGAAAATTCTCCACCGCCCGAACTTAACTCCCTCTTAACTTTTCCTCCCCTGCAAGATATTCCCAGCGCCAACTTCGAATCCCTCTTATTAACTTTCCCCATTGTAAGTTAAGCTGCCAACCGGACCGCCTCTTAGTCGTATTCAGCCAAGTTGGTCTTAGATTCATAGTCTCTCCACGGCCTTGCTTTATTCCTCGTCCCTGATCACTCTATGTCCTCTCGTTCCTTTCTGTTGTTGCTATTGCTATCGTTGTTGTGAAGTTGTGAAGGAAGAGATATAACTAAAATACTTTAGATGTAACTAAAGAAGAAATAAGGTGAAAGACAGGAAGAGGAAGAAGAACAAAAAGAAAATTTATGGTGTTGGAGGCAGTGGTGGTGGTGGTGAGGGAGGAGAAAAAGAAGGGAAAGGAAATGGTAAGAAGAGAGAGAGAGAGAGAGAGAGAGAGAGAGAGAGAGAGAGAGAGAGAGAGAGAGAGAGAGAGAGAGAGAGAGAGAGAGAGAGAGAGAGAGAGAGAGAGAGAGAGAGAGAGAGAGAGAGAGAGAGAGAGAGAGAGAGAGAGAGAGAGAGAGAGAGAGAGAGAGAGAGAGAGAGAGAGAGAGAGAGAGAGAATTACAAAGAAGGAAGAGATATACAATCCATATGTCCACTACTATTTTTGATTTACATCAACGATTTAGATAGTGGGACTAGCAGTGATATCAGCAAGTTTGCTGATGATACTAAGGTAGGTAGGATTATTAGATCACATTCTGATGTAAACATATTACAAGGAGACTTAGATAAATCAAATGAGTGGGTAGACAGGTGGCAGATGGAATTTAATATTGATAGGTGTAGCGTAATTAATGTTGGTAGAAAAAACCCTGGTAATAGGTACACTATACGCAATGTATCACTGAAAAGATCGGAAGGTGAGAAAGATCTGGGAGTGAGGGTGAGCCCAGACCTCCGACCTAGGAAACAATGTATTGAAGCCAGAAATCGAACTAACAGGGTGTTAGGATTCATTACCATGAGTGTTAATAGTAGTAGTGCTGAGGTTATTCTAAAGCTTTATTTGGCTTATAGTCAGACCTCACCTAGACTATGCGGTACAGTTTTGGTCTCCATATTACAGGATGGATATAGCCTTGTTAGAATCAGTGCAGAGAAGGATGACCAAAATGATACAAGGGATGCGTAACGTTAGTTACCTCCGCCAACGAAGTTGGAGGGGTTATGTTTTCACCCCGATCTGTCTGTCTGTCTGTCTGTTTGTTAGTGTACAGGATTTCTCGAAAAGTTACGAATAGATTTGGACCAAACTCGGTATACCAAGTCTATTTGGTATAAGGAAGAACTGATTTAATTTTGGATGAAATCTATTAACAACTGTTGCCATGGCAACCAATTGATGAAATATTCGGCCGGAGGTATGCGCTCATACTGATGCATATATATTATATATATATATATAAATTATAATATTGGTATGCGTCATACTGAGTGCATATATGACCTATTATAATATATATGCAACCAATTGAATTAAATATCGAGGGCGGAGTTAGAGCGTCTATGAGGGCCCCCTCCCCTAGTTATGAAGAAGGAGATTGAGTATTAATTTACACTCACTCAGAGGGCGCAAGAAGTATAAGAGCGATCCTGAAAGGTAGTTTTAAACTGGTTAAAAGGATACTGCACTCAAGGTAGGTGTAGGTAGAGTTTTGAAGGCTCAGTACGCAGGAGTTAGGCAGAAGTCATTAGGGATTCAACTGAAAAGCGTAGATTGGATAATACAGGAATAGGGAATAACTGGTTAGGAATAGGGTGGTTAAGTATCTGAAGACTCAGTCCATCAGGTAGTTAGTGCAGAGTCATTGGGAGCTTTAAAGGTCTGTATAATTAATGGATAGTGATGAAGTGGATGTAGCAAACGGTAAGTCAACTGAAACACCACGTTATAGTTCTCACGGCCTTAAGTGCTTCCTTATGTTCTTATATACTCAATTCACGTTAGATCCCGCAAGTCACCACGCTAACGCACTACACGACGATTAAGTAATTCCCACATGATAAACGTCAGCTGCAACACTGCCAGATGAGTTCATTAATACCCAAATCAGCTAGAATCGTCCTCAAGCCAGCTGTATAAACTGGTGAATGCGTCTATAGGCTAAAGTTTACACAGAGGAACATCGCGGATACACTCTTAGAAAAGGTAGGAAAGGTAAAGGGTGTTTATAGTGAGAAATACGCTACCCTTACATACCCTTTTGCAACCCTAAATACCCTTTCAACCTGTACCTTCTCAACCCTCTCGTCTAAAAAGGGTAGATAAAGGGTAGATGAAGGGTATAATCAGCAGCATCTACCCTCCAGCCTGGACATAGGGTATAAAAAGGGTAGTGATGGTGCGTTGTAACAATTCTACCCTTAATATACCCCCCATTTCTGAGAGTGTAGGAGACATGGCTTGAGAGGGTGGGAGGAGGAGGAGGAGGCAAGAGAGCATTTTTTTTCCTTCTTTCTTCCTCTTTTCTTCCTTTCTTCCTTCTTCCTCCTTTCGTATTTTTCATTGTTTTCATTTTTTCCTTTCCTAATTACTTTATTCTTCTCTTTCATTTCCTTCTTTCTCTTTCATTTCTCTTTCCCTTTCTCTATTTTGTCCTTGCTTTCTCTTCTTCTCTCTTAGCATCTCCCTTGACATCTTGGAAGAAATTAACTTCATCTGGCAAGGCGTAAATGACCCTCCGAGGTGCCGTCAAGAATGGTCTGACGAGCAAGTCCATGAGTGTGAAAGACAGAGGAGCGGATGGCATAGTAAAGGAAGTGATTACGGCGGGAACATGGGATAGGAAAGGGAAGGGAAGCGAGAAGTTATATAGGTAAAAGTGGTGATAGGATAATGAAGAGGAGTGGCGTGATAGAAAAGGATAGTGGAGGATGAGAAGGTAGTGGAGTTAAAGGTGGATGAAGTGAAAGATAAAGATACGGAAAATAGGATAGTGGAAGAAAGAATAGATCGGTGGAAGAATACTGGATTGAGAGTGTAAAGTGGATGAATGGTGTCGAGGGGTGAAGATAACTTGTGTTTGAAGAATTAAGATAGAATGGAGATATTAGGATATTAAGTAAGAAATTATAGTGACAGGAGCTCAGAAAACACCACACCTCCAACAGCCAACCATTATCATCACCATCACCATCACACACTATCCCTTACTACCATCACCACCTCCCGTCACAAAGCCGCCACCATAATCATCACCACGCACCATCACACCATATGCATTCATCATCACCAACAGCACCCTTGCCACACGTCACTATCACCCCCACTGCTCATCACACTGCCCTCATCATCATCATCTCACAACCACTATATACCACAACTAAACACCACACCACTGCCATCACTATCACCAACAACAACAACACCACTCCCGTCACCACACAACACCATCACAACACCATCACAACACTCCCTAAATCACCACAAACCACCAAAACACTTATAATGTTGATACTCTCATATAGAAATTCTGTCCATCTTTAATATAACATCGATACTGAGAGCCTTTCTTCATCGATATTAGAGACTTGACAGAACAGAGAACTACTTTTCTTATTTTACATCACAGGTAGCTGGTCTAAGACAGAGAAAGTATACGAATAACACAAAAAACCCGCGTTAATGCCAGTAAAACAGCAGATAGTGACGGAGTTTTCAAGGAGGGTTGGGCAATGATATACCTTAGGAAATGTTTTTATACTTATTGTCACAGCTTTCTCCGGACCTGATTATACGTGTGGTGAGCATTTACCACAAACCACTCAGTGAAGTGCGACGTCGCTACTGACACGTTACCTTTAGAAATAAATTATTTAGTGGGGTGAAAAAACGATGTATGTGCATAAACACCCATTACCCTGCACGCTAGCTGTCTCATGGCCCACCTCATCCCCCCCCCCTGGCTGTCACCTCTCCCCGCCTCATCCCACTCGCCTCCCCCTGGCTGTCACCTCTCCCCGCCTCATCCCCCCCCCCCCCCTGGCTGTCACCTCTCCCCGCCTCATCCCACTCGCCCCCCCCTGGCTGTCACCTCTCCCCGCCTCATCCCACTCGCCCCCCCCTGGCTGTCACCTCTCCCCGCCCCCCCCCCTGGCTGTCACCTCTCCCCACCTCATCCCCCCCCCCTGGCTGTCACCTCTCCCCGCCTCATCCCACTCGCCCCCCCCTGGCTGTCACCTCTCCCCCCCCCCCCCCCCCTGGCTGTCACCTCTCGCCGCCCCTCATAACGTTTGCATCGTTACCGCGCACTGCTCCTCCCCAACCGCGGAAAACTGGCATTTGCTAGACACATTTTGCTCATATTTTCATGTTTGCTTTTAATACGGGATGCACCAACGACATGCGGACAATTTTGTGGCTCCTGAGACTCTTAAAACAGTGAATCAATATTGTGGCTCCGGAGACTCTTAAAACAGTGAATCAATATTGTGGCTCCGGAGACTCTTAAAACAGTGAATCAATATTGTGGCTCCGGAGACTCTTAAAACAGTGAATCAATATTGTGGCTCTGGAGACTCTTAATACAGTGAATCAATATTGTGGCTCCGGAGACTCTTAAAACAGTGAATCAATATTGTGGCTCCGGAGACTCTTAAAACAGTGAATCAATAGTGTGGCTCTGGAGACTCTTAAAACAGTGAATCAATATTGTGGCTCCGGAGACTCTTAAAACAGTGAATCAATATTGTGGCTCCGGAGACTCTTAAAACAGTGAATCAATATTGTGGCTCCGGAGACTCTTAATACAGTGAATCAATATTGTGGCTCCGGAGACTCTTAAAACAGTGAATCAATATTGTGGCTCCGGAGACTCTTAAAACAGTGAATCAATTTTGTGGCTCCGGAGACTCTTAAAACAGTGAATCAATTTTGTGGCTCCGGAGACTCTTAAAACAGTGAATCAATATTGTGGCTCTGGAGACTCTTAATACAGTGAATCAATATTGTGGCTCCGGAGACTCTTAAAACAGTGAATCAATATTGTGGCTCCGGAGACTCTTAAAACAGTGAATCAATATTGTGGCTCCGGAGACTCTTAAAACAGTGAATCAATATTGTGGCTCCGGAGACTCTTAAAACAGTGAATCAATATTGTGGCTCTGGAGACTCTTAATACAGTGAATCAATATTGTGGCTCGGAGACTCTTAAAACAGTGAATCAATATTGTGGCTCCGGAGACTCTTAAAACAGTGAATCAATATTGTGGCTCTGGAGACTCTTAAAACAGTTAATCAATATTGTGGCTCCGGAGACTCTTAAAACAGTGAATCAATATTGTGGCTCCGGAGACTTAATACAGTGAATCAATATTGTGGCTCCGGAGACTCTTAAAACAGTGAATCAATATTGTGGCTCCGGAGACTCTTAAAACAGTTAATCAATTTTGTGGCTCCGGAGACTCTTAAAACAGTGAATCAATTTTGTGGCTCCGGAGACTCTTAAAACAGTGAATCAATTTTGTGGCTCCGGAGACTCTTAAAACAGTGAATCAATATTGTGGCTCTGGAGACTCTTAAAACAGTGAATCAATATTGTGGCTCCGGAGACTCTTAAAACAGTGAATCAATTTTGTGGCTCCGGAGACTCTTAAAACAGTGAATCAATTTTGTGTCTCCGGAGACTCTTAAAACAGTTAATCTATTTTGTGGCTCCGGGGACTCTTAATACAGTGAATCAATATTGTGGCTCCGGAGGCTCTTAATACAGTGAATCAATATTGTGGCTCTGGAGACTCTTAAAACAGTTAATCAATATTGTGGCTCCGGAGACTCTTAATACAGTGAATCAATATTGTGGCTCTGGAGACTCTTAAAACAGTGAATCAATATTGTGGCTCCGGAGACTCTTAAAACAGTGAATCAATATTGTGGCTCCGGAGACTCTTAAAACAGTGAATCAATATTGTGGCTCCGGAGACTCTTAAAACAGTGAATCAATTTTGTGGCTCCGGAGACTCTTAAAACAGTGAATCAATATTGTGGCTCTGGAGACTCTTAAAACAGTGAATCAATATTGTGGCTCCGGAGACTCTTAATACAGTGAATCAATATTGTGGCTCTGGAGACTCTTAAAACAGTGAATCAATATTGTGGCTCCGGAGACTCTTAAAACAGTGAATCAATATTGTGGCTCCGGAGACTCTTAATACAGTGAATCAATTTTGTGGCTCCGGAGACTCTTAAAACAGTTAATCAATTTTGTGGCTCCGGAGACTCTTAAAACAGTGAATCAATTTTGTGGCTCTGGAGACTCTTAAAACAGTGAATCAATATTGTGGCTCTGGAGACTCTTAATACAGTGAATCAATATTGTGGCTCTGGAGACTCTTAAAACAGTTAATCAATATTGTGGCTCCGGAGACTCTTAATACAGTGAATCAATATTGTGACTCTGGAGACTCTTAAAACAGTGAATCAATTTTGTGGCTCCGGAGACTCTTAAAACAGTGAATCAATATTGTGGCTCCGGAGACTCTTAAAACAGTTAATCAATTTTGTGGCTCCGGAGACTCTTAAAACAGTGAATCAATGTTGTGGCTCCGGAGACTCTTAAAACAGTTAATCAATATTGTGGCTCCGGAGACTCTTAAAACAGTGAATCAATATTGTGGCTCCGGAGACTCTTAAAACAGTGAATCAATTTTGTGGCTCCGGAGACTCTTAAAACAGTGAATCAATATGATATTCTATGCATGGTGAGCAAGGAAATTACGATGATTGCCTTATGAGATACACTTAATCAAATGCCCGTATTTCTAGTTTTGTGTAGGAATATAATTTAACCATTTTGTCTGATGTGCCTGTATTAAGTGTCGTATTGATACACTTTTTTTATCTTATGTTTTAGTTTATGTTTGAAAATACGGAAAGGAGAAAGTTATATAGTGATGATAATTGTGTATTAAAGGAAGATAAACGATGGAGTATTTCAAACTCTACACCTTTTCACTCTCAAATTGAAACAACTGAACTTCAAATTGAAATAAGTGAATCTCAAATTAAAACAACTGAAGTTTAAATGAAAACAACTGAAGTTTAAATTAAAACAACTGAAGCTTAAATTAAAACAACTGAAGTTTAAATTAAAACAACTGAAGTTTATATTAAAACAACTGAACTTCAAATTAGAACAACTGAACTACAAATTGAAATAACGGAACTTCAAATTAAAATAACAGCTTCAAATTAAAATAACTGAACTTCAAATTAAAATAACAACTTCAAATTAAAATAACTGAACTTCAAATTAAAATAACAACTTCAAATTAAAATAACTGAACTTCAAATTAAAATAACTAAACTTCAAATTAAAATAATTGAATTTCAAATTAAAAGAAAAAATTCATCTATTATATTTTGAAATTCATTTGCTTTATTTTGAAGTTCTGTTGTTCTAATTTGAGAGTGAAAAGGTGTATTATGAAAACCCCAGAAAAGTTACATATTTCTTTCTGCAAACTTTGTCTTATCTTTACCAAAGTGCTGCCAGCAAAGGGAAGAGAGTGAAAAAATTCTTTATGAAAAGATATACCATTCTTTTAAATATGTTTACACAGCATACTACATAGATAAAGTAACACAGGATGAAGTAACGTATAGCTATTCCGAATATGTTAGTACACATACTGTAGTTATAAGAAATAAAAAATTGGCACTCAAAATTTGTTGGCACTCAAAATGTGTTGGCACTCAAAATTTGTTGGCACTCAAAAAAATTTGGCACTCAATTTTTTTTGGTACTCAAAAATGTTTGGCACTCAAACTTTTTTGACAAAAAAAATTGGCACTCAAAAAATTTTGGCACTCAAATTTTTTTGGCATTAAAAAAAAATTTGCATTAACATTTTTCTGGCATTAAAAAAAATTTGGCACAAAAAAATCAAAATTTAAGTCTCAAAAAATTTTGAGTACCATAAATGTTTGAGTGCCAGAAATTTTTGAGTGCCAAAAATGTAACTTTTGTTTTCTTTTGTATAACTACAGTATGTGTACTAACATACACGGAATAGTTATACGTTACTTCATCCCGTGTTGCTTTATATTAGAAAATAAAATATTTGAAATATTTAAAAGAATGGTATCTTTTTTCATACATAATTTTTTCCCTCTCTCCCCTTTGCTGGCAGCACTCTGGTAAAGATAAGAAAAAGTTTGCAGGAAGAAATGTTACTTTTCTCGGGGGTTTTCATAATACACCTTTTCACTCTCAAATTAGAACAACAGAACTTCAAAATAAAACAAATGAATTTCAAAATATAATGGATGATTTTTTTTTTTATTTGAAATTCAATTATTCTAATTTGAAGTTCAGTTATTTTAATTTGAAGTTCATTTATTTTAATTTAAACTTCAGTTGTTTTAATTTAAACTTCAGTTGTTTTAATTTAAACTTCAGTTGTTTTAATATAAACTTCAGTTGTTTAAATATAAACTTCATTTGTTTTAATTTAAACTTCATTTGTTTTAATTTAAACTTAATTTGTTTTAATTTAAACTTCATTTGTTTTAATTTAAACTTCATTTGTTTTAATTTAAACTTCCTTTGTTTTAATTTAAACTTCATTTGTTTTAATTTAAACTTCATTTGTTTTTATTTAAACTTAATTTTTTTAATTTATTCGTCAGTTGTTTAAATTTGTGATTAACTTGTTTAAATTCTAAGTTCAGTTGTTATAATTTGAAGTTCAGTTGTTTTCATTTGAGAGTGAAAAGGTGTAGACGTGAAAATGGCTGACCAGAAAATGAAAAAGAAACCTGCATTCTCATAACATTTCAGAAAAACATTAATAAGTCATCCATTGTCACTTTCTTTTCACACAAACACAAAAAGTATATTCCTCTCCTCCACGCAAAACCACAATGTCTGGGTAAAAAACTGTCTCACATGACCCGGTAGCTGAGTACACATGTTGCTTGCCAGACCGCGGCCATGAATATTCTATTGACACCGATATCAATAGCTGGCCATGAAATATTTAGTGAGTCTCGTGTGCATAATAAGGTAAGTGACGCAATGCTTCTGTGTGGGAAAAAAATGCTCCGGTTGAAATATGAGAACTCTGTTAGATAATTATGAGTCACTGCATTGCAATATTGTTTATAAGAACACTACAAGTTTCTAATCGGTGTAGGAAAAACAGGGGACTTTCCACGTAACTTTTTCCACTTTCACACGCACACACACACACACACACACACACACACACACACACACACACACACACACACACACACACACACACACACACGTCCTTCATCCTGTTGTAATAGTTATGGAAAATTAATTACCAATGTCTGTTCAGTTACGTCAACATTAACTTACATGACTTAACAATCCTTTATGGTGCAAGGAAGGATTGTCGCCATTGCGCGCGTCACCCCCACAGCCCGGCCCAGCAGCGGCGTGTGCCTGGCACGCCCACGGCAGCAGGCGAGACACACAAGGTACCGAGACTGGAGAGCAAAGGTATGTGCGAACACGAGGCTGTCGAGGCTCAAGGAATGTGTTCACTTGTTGCAGGACGAGGAGATTAGACAATCGAACGTGAAACTAAACAAGTAATGAAAATACGAGAAAGGAAGAAACCTGATCCTTTCACCATTCTGTCAGAGCCGTTGACTTGGCTTTAGAAACATGGAACTTTCCTTCACCTACTCCTTGAGCTACTCCTAGGCGCTGCACAGACTTTCACGGCGAGAGAGACGAAAATTTTAACTTTTTAAATGTTCTTCCTGAAGCTTTCATTCTTTTCATCACCATTATCAGACTCAAAAAAAAAAAAAAGCTTAAGGTTCTGGTAGTGAAAACAAAAGTCAGCTTTATTACAAATGTTCAAAGTCAATGTTTAGAGCTGTAAGTCAACAACATAACTGCAGGACACAAGTCGCAAACACCACACATAATTATAGAGGACAATATAGCATGTCATCCCTACCACCACCACCACCACCACCAACCACCACCACCACCAACAACAACAACAACGACAACAACAACAACAACAACAACAACAACAAACAATAACGAAGGACGCAGGAACTCGCCGTCAGCACCTCACCTGAGCTCTATCTTCCATCCCCTCCCTCGCTCGCTCCCTCACAGCCACTTATTACTCAGCAGGTCTGGTGCCAAGACAATAGTTCGCATTATTTCACTATCGTCGTTATGCCAGTGACATTGTAATCAAAAGTTCTTAATTAACTTCGTAACTTCGCAGGAAATAAAAATTTGATACACCGGCCTCGCGCTGCCTGCGGTCAGAGGGCAGCATCTGGTACCATGTGATAGAGAGACGGCGGAAAAATAGCCATAATTGGGAATTAAATGTTATAAGTGAGAGAAATGAGTCATAACATATTTGCAAGATACTGTGTGGACGGATGGATGGTGCGGTGAATTCTAAAGACCCTTGTCGCCCTTCGATCACCATAAAATGACCCACAACCAATATTACCCAATAATATTACCCAATAATTAGTTATATCAGGGCTTTACTATGGAATGAAAGGATAGTGGGGAATACTCACTATCCTCTCTTGGCTAAATTCTTCCATTAAAAACAAATTATATATATATTGTTATAAAAATTATTTGCGGGGTAGTAACTTTTTATACTTTTTCACGTATAATAAGTAATTCGATAATAAAGTGGATAATCCAGTGGATGTCTTGCCTGGTAACGCCATCATAAGTCACCCTGTCCTACCCACCGGCCAGTGGTTGTGATCAGGGTACTACCCATGAATGGCGAGCCCGGGGTCTTGTACCATTGTACATAGGTACATTTTTACCATTTTCTAGAATGGTTCAAATCGTCTAATGGTGACCAAATTACAATGGAAATTACGTTCTGGGCCTCAAAACTTCCATGAAAACGACGATAAGAAGACACAACATTCTCTCACCTCAGATACTCAGCCTCTATACGACTATGAAAGCACTGCACAAACTGAACCAGAACTATTAAACTACTTTAGAACTATTAAACTACTGAAGAACTATTAAACTACTGAAGAACTATTAAACTACTGAAGAACTATTAAACTACTGAAGAACTATTAAACTACTGAAGAACTATTAAACTACTGAAGAACTATTAAACTACTGAAGAACTATTAAACTACTGAAGAACTATTAAACTACTGAAGAACTATTAAACTACTGAAGAACTATTAAACTACTGAAGAACTATTAAACTACTGAGAAACTATTAAACTACTGAAGAACTATTAAACTACTGAAGAACTATTAAACTACTGAAGAACTATTAAACTACTGAAGAACTATTAAACTACTGAAGAACTATTAAACTACTGAAGAACTATTAAACTACTGAAGAACTATTAAACTACTGAAGAACTATTAAACTACTGAAGAACTATTAAACTACCGAAGAACTATTAAACTACCGAAGAACTATTAAACTACCGAAGAACTATTAAACTACTGAAGAACTATTAAACTACTGAAGAACTATTAAACTACTGAAGAACTATTAAACTACTGAAGAACTATTAAACTACTGAAGAACTATTAAACTACTGAAGAACTATTAAACTACTGAAGAACTATTAAACTACTGAAGAACTATTAAACTACTGAAGAACTATTAAACTACTGAAGAACTATTAAACTACTGAAGAACTATTAAACTACTGAAGAACTATTAAACTACTGAAGAACTATTAAACTACTGAAGAACTATTAAACTACTGAAGAACTATTAAACTACTGAAGAACTATTAAACTACTGAAGAACTATTAAACTACTGAAGAACTATTAAACTAAAACTATAACTAGAAGAACTATTAAACTACTGAAGAACTATTAAACTACTGAAGAACTATTAAACTACTGAAGAACTATTAAACTACTGAAGAACTATTAAACTACTGAAGAACTATTAAACTACTGAAGAACTATTAAACTACTGAAGAACTATTAAACTACTGAAGAACTATTAAACTACTGAAGAACTATTAAACTACTGAAGAACTATTAAACTACTGAAGAACTATTAAACTACTGAAGAACTATTAAACTACTGAAGAACTATTAAACTACTGAAGAACTATTAAACTACTGAAGAACTATTAAACTACTGAAGAACTATTAAACTACTGAAGAACTATTAAACTACTGAAGAACTATTAAACTACTGAAGAACTATTAAACTACTGAAGAACTATTAAACTACTGAAGAACTATTAAACTACTGAAGAACTATTAAACTACTGAAGAACTATTAAACTACTGAAGAACTATTAAACTACTGAAGAACTATTAAACTACTGAAGAACTATTAAACTACTGAAGAACTATTAAACTACTGAAGAACTATTAAACTACTGAAGAACTATTAAACTACTGAAGAACTATTAAACTACTGAAGAACTATTAAACTACTGAAGAACTATAAACTACTGAAGAACTATTAAACTACTGAAGAACTATTAAACTACTGAAGAACTATTAAACTATGAAGAACTATTAAACTACTGAAGAACTATTAAACTATGAAGAACTATTACTACTACATTACTACTGAACTATTAAACTACTGAAGAACTATTAAACTACTGAAGAACTATTAAACTATTGAAGAATTATTAAACAGAACTATTAGACTATTGAAGAAAACCTGAAACAGTATTATGAAACAATTGTAAAATCAGATACAGAACTATCGAACTAATGAAGAAACTGACACTCGCACTAAGTTTAGGTACAATTGAGGCTCTCTCTCTCTCTCTCTCTCTCTCTCTCTCCTCTCCATCTCTCCTCTCTCTCTCTCTCTCTCTCTCTCTCTTCTCTCTCTCTCCTCCTCTCTCTCTCTCTCTCTCTCTCTCTCTCTCTCTCTCTCTCTCTCTCTCTCTCTCTCTCTCTCTCTCTCTCTCTCTCTCTCTCTCTCAATATAAGAAAAAGCATCCAAAATACCACAACACAATGCCGGGAAAACAGAATATTAAGCCAAAAAAAAAGATAAACAGGCATGAAAATAACGATGGGATTGAAAACAAAAGGACAGACGTGGCAGAGAAAATCCTGCTCGGGAGGTCGGATCAGCTTGGTAAGGAGACACCCCGCGCCGTAATGAGCAGGGCAACCCGATGCAACAACGTCTCCCACCCAATAGCAGGGCCTTATTAGTGGACCTTTCCTCCTCCCGCCTTCGTGCTACCTACACGGCATCCTTTTTTTGTCGGCTTAAGTTTTTGATACGTCACTTTTTTTCCTGATTTTACTTTCCGATAACCCAAAATTTTTATGTGATTTTCTATTATTATGTTTCTTTGTTTTATTTTGTCTGATTTTTTTGTCTAACTTTTTTTTTTCTGATTTTTTTGTCTGATTTTTTTGTCTGATTTTTTTGTCTGATTTTTTTGTCTAACTTTTTTTTACCTCTTTTTTCCTGGTTTTACTTTCCGATAACCCTATTTTTTATGTGACTATTATTTTATTTATTTATTTATTTATTTGGTTTTATACTAAGGTTTTTTTTACACCTCCCTTTTTTCCAGATTTTACTTTCTGATAACCCTATTTTTTATGTGACTTTATTATTTTATTTATTTATTTATTTGGTTTTATACTAAGGTTTTTTTATACCTCCCTTTTTCCTTGATTTTACTCCGATGACCCTATTTTTTATGGGACTTTCTATTATTACTTTTTATTTCTTTTCTTTTTTGTCCTGCGCTTTTTTTTTACGTCCCCTTTTTTTTCTGATTTTACTTTTCGATAACCCTATTTTTTGTGATTTTTTATTATTTATTTTTAACTTTTTTATATTAAGCTTTTTTTACCTCCCTTTTTTCCAGATTTTACTTTCTGATTACCCTATTTTTTATGTGACTTTATTATTTTATTTATTTATTTATTTGGTTTTATACTAAGGGTTTTTTTATACCTCCCTTTTTTCCAGATTTTACTCTGATAACCGTATATTTTATGTGACTATTATTTTATTTATTTTTAACTTTTTTATATTAAGCTTTTTTATCTCTTTTTTTTCCTGGTTTTACTTTCCGATAACCCGATTTTTTATGTACTTCATTATTTTATTTATTTATTTTATATCTTTTTATATTAAGCTTTTTTTATCTCTTTTTTTTCCTGGTTTTACTTTCCAATAACCCTATTTTTTTCATGTGACTTTATTATTCTATTTATTTATTTTGTGTCTTTTTATATTAAGCTTTCTTCTACCTCCCTTTTTTCCAGATTTTACTCTCCAATAACCCTATTTTATTATGTGACTTTATTATTTTATCTATTTATTTTCTTTTATATTAAGCTTTTTTTTATAACCTCTTTTTTTCCTGATTTTACTTTCCGATAACCCAATTTTTTATGTACTTCATTATTTTATTTATTTATTTTATATCTTTTTATATTAAGCTTTTTTATCTCTTTTTTTTCCTGGTTTTACTTTCCGATAACCCGATTTTTTATGTACTTCATTATTTTATTTATTTTTAACTTTTTTATATTAAGCTTTTTTTATCTCTTTTTTTCCTGATTTTACTTTCCGATAACCCGATTTTTTTTCATGTGACTTTATTATTTTATTTATTTATTTTGTATCTTTTTATATTAAGCTTTTTTTACCTCCCTTTTTTCCAGATTTTACTCTCCGATAACCCTATTTTATTATGTGACTTTATTATTTTATCTATTTATTTTCTTTTATATTAAGCTTTTTTTTATAACCTCTTTTTTTCCTGATTTTACTTTCCGATAACCCAATTTTTTATGTACTTCATTATTTTATTTATTTATTTTATATCTTTTTATATTAAGCTGTTTTTATCTTTTTTTTTTCCTGGTTTTACTTTCCAATAACCCAATTTTTTATGTGACTTCATTATTTTATTTATTTATTTTTAACTTTTTTATATTAAGCTTTTTTCTACCTCCCTTTTTTCCAGATTTTACTCTCTGATAACCCTATTTTATTATGTGACTATCATTTTATTTATTTATTTTGTTTTACTATATTAAGCTTTTTTTTTATAACTCCTCCGTTTTTTCCTAATTTTACTCTGATAACCCAATTTGTGCATATGACTTCTATTATTATTTTGCTTTTTGATTTTCTTCTCTTAAGCATTTTTATACCTATCCTTTTGTCCTGATTTTACTCTCTGATAACCCTAATTTCTGACGTGATTCTCTATTATTATATTTTTCTTTCTGGTCTAGTATTACTATGATTCCTGCTATTTCTGTCACCCTCCCCTTTCTTCGTGTCTCTTCCTGTCTCCACTCTAGTTATCATCAGCTTAGCCTCCCTGTGTGTGTCTCCCCTCTCCTCTCCCCTCCTCTCCTCTCCTCCCTCTGCTGCTGCTACTCCCCTCTCCTCCCCTCTCCTCTCCTCTCATCCCCTCCCCTTTCCCCTCTCCTCCCCTCTCCTCCCCTCCCCTCTCCTCCCCTCTCCTCTCCTCTCATCCCCTCCCCTTTCCCCTCTCCTCCCCTCTCCTCCCCTCTCCAATCCTCTCCTATGCTGCTGCTACTCCCCTCCCCTCCCCTCTCCTCCCCTCTCCTCCTCTCCTCTCCTCTCCTCTGCTGCTGCTACTCCCCTCTCCTCTCCTCCCCTCCCCTCCCCTCTGCTCCCCTCTCCTCTCCTCCCCTCTCCTCCCCTCTCCTCTCCTCTCCTCTCTTCTGCTGCTACTCCCCTCTCCTCTCCTCCCCTCCCCTCTCCTCTCCTCTCCTCTACTGCTACTCCACTCTCACATTCCTCTCGTCTCTTCCTCTCACCTTTCACTCGTCCCTTTCTTCCCTCACCCTCCCAACTTGATACCCTCATTACCTTCTATCTCTGTCTCATTATTTCATCTACCTGTCACCTGCTAGCCTCCTCATCCACCTCCTCCACATCCTTTTCCACCTTGTTTGCCCATCCTCCAATCCTTTCCTCTTTTCCTCCACTCCTTTCAGCCTTCCTACGAGTCTCATATTTTACCTCTAAATGACGTCCTTCTCATGCCGACACGAGGAAAACAAGACGTGGCTCACTTTACGAGAATTTCACTTAAAAGTCTGGCAATTTTTTTTCCTCTCTCGGGGGAATGGTATGATGTCCGAGACGAATGTTAAGATGTGATGATAAAAATTTACATACATATTACGTGAGAGGAAGGAGAGGTGATGGTTGTGATGAATGGCGTGGAGAATGAGAGGATTAGGGAAGAATAGGGAAGCAGCAACGGGCGAGACTGTTTGCGGGGATAACAGGAGCGTATACATGGTGTCATCTTGATGTGAGAAGGCAGCTAGGTAAAATCTGAAAGGATGTAATGGAAACTCTACTGGAAAATGGTAGAATATTAGAGAAGAGAGAAAAAGAAAACGAATAAAGTAATCAGTGTTGAACAAGAAGTAACGGATTCAAACTGAAAAAGCGTAGATTTAAAAAAGAAATAGGGAAAAACTGGTTCACAAAAAGGGTGGTAAATTATTGGAATGGACTCAGTAGACAGGTAGTTAGTGCAGAGTCATAAGTGAGCTTTAAAAGGAGGCTAGATAAATTAATGGATGGGGATGAAAGGTGGATGTAGGTAGTGTTAAGTAACAGGAACTACCTCGTGTAGGTCTCGCGGCCTCTTGCAGCTTCCTTATTTTCTTATGTTCTGATGTTCTTAATTCATCTTAAAAACAAACATTCGAACATTCGTATTGTTATATCAGGGTTTTTCTTTACCTTACTTCCTCTCTTTTCTTTCTCTTACATTTTTTCGCGTACTTTCTTACACTTTTTTGTGTGTGAGTACAGATTTTACAAAATGTTATACCATTCTGTTCTTGCGTCAATTCAGTACGATTTGTGCACTACTAGAAAGAAAAATTGTCTCTGATACGACTGGTCAATCACTTTGGTTTGTAATTCTAAATTTAATTGAAATCAACGGAATTTTTTTTCTAAGAGAAACATAATTTCACAGCTTGATCTAAAATTTCGATTAATACTTTCCAAAACTCATTTTTGTCAGAGTTAATCAGGATTTCGTTCCAGTTTGAGTTGGTGAGAGGCGCCCTAAACTTATCACAAAGTATGCCCGACGGAAATCTGGGATCTATCCTTGCGCACCTCATCTATTGTTAATTCAGTATTAACCCCTTCACACCCAGATCTTTCCTTTGCTATAAATAATTGTATGTTGTCGAACCATAAAATTACGAAAAGTAACTGAATATACTAAATTGGTTTGTCAACATGGATACTAAACAGGCCATATCTATAAAATATTGCTTATATTTACTAAAAAATTGTCTTATGGTAGCCAAATTACAATGGAAATTACGTTCTGGGACTTGAGGGGTTAAAAATTTTAACTCGATCACCGCTTCAACTGAGCTCAGGACCAATGACTACGTTGTTTGTTGATGTGTTGCTGGTTGACAAGACACTAGCCAGTAGGCCGGACCCTCGCGTCGGCTCATAATTATTGTGTTGGATCAGAACGCTTTCCTTCAAGTTATCAAGAGAGTTCGTGATCAGAGTATAAATTTCATTGTCTCGTCCCAATACCGGTGGACGACGACGACAAAGACGACGACAAAGATGACGACAAAGATGACGACAAAGACGACGACAAAGACGACAACAAAGACGACGATAAAAACGACGACAAAGACGACGATCAAAACGACGACAAAGACGACGACAAAGACGACGATAAAAACGACGACAAAGACGACGACAAAGACGACGACAAAGACGATGACAAAGACGACGGCAAAAACGAAAAAGAAAACGAGAACGTGAACAAAGACGAGATCGAAACGAGGATAAGAAAAATGATAATGATAACAATGATGATAAACGAGAAAAGACATTAAAAAACTTCTGATGAGAGAAGAATTTGGAGGAGAAGGAAGAGGAAGATTTGGGGGGAGAAGAGGATGATTTAGAAGAGAGGAAGAGAAAAGAGGCATAACTGAGAGAGAAGAATGAAG
>JACEEZ010003422.1:165000-377500 GCA_016584305.1 Chionoecetes opilio
TGGTTTGGCAAAGAAAATGAGTGTATTGCGCTTGTTTGGCAAAGAAAATGAGTGTATTAAGCTGGTTTGGCAAAGAAAATGAGTGTATTAAGCTGGTTTGGCAAAGAAAATGAGTGTATTGCGCTTGTTTGGCAAAGAAAATGAGTGTATTAACGCTGGTTTGGCAAAGAAATGAGTGTATTAAGCTGGTTTGGCAAAGAAAATGAGTGATTACGCTGGTTTGGCAAAGAAAATGAGTGTAATTAAGCTGGGTTTGGCAAAGAAAATGAGTGTATTAAGCTGGTTTGGCAAAGAAAATGAGTGTATTGCGCTTGTTTGGCAAAGAAAATGAGTGCATTAAGCTGGTTTGGCAAAGAAAATGAGTGTATTAAGCTGGTTTGGCAAAGAAAATGAGTGTATTGCGCTTGTTTGGCAAAGAAAATGAGTGTATTAAGCTGGTTTGGCAAAGAAAATGAGTGTCATTAAGCTGGTTTGGCAAAGAAAATGAGTGCATTAGAGCTGGTTTGGCAAAGAAAATGAGTGTATTAAGCTGGTTTGGCAAAGAAAATGAGTGTATTGGCGCTTGTTGGCAAAGAAAATGAGTGTATTGCGCTTGTTTGGCAAAGAAAATGAGTGCATTAAGCTGGTTTGGCAAAGAAAATGAGTGCATTAAGCTGGTTTGGCAAAGAAAATGAGTGTATTAAGCTGGTTTGGCAAAGAAAAGGAGTGTATTGCGCTGGTTTGGCAAAGAAAATGAGTGCATTAGCGTGTTTGGCAAAGAAAATGAGTGTATTGCGCTTGTTGGCAAAGAAAATGAGTGCATTAGCTGGTTTGGCAAAGAAAATGAGTGTATTAAGCTGGTTTGGCAAAGAAAATGAGTGTATTAAGCTGGTTTGGCAAAGAAAATGAGTGTATTAAGCTGGTTTGGCAAAGAAAATGAGTGTATTAAGCTGGTTTGGCAAAGAAAATGAGTGTATTGCGCTTGTTTGGCAAAGAAAATGAGTGTATTAAGCTGGTTTGGCAAAGAAAATGAGTGTATTGCGCTTGTTTGGCAAAGAAAATGAGTGCATTAAGCTGGTTTGGCAAAGAAAATTAGTGTATTAAGCTGGTTTGGCAAAGAAAATGAGTGTATTAAGCTGGTTTGGCAAAGAAAATGAGTGTATTAAGCTGGTTTTGGCAAAGAAAATGAGTGTATTAAGCTGGTTTGGCAAAGAAAATGAGTGATTTAAGCTGGTTTGGCAAAGAAAATGAGTGTATTGGCTGTTTGGCAAAGAAAATTAGTGTATTAAGCTGGTTTGGCAAAGAAAATGAGTGCATTAACTGGTTTGGCAAAGAAAATGAGTGTATTAAGCTGTTTGGCAAAGAAAATGAGTGTATTAAGCTGGTTTGGCAAAGAAAATGAGTGTATTAAGCTGTTTGGCAAAGAAAATGAGTGTATTGCGCTTGTTTGGCAAAGAAAATGAGTGTATTAAGGCTGGTTTGGCAAAGAAAATGAGTGCATTAAGCTGTTTGGCAAAGAAAATGAGTGATTAAGCTGGTTTGGCAAAGAAAATGAGTGTATTGCGCTGGTTTGGCAAAAAGAAAATGAGTGCATTAAGCTGTTTGGCAAAGAAAATGAGTGTATTAAGCTGGTTTGGCAAAGAAAATGAGTGTATTGCGCTTGTTTGGCAAAGAAAATGAGTGCATTAAGCTGGTTTGGCAAAGAAAATGAGTGTATTAAGCTGGTTTGGCAAAGAAAATGAGTGTATTGCGCTTGTTTGGCAAAGAAAATTAGTGCATTAAGCTGGTTTGGCAAAGAAAATTAGTGTATTAAGCTGGTTTGGCAAAGAAAATGAGTGTATTAAGCTGGTTTGGCAAAGAAAATGAGTGTATTAAGCTGGTTTGGCAAAGAAAATGAGTGTATTAAGCTGGTTTGGCAAAGAAAATGAGTGTATTAACGCACGTGAACATATAAAAAAGTAGGTCACAGAACACTAATAAATGAAACAGGTAAATATCACAAAAGGAATATTTTTAACCCCTTCACGCCCAGATCTTTCCTTTGCTATAAAAAATTGTCTGTTGTTAGCCATAAAATTACGAAAAGTGACTGAATATACCAAATTAGCTAGTGGACAAGGATACTAAACAGGTCATGTCTATAAAATATTGCTTACATTCGTTAAAATAGTCTAATGGTAGCCAAAATACAATGGAAATTACGTTCTGGGTCTCAAGGGGTTAACAGACACAAAAAATCTGAAATACTGACAATATGAATAACGTGAGAGTATTTCCTTACAATGGGGAGTTTTCGAAGCTAAACCGCCAGATGTCTCTCGCGCATCTCACATCCTCTGCTCTGTGAGGCTGAATGATCTATCATTTACCGTAAATTCTCTGTACTTCTTTGGGACATATCAGAATTATCCTTCAATACAACAACTGAAACAGTTCTTAATAAAAAATGTAGTTTATCATTTTATTTGTCTGCACTTGGTTAAAATATTGGCAAAACAATTGAATACTTGAAAACTCAATCTTTAAAAATCGTCTTTTCATAAAAAAAACACAAGTTCAAGCAGAATGAGGCTTCAGGAAATATCTACTTGTAGTAAAGCATTCACGAGGTACCTATTTTGGGTGTATATGTCTCTCTTACGACGAACATTTAACCAAAACAGAGTGTGGCGTTCAGCATCTCCACAGAAACCATCCCGCCGGCAGGATCTGTTATCATCCACTTTCCTGTAGACACCACACGGGTAGGAACTCAGCTCAGCGCCCCCGCTCCTTACCTCACAGCTCATATCACTGATACTCCTAACTTCTCAATACCACAGGCTACATGTCATCCTAACTATCATCACCCGCTTATCTCATCACACTCTCTATCCTCTACTGGAATATTCGTGGCATCCGCTCCCACATACCGTTTCCCACATAAAGAAGACTTTCGTCTCCTTATTTCGTGCTTTGACTGTGATTTGTGTTGTGTTGGGGCGGATCGGAGTGGCGCGTGTAGTTACGTGACAGATGTGCAGTCACTATGTACTGTGGGTAGTAGTAGTTGGGGTAATAAAGCCGTGCACAACAGTAAATGTCTCCTTGCAGTCCTTTCCGTCTCCTCCATAGCCCCGAGCCGTTAGTGTGACGAAGTTTGAGAGGGGTGGGTTGCCCCCACCCTCCTTCGTTACTATAGGATAAACCAGAGGACATAGGGTATTCAGAGGGAAGGGTTGATTGATTGATTCAGAGGGAAAGATTGAGGTGGAGGGGCTTAGAGTTCGCGGCGGGGGAAATAGTAAACAAAACCATGTATTGTCTTCGATAGAGGACTGTTCGTTGAGGTGCCAAGCACTTAAATTACTTCTTGGTTAAATGTTCGTCGTAAGAGAGACATATACACCCAAAATAGGTACTCAGTGAATGCTTACATACAAGTAGATATTTCCTGAAGCCTCATTCTGCTTGAACTTGTGTTTTTTTATGAAAAGACGATTTTTAAAGATTGAGTTTTTAAGTATTCAATTGTTTTGCCAATATTTTCATCAAGTGCAGACAAATAAAATGATAAACTACATTTTTTATTAAGAACTGTTTCAGTTGTTGTATTGAAGGGTAATTCTGATATGTCCCAAAGAAGTACAGAGAATTTACGGTAAATGATAGATCATTCAGCCTCACAGAGCAGAGGATGTGACAGCCTGAGAGACAGGCTTGAGCGTGAGCTTATTAGAAAACTCCCCATTTTCGACGCACCTCACTTGACAACATTGTAACCGATCACGCTGGCCGCCGCTGCAGCCACACCGTCACACACTCACCCTCGCGACCTCCATCACCACCAACCACCACCACCACCACCACCACCACCACCACCACCATCACCATCACCACCACCATCACCACCACCACCATCACCACCACCATCACCACCACCACCACCATCACCACCACCACCACCACCACCATCACCACCACCACCACTACCATCACCACCACCATTACCATCACCACCACCATTACCATCACCACCATCACCACCACCATCACCACCACCACCACCACCACCACCACCACCACCACCATCACCACCACCACCACTACCATCACCACCACCATTACCATCACCACCACCACCACTACCATCACCACCACCATTACCATCACCACCACCACCACCATCACCATCACCACCACCACCACCACCACCACCACCACCACCACCACCACCACCACCATCACCACCACCACCATCACCACCATCACCATCACCACCACCACCACTATCACCACCACCACCACCATCACCACCACCACCACCACCACCACCACCACCACCACCACCACCACACCACCATCACCACCACCACCAACCACCGCCACCACCATCACCACCACCATCACCACCATCACCACCACCACCATCACCACCACACAAAGCAACACAATGAGCGCTGCTGGTGCTAATAATGAGGTTGTCCATCAATACATAGGAAAGATAAATATAGAACGCAACTATTTTGCCTGACGGTTTGGGAAAAACTGCGAATTCGTGAGAACAAAATATATAAAAATCGGTGGAAAAGGTCAATCCATGAATCAAAATCAATGAACAGCCGTATATGCAAACATGTCAAACTATTTTATTTTACACATTCATTCTTTTTTAGTTTTTTAATTCCCGGCGATATGACAACACCCGTAAGCAATTTGTTTCGCCGGTCCGCAAAACTCGATTACCAAAGAAGCTTTTTCACTTACGTCAAAGTATTACAACAACTCCCTCTCCTGTGATCCCCAGGCCAATATATCCTGTGCACCAGTAAGCTTGTTTATATCATCAGTTTATAATAGACTACGTGGTATCAAAAGCCAACCACAACCATTGCTACCACAACTATTACCACCACTACCACCACACCACCATTTCTACCACTACCACCACCACCACATAAGTAACGAAATTGCCTGCCCATGATAAACCAAAGCAGAGAATATAAAAAAAAAAAAATAGAAACTATGATAAAAAAGAAGCAAGTATGTAAATTAGAACACAAAGCCGTTAGTTACTAATATTTATATAATGTCGTGTAGGCAGACGTTAAAACTACAATCCTTAGCTAAAGTGAATCGACGAAGATGAAATAATGTATATATATTAGGTAGGATAATATTCAGGAAGTTGTTTGGAAAAGAGTATATTTGGGGTTTGAAAAGGGTAGATTTGGGATTTGAAAAGGGTAGATTTGGGGTTGGAAAGGGTAGATTTGGGGTTTGAAAAGGGTAGATTTGGGATTTGAAAAGGGTAGATTTGGGGTTGGAAAGGGTAGATTTGGGGTTGGAAAAGGGTAGATTTGGGGTTGGAAAGGGCATAGACCACTGTAAACCTGGACTGCGCAAGGAATATCGGCCTGTCGCACAAGGGCCTGAAGTCGGAGGGCTACTACCAGTATTTTCTACAATATACCGACTTATAAATGGTGGCATTCGGTGGTTCAACCGTTACAGCGACATATATAAATGGTGGATAAGCGGTGGTGACTGATTTTATCAGTCTTATAACACAAGCAACAGGTTACGATACCCACACTTATCTTCATCAAGCAAGTACAACCATAACCAAGCCTGCGCTACAACCATAACCTCTACAGCTACAACTACAAGCCATAACCTATGCAGCACAAGCCAGCCAGCGACTACAAGTACTTATACTACTACAATCAACTCCTACAAGCCGCAACAGTCTACAAGAATTGCTACAACTCCACGAGCATCTCAGCCGGAAACTACTATATCTACAAGTACTACAATCAACAACCATCTCCTACACGCAGCAACTACCTACAAGAATCTACGAGTCTACAAGCAGCTACAGAGAGTGAGAGAGACGGACACACTCGTCTCTGCTTGATCAGCAGATTCCGCCGCAGTCACGAGGTCGACGCGTCAACTCCTGCCACCCACCCATCGCTGCCAGGCAACGACATCTCAGCTCTACCGGCTCTAATTATCTTCCGCACCGAATACGAAGATCTTCTCATCATGGCCCACCGCAACTCAAGCAACACAATAATCAGCCCAACCATCAACTTAATACCCTCAAGCGACGAAGCAACACAACACCCTTCACCCCCCCCGGACAGGAACACAAACTACCCCCCTAACACCCTCTATGTTCCGAGCGTATAACGCTTACTAAGCTCCCCACTCTGCAAAACAACCTCCATGCCGCCCCGCGCCATTGCCACACACCACAGCCACTACCTTGCTACCCACCACCAGTCTCACACTATGGACTTAAGCGCGTGCCACACTACACAACTGTCTGAGTATATAATTATTATTTCTTATTTTGTGTATGTCTTATATGTTATTTTTTCTAATGTGAACTCTTTACCAGGTTGTATGTATCCAGCGACTGTATACATCCGTCATCCTGGCACCCAACCACCTGTGTGTTGATCATCTTTCACTCACCTGGACCTCACCTATCATACACTAATACGAGTAGCTACCAGCTAAGTAATTGTTTTCAATTATAGGTGAGCAGGTATATTTCGAGTTAACACAGTGATTTCACATACACGGACAATTTCAACGTTAGAAATATTATTAATGCTGTTTTAACCTACATTTCCATTTCCATTACAATGGCTACGGTAAATACATCTGTTCAGACACCGTCAGGACACTTAAGTCATAATTTTCAGCAAACATATAACTATCCTTTTTACACAAGGCGAATTTTTAGACCACGGTATTCCCACACTATTTTGTTTTTCAACAGTAATGCATATATTACAATTCCTGGAGACATAACTCTTACGAGTGCACCTTTACTACTACTGTACTACTTTATGAGTTCATATTTCCTACTGCACCAGTACAAACTCCAGAGGTTGACATAAATGCATTAATTAGCGTGCCCGAGCGGCACTGTCACTCACTGTCACTGTCACTCACAGTCACAGTTCAGTGTTACCGATTCCTGAACCTGATTCCTGTAATGTTCTCTGTTTTTCGTGATTGTTTAGTTTGAGACGTCTTACTACATACACGGTCGCGAATAATTTTTCGAGTAACTAGAGGATTAGATACAGATGATGCTTTACCAAACACTAATTTTGATACACAGGACACACCTGTAGTTAATGATGACACACACACTGCTACAACTGATTACCGTCACAAATTGCGATCACACACGGAAAAACAGTAGTGTCATACCATTCCATACCATTCCATATCATTACATTTTATATCAGTTCACCTGATTATTTTACAATTACCATGTATTCTGAATTTTATTGTGTGTTGTTATCTTTATAGAAAATGTCTACACAACACACCAAGCCAATGTTATATACGCTCTTGAAAATACTTTACATTGATGTTTTACGAATTTTTTGGTTTAGCTACATATAATTCTGACTAACTATAGAAAGGAATATAATTGCATTTTACCTTGTAACTCTAGCACGATAGAAACACTAATGTATGACAGATAACTCTTCAAATTAGAATACTATTATATTAGAGTTAAAGTTGCACCACAGTGCATAGCATTATATAATTATTTACTTACTTTCCTCAATGAAAGGAATTATTACACACTTATCATTGCATCACATTATTTACTTACATTCCTCATTTAAAGGAATTCTTACGCACTTAATGTTGAAATACATTAATTACTTGCATGACATTGTTATGTATTAACATACATACTAACTCACTTATTGTTACAATACATTATTTACTAGCATGAGATACTAACACACTTATTTGTTGCATAAATTACATAGTTTTCCTTGAATTAATTCCTTACGTATTAACTGCATGATGACATAACTGCATGCATAACTTAGTATACATGAATTACATTCACTACAGGAATGATTTACTTACGTTCTTCCTGTTGTACCACGATCACTACTTGAATGATAGGATTGTGTACTTAGTAACATATTAAACTAGGTACTATATGCATGACAAGCAGTTACTCTATAACTCTTTACACATCTGCATGATGTACGTGACGTACGATCACACATATCTTTGAACTACATTCTACTCACATGTATTGCCTATGTACAACTAACTAACCATGTATCATTACTTACTAACAAATTCAAACTCGCAGAGAAGTTACGAATGACTACTTGTCTTAATACAGACCTCAGAAAAAATTGATTGATCACAGATAACCTTATCTCTCATAACATTGTTCGCCAATGTCGAATAATAATTCAGTCAGTTTCTCTGCCAGTCAGTTATCACTCGCTGATGACAATTTATTTTCTACAATAACTTTGCATTATTTTCATTTATGAATGATGTTTGGCAAACATAATTTTGCCCACCACACACACAATGCAACCACATTAATGTGTATCCAGCGATGTCTCTACCTATGTTAATTATCCATTTTGACTATTACTTATTTACATATTACTAGGTTACTTACACCACAGTTACCCACACTGATACACCCACACAGATTGTATCAGGCGAGGTCTTGTCAATTTTTCCTTATATTTCTACAGTCCATTACATTCTTTTACTGACACAGTACTATTACTAGTAGGTACATATATTGTTATACTATGCACACAGCAGCAGCTCTACAATCAGACGAGCCTTCGTCATTACTTGACTCATTCAGGGTTTTTAACGATTACTTGACAATTTACGATTACGATTTCATTACTTGAAATGTTATGTTCTCAATTTTTCCCTGTAATTTTCACAGCTACTTTCGCTGACAGTTGAGTTTGCTAGCTACCATCTCCAGTACACCTACACTTGAAACACTTAACACTTGACATTTATTAACAGTGATATTTGCACATTATGGATTTACCCACACTAGTACTGACACATATATATAGATATATATAGATATATAATTTTACTCGGCCATGTAATTTTCTTTGATGTTGAACATCATGTAATCCATTGTTTTCCATATTTTTCTGTGTATTTAGCTCAGAGTTTACTCACTTTTAGCGATAGGAATTATGCTTTGGGAAGTTTATAGTTTATATTTTATATATGTATTTAGCCTTTAGTTAGGTGTACCATTTGTTATTCCCTAGCTAATTCTTATGTGACTAATTTGAGGACAAATTATATAGCGGCCCGAGCAATGTCAGTCAGTTATCACTCCTAACATATATATTAACTTGCATAACTATTATTATTGAATTACAACTATTATCACACAAGTGTAACAAGTACTACAACTACCATACATTATATTTTCATGTACTTAACATCAAAAGAATCAGTGTATTTTTAGAAACATTATAAACATATAATTATATATCTATGTATGTATATATAATTATACGTTTATCTTTCCTCCTCTGTTTCACCGTGAGACCCATGAACACCTTGCATTCTCAAAGTATGTCACAGGGCAAATGCCTAGTTGTCAGCATAAAGTATAGGATCAACAAGAAGTGATAAGAAGCCAGAATCACGAGGAGAAGGGGTAGAAGACCTCGGACATCGACGCTACAAACACGCTCTGCTCACTCGCCCCATCCGACACTCCCTGGCTGTTCTCAAGACATTCATTGTACTTGGTTGTAATCTCTACGCTCCTTACTGGACTCTAAATAAATGTGTACAAAGCTGGAAGTACCAATTTAACTCATACCAGATAAGTCTCTACAAATATCAGACTTATACGCTCGGATTCATATATATATATGTACGGATCATATAGACTGGTTTATCAGTATATATGATATACTGTAGTCTTCGTAAATGTTTGTTCTATAATATTATCAAATAAAAAACAGTAAAACACGCTAAAGAAATGCCATTACGAGACTGAAGAAATATGCATGAACTTAATATTCACTTCAACTCTTCGCCATTTAAAACTTTGCGAGTCAACTTTTATCATGAAGGGTATAAATAGAAGCGCAATTGTATTAGCTTTCCATTGATATATTTCGTTTTCGGATAAATGAATTAGAACCATGCATAAATTAGCGTTAAATAAATAAATAAAATCATCAATCGGGTAATTTTCCGATTGATGATGTTATTTATTTACTTATATATTTCTTCTTCTGATAAATGAATTAGCACCATGTATAAATTAGCGTTAACTAAATAAATAACCTCTTCAATCGGGAAAATTACCCGATTGATGATTTTATTTATTTATGTAATACTAATTTATGCATGGTTCTAATTCATTTATCAGAAAACGAAATACATCAATGGAAAGCTAATAAAATTGCGCTTATATTGATACCCTTCATGATAAAAGATGACTCGCAAAGTTTTAAGTGGCGAAGAGTTGAAGTGAATCAGGGTCTCGTATGGCATTTCTTTAGCGTGTTTTACTGTTTTGTATTTGATAATATTATAGAACAAACATTTACGAAGATTACAGTATATCATATATACTGATAAACCAGTCTATATGATAGTCCATAGACCACTATATCTCTTTGTCGGGCGGGCCGCAGGCCGCTATGCAGCCTGGCAATTTCAAAACATTGTCGCGTGAACAGTCCAGAGATATAGTGGTCTATGGAAAAGGGTATATTTGGCGTTTGAAAAGGGTATATTTGGCGTTTGAAAAGGGTATATTTGGAGTTTGAAAAGGGTATATTTGGTGTTTGAAAAGGGTATATTTGGCGTTTGAAAAGGGTATATTTGGGGTTTGAAAAGGGTATATTTGGCGTTTGAAAAGGGTATATTTGGCGTTTGAAAAGGGTATATTTGGGGTTTGAAAAGGGTATATTTGGGGTTAGAAAAGGGTAGATTTGGCGTTTGAAAAGGGTAGATTTGGGGTTTGAAAAGGGTAGATTGTTAGGGTTGGAAAAGGGTAGATTTAGGGTTGGAAAAGGGTAGATTTGGCGTTTGAAAAGGGTAGATTTGGGGCTGGAAAAGGGACCAGAATATCTACCGCAGCCACCAACCATCCCACTTGCCATAACAATCACAGTATTAGACCAGAATATCTACCGCAGCCACCAACCATCCCACCTGCCATAACAATCACAGTATTAGACCAGAATATCTACCGCAGCCACCAACCATCCCACCTGCCATAACAATCACAGTATTATACAAGCTGCCAATGCCCGTCACATCTCGTCCCCTCAGAGCCAGCGCTGCACAAGACTCATTACCTACCCTCACCTTTGTTTCCTTCACCTTATTAACCCCTTCACGCCCAGATCTTTCCTTTGCTATATAAAATTATCTGTTGTTAGCCATAAAACTACGAAAAGTAACTTAATATACCAAATTAGCTAGTGGAAAAAGGATACTAAACAGGTCATATCTATAAAACCTTGCTTATATTCTTTAAAATCGTCTAATGGTACCCAAATTACAGTGGAAATAACGTTCTGGGCCTCAAGGGGTTAATCAATGCATTATAACTAACCTGTATCTTCACTCCGTCATCTTCTCTATCGATAAACTTTCGCACACTCTACTATTTCCTTTTTCTTTTCTTACTACGACCTGAAGCATTTTTTTAAGAGAACTGAATCAACCTTCACTCTCAGAATTCTTCCATTTTTACATTTTAGGGAGTATTCATTAGGCGATGTGCTGTCTGTCTGTCTGTCTGTCCGTCTTGGTAAATTGTTTTGTTTGTTTAGATAAAACTTTGGGAAAATAAAAGAAGGATGATATTAATGGGAAAGGGTTGAAGGGTTTATTCATAGTATGTAAGATGGTATTAATTGGTAATTGTGAATTTTATATAGTATTACAATACTTTAATTTATAGTTGCGTAATGCGCATGTTTTTAGTTATTTAAAAATAAAAATTACAATGTGTTTAGATGGCCCACTTGCGCATGTTTATAATCTTTCATTATAAAAAATTTTTAAAATCACCATTGTACTGGTAAAAATTTGGATCATATTATATCTCATTACTAACGTTTACTTTATTGATCATTTAGAGATTGTAACATCTAGGGGTGTCAGGGCAGATTGGAGAATGATAAACAGCATGTCGTATATATCGCCCATGGCAACTGTCTTTTCTCATTGAATATATATTTTTATATTTCTCATCTTTTCATCTCATATCCTCGTCATTGTGTAACTGTTCCCTCTCTTTCCTCATATAGAAAGTGCAGTAGAAGGAAAACACAAAGGAAGATACAAAACACGGAAGATACAAGACAGGAAACCTGCCATAGTCGGGTCTAGAGAGGAGCAATGATGGCCTGTGACGACCTGAGCAGAGGCTAACAAGGTGATTAAGACTGACAGGGTGATTAGGTGTGACAAGGTGACAATTAGGTGTAACTCTCCTCATTATTCACTATATTCATCACCAGTAACTCAGTGAAGAAATAGAACATTATCTTAAAGCTCTAAAGCCCAATGCCCCGGTTATGATGATATTAGTGCAAAGGTAATAAAACATACAGCCACATGTATTGCCAGCCCATTAGCCCATATCATAAATCTGTCATTTCGACCAGGAATATTCCCAGATAAGCTTAAAAGAGCCAAAGTACTCCAGTTCACAACTCGGGTGTAAAAGTGATCTCCCAAATTACCGCTCTATATCAGTATTACCAGCTTGTAGTAAAATTATCGAAAGGGCAATCTCCAACAGACTCTGCAATTTCCTTGCAAATAACGATCTTTTAAGCACCAGTCAACATGGATTTCAAAGAAATCGCTCAACAGAATCTGCAGTGTTACAGTTTGTTAGTAATAATTACAAATATCAAGACAGGAAGTTATATGTTGCAGGAGTATTAAATAGATCTCTCAAAGGCATTTGATACCCTACATCACGATATACTGCTTAACAAACTAGAAAATATTGGTGTCCGTGGTTTGCCACTACAATTGTTCAGTAGCTACTTAAAGCAGTAGATCACAGTCTGTATATTGTAACTCCACCTATTCACATTACAAACACCTCACAAAAGGAGTTCCACAAGGATCAATATTAGGCCCCATTCTTTTCATAATATATATTAATGATATGCCACATGCAAGCACAAAACTTGAATTTGTCATATATGCAGACGACACCAACATATTGTTATCAGATGATAACATAAATTCCTTCCACACTAACCTGAATACAGAGATACATTTGGTAAATCAATGGATAAGGGCAAATAAACTTATAATAAATGTGACTAAAACCAGCTTTACATTTTCAAAATTCGTTCTTTAAAATATAATATGCCTCCAATAACATTAGAAGATCAAATAATTGAACGAGTCAGCCATACAAAGTTTTTGGGTCTTTATATTGACGAGCATCTAAACTGGGGTCACCACATTAATGCAGTATTCCTAAGTATATCTAAATTATGTGGAGTGTTGTACAGGATTCGTCGACAACTTACTAAAGAAGCTATGATTACCATCTACTCTACCTTATGTTACCCTAATCTCACGTGTTGTGTTTCTGTCTGGGGTGGTACTTGGCCTTCTTATAACAACAGGCCTCCTTGGCCTCTAAATAAATTATCAGTAGCGCAAAACAAAAGTTTGAGATGTATATTTTTCATGGGAAACTTCGACTCTGTAAATCTTGTATATTCAACACATAAATTACTAAAATTTAATAATATACATAACTATTTTATGCAATTATGTATTTTTAGAAATATAACTCTCACTTCAAGTAACATTATTCAGTTTGGTAGGGAACTGTTATGCAACAAGAGGCACCGGTATAGACCTGAGATGTCCACAATACCGCACAGCTCTGTACAGGCACAGCATCATGTACTCAGGCCCACAGTTATGCAACTCATTACCAACAAATACATAATCTCTTGTTAACAATAGGACACTCTCCATATTTAAGAAAACTTCTAGAAATTATTTGTATACACTTCAATCTATGGAAATATCAGTATAAATACGAATGTAAGTGATTTTATGTATGTTCGTGTGTGTGTGTTTGGGGGGGGGGGGTGCATATGTGTACTAGTATGTACAGGTATTGTATTTTAAATGTATGAATGTATGTAAGTGAATATTGTGTGTATGTGTTGTGCGATGGTGTTTGTATGATTGTGTTTGTTTGTGTGCGTGGGTGTTTGTGTGTGTATGCGTGCTAACGTGCGTGTGCGTGCGTGCGTGCGTACGTTTGTGTCACTCATTCCATGATCGTCCGTCCCACGTTGCCTATGTCTATGCATTCTCTATATGAATTATTTGGTCTGCCAGGGAGCCTTGGCGCGGCAGACCGTGCCATTTCTTAATGCATTATTGTTGTTGTTTTCCTTATGTAATTGAATTATATTGGTAATAAATGTTGAACTTGAACTTGAACTTGAACTTGAACACACACACACACACACACACACACACACACACACACACACACACACACACACACACAGTTGGTTAGGGCGCCCGGCACCATTCTGTGGTCCGGCGTTCGATCCCCGACCCCGCTCATTCTCGGGGATTTTTCCACTGTGAAATTCGGGCGGTACTGTCCCCCTTGAGCAATGGGATGGGGGGGTGTGGTGTGTGAGGTCCCAGCATTGCCCAAAGATCGGTAATAATGAGCTCCAAGCTCGCACTGAGAGGGTGAAAACTGGCGATCGCGAGCCAGCTCGCGTGGACAAGACCATGGGTGAATGAATGAATGACACACACACACACACACACACACACACACACACACACACACACACACACACACACACACACACACACACCACGCTGCCGCAGATCATCGATAATACAAACCACAAAGAAGCAGGACAGTAGAGCGAGAGGAGGCCAAGGAAGGGTAAAGCCCCTTTCCCACATTCTAGAGTAGCAAGCCGAGTAGCGCCGAATCCCAAATCGGCGTCTACTCGTGGAGAAAAGGGGACACTGACACCCGACACTGTTTTATCGGTCATTTCTCGTGTACCCAATCACGAATTAGTACGCGTTGGTACGACTTTGCTATGAGTTTGTACGCATAGTTAAGAGTGTCGCTAAAAGTTGCTATGAGTCGTTTACGAGTTGCTACGACATTGCAAGAGTTTGCTACGAGTTTGTACGACCCAGTGGCTTGACCTGACTGATTTGGGAGGGAAATTTTTATCTCGTGTGAGATACAGGGTCATCTGCACCTCACCCCGGGAGGCGGGTACGTCACAAACCCCCGGCTAACACCCGGGACCCATTCACCACTGGGTGGACAGAGGCTCGGGTGTTTTTAAGAAGACCGCCCATGTTTCTCCGCTCTGCCCGTGGATCCAACCCGGGACTTCGCGGTTGTGAACCGAACGTGCTAACCACTACACTACGAAGCACCCGTCACTATAAAAAAAAAATGCGAATGAGTCACTACGTCACTACTTGAGTCACTACCAATAGGCAATTGAGTCGCTACGATAAATGAAGAGTCGCTACGCGTTGATACTAGTAGTTACGACCCGGCTACACCAAGTGTGCTACCTACATAAGTGTAAATCCTCCTGTTTTCTGCCTCCGCCACCTTTCTCTCTCTCTCTCTCTCTCTCTCTCTCTCTCTCTCTCTCTCTCTCTCTCTTCTCCTCACTTGTAAATTGTTATGTTCAGAGGACATTATTGTTGTAAACGCTTTAAAGTTCCTGAAAGCAGCAAAACTTTTGTTTCAACCCTCCCCCTCACCCCATCAAGGTCATGATCCATTTTCCTTTTTTCTGATTTCCAAGTAAGTTACCTCTTAATGACCTGAGTTGGTAGCGGACTTATTAGTAGTATTTACCTAGTTGTATTTACCTAGTTGTAAAATACAGGAAAAAAGTTATGCTCGTACTGTCCGTCTTAAAACTACGATTATCCAGCTTTGCTTTGAAGTGTGTGTCATATACCCATGGTCTTGTCCACGCGAGTTGGTTCGCGATCGCCAGTTTCACCCTCCTGGTGCGAGCTTGGAGCTCATTATTACCAATCTTTGGGTGATACTGGGATCTCACACACCGCACACTCCCATCCCTTGCTCAAGGGGGATAGTAACCGCCCAAATTTATCAGTGGAAAACCCCCCGGGAATGAGCGGGGCCGGAGATTGAACGCCGGACCACAGAATGGTACCGGACGCCCTAACCCACCAAGCCGTTCAGGCAGTGTGTGTGTGTGTGTGTGTGTGTGTGTGTGTGTGTGTGTGTGTGTGTGTGTGTGTGTGTGTGTGTGTGTGTGTGTGTGTGTGTTTGCGCGCGCACGCTATAAATATCACATAAAATGTACAAAAATATGTTAAGGACAAAATTATAGTTTCTTTCTTCCTTTCCATCCTTTCCCTGTCTGTCTGTCTGTCTGTCTGTCTGTCTGTCTGTCTGTGTATGTGTGTGTGTGTGTGTGTGTGTGTGTGTGTGTGTGTGTGTGTGTGTGTGTGTGTGTGTGTAGCCCTTTACCGGTTTCCTATTCTTGTACGAAAATATATATACAAAAAAAAATGCTACAAAATCCTCGGCCACCATCATCATAATACTTTTTTTTTCATCATTATGACAATCATCACCGCAATATCCTATCGTTTACTATTTACCATGAAATCGTATAATCCACACAGAGATATCAGCATTCACCGCCACAATATAGCATGAAAGCATTAGGAATCATGATACGTAACGTGGACACAAGCAGGCGGACTCATTCTCAAGGTATGTATGAGCTAGTAACACACACACACACACACACACACACACACACACACACACACACACACACACACACACACACACACACACACACACACACACACACACATGCAAAATATTACACGAGTAACTTAAATTTGTTTCCAATATTTATTTACATTTTCATGGCGTTGAAACAATTGCTGCAAGAAGAGGTTGTAGTTCAATAGGGTGAAAGTTTTGCGCACCAAAATATATCTCAACGAATACTAATATTAACAATAACAATAATTAACAATACGAATACGAGTATTTAGAAGCATGGCAAAGAAATAAAGAAAAAGAAATCCGAGAGGAATTTCAAAAAACAAGTCTTTACAAGTAAGCACACTCCTCGTTTGTTGATAAATGAGGCAGATGAAGCCAGCTTGAAAAACATTTATTTATTTCAACTCCCGGTGGATCAGTCTTAGGGGAAATTCAAGAACTCACTAAACGATACTAACAAATATTTGAAGACCTCAGAAGATATAATCCATTTAACTTCGAGTATTTGCAATAATTCAGTCTGGCGATCCATTGCAAACCTTTTCTTTTCTATCTTACATAGATACTGAGCTTTAATAATGCACTTCACCAAAATCGTTACTTAAAACTCCTGTACTGCAGTACAGGAGTTTGTACCTTGTTTTTGTTATATTTTTTTTTTACAGTAATCAATCATCTAAATGTGAGTCAATTGGACCATACCAGCACGCGCTCCTCCCTACCAATAAGAACAACATGGGGAGTCATCAGCATTACGAGACTCGCCCAACGGGGAGCACGGCTGCAGAAACTGAAACATTTGAATGCTTGATGACGCGGTGGTGCTGTCAACGCGTCCGCTCCGAGGCACACACACAGGCATAAACCACGCTACTGAACTCGCCGCTGCCCACAACTTGTCAGTATCTGGTCTGGCACCGCTCCAGCCTGTGAGGTGACTACCCTTGTTTCCGTCAACCTTAATGCAGTGGCCAACCATTAATCACAGGAATGTGACAATAATTTGCTCGGTGCTCTCATCACCCTGCCGCTGCGGCCCCACATCGGCCAGGCCGCGCTGCCACCACCTCCCAGGCACGCAGGCAACTAATTCTTCACTAAACTCAAATCAGTAAATATTTTCCAGTTCCCGTCCAAATGCAAACGAGAGGGATTTAGTCGGCCCTGCATGCATATTCATTTTATAAACAAGCAGGTTAAAAAGGGGGATTTGATACAATACAAACAGGTGAATACATTAGCGTCCGCTGGGCAAGGATCCCCTATACATGCACAACAAATAATAGGGATGGGGGGGGGTAGGGGACGACCCTTTATTATCTTTATTGCGTCATTGTTGACCCGCTACTTTATTTATCACTTCACCTGTTTAGTTTGGTGCTCACTATATCACAGGCAGATACTCGCCCAAATAATGGAGCATATCGAAATGATTTGCGACGCGACCCAACTGTGACGCGGCCAATAAACAGCTGGACCCCGCTGCGCCCGCCCACCCGTCTTGTGCCGCCCGCCCGCCCGCCGCCACGCTGAGTGACGGGGGAGGGGGAGGGGAGGGGGGAGGCAGGCCGGTGAAATGATGGGAGTTGGGAGCGATGGTCACGGCAGGGAGTGAGATAGAAAAGCAAGAGAATGGGGACAGAGGGAGTTTATAATGCAAGCGACGGGAATGGCGGGGGGAGACATGGCAGTATGAAAACTATAATAGGTAATGAGGAAGAAAATTTGGAGATGAAGTGACCACGTCACTTTATCGTCACGAATAGCCTACTCACAATCCGCTTGTGACTCATTTAACAGCAGATACAAACGCCAGCACACTCTTAACCAATATATAAGTAGCTTAGGAATGATTTTTGATACTTAACCTACCACAAACTAAGCCTTTTTAAACAACAAACATAAGAGAAACAGCCGCGGTCACTCACCTACAATACGCCATCAGGCCAGCGACACGCCATGGCCAGGCTGCCGCACCGCACATAACACAATAATCACAAAATTGCACATCACACATAACACAATCATCACAAAACTGCACATTAAAAAAAATAGTTTACAAATCTTACTCTTACCGCTGAGCCTGACTGCGAGCTCTGCGACTGCGTGCTAAACGTTTCTCGATGTATGATGTGGGGAGGTTGTGATCTCACTTGACGCGCGCAAATAGTCTCAAATCGGCGGCTTCTGACAGGGTGGCGGAGTCAAGGTTATGGTCAAGCATCCTAATATTGTTCTTCCATTGCGTTCTTAAGGATTAAGTGAAAATGTGAAAGATATGACGTAAATATCCGTATGTGGTTTGCATGTCTCGGAACATTGTGTTTGTGTTCGTATGCCATTTAGCAACATACAATCACTACAATCTTCATTCCGTCTCATAATAAATCACATTGAGCAACAAAAGTATTATTCCAAGCACAATTTTTGTAAACATGTGGGATTGTGAAACGTGAATCACACCGGAATGAAATTAATATATATGATAAAAAAAATATTAAAACAAAAACTACACACGCGCTCAGATCGGCTGTTATGTTTTCCCGACGTCCTCCCTCAAGCATTAATTCCGTGCCGAGCTAACTTCTAAAACCTCCGCTCCTATCCCCACTCCCCACCACCACCCACCTCCATACCCAACCACCCCCCTGCGGCTATCAATCTAGCTAATAGTCAGAGCATCACTTCTTACCCAATGGCGGCTCCACTCACTTTATCTGCCGCCCAATGAGCCTATCTCGTCCGCAGCTGATGGTCATTTATAACTAGGTCGTCCCAGCCCTGCCCTGCCCTTCCCTTCCCTTCCCTTCCCTCCCCTTCCTCCCCCGCCCTGCTTCCCCCTCCACCCCCGCCCTGCTTCCCCCTCCACCCCCGCCCTGCTTCCCCCCCACCCCCGTGTATCCCTGGCAGATCAGGTATAGCGACCAACACAATCATTAACCATTATCACAATCACGGTAATGCGTTCATTCGGTGTCGGGAATTCCTCTTCGAATGTAGGAAAGAAACTAGGAAAAAGTATTGGGAGAAAGGTAAAGGAATAAACTAAACTAAACTAACCAAGCCCAATCGTTTTTCTCCACTACTTAATTCTTGATACTTTCCTCTTAATTATTACCGTCTCTTTCACCACATATCCTGCCTTCTGATAATTTACGTTACACTCACTTCCCAACGTTACCACTCACTACCTTGCTTAACTTCATAGCCATCAATGCCTTCCTGTATGTAGTACATCATAGTTTCCTTCACACCATTACACATCCCCTACATCTCCTATCTATACAGAGCCACAATACCTTACCTCCCACCAAACCAATATATTCTCCCGTTCACACTCAAGTCACACTCCCAGTTCTCAGTCACTAACATTGTAGCTACCCCGCCGCCGCCTCCTCCCCGCTTCCCTCACGCATCGCTGACCGCCTCCAACACCGGGCAATCTCACAAGAACACAGACAATCAATTGGCCAGGTCACCCTCCTGATGACCAGCCAGGGAGGGTGAAGGTCATCAATCTTGCGTTCAATTAAGAGGTACAAGTGAGTGGCTGGGAGGGGCGTGGGGCGACGACCACACCCACACGCCCACCCCACGGTTCTTTGGATCGCCTCCACGGGCGGGCTTCATGAGGGAGGGGGACAGGGGGTAGGGAGGCCTGTTGGGTTGGCCAGACACTCATACTTTGTTCACGGTATATAAATAGAAACTGGAAATGCCAGATCTCCTAGTTAAGTGAAAAAGGAAGTGCTAAGTATAACCTTTCCTTCATCATATCGTGGTTCTCCATATAAGTAAAAAAACGTCTATAAAAAACAATAAATACCCTCACTCATCACCGATAAAACACAAAAACCCGATGAAGGAAAGAAAACAAGGAAAGAGATGACCACAAGATGGCTGGCTATCAGGGCAACAATTCAGGGGCCCTCCTGCACTCGTTTCCCGGGCCTGCTTCCTCCCTTTTTACCCGGCCTGCCCAAAGCTTGCAAGCACCATGGTACCTTAACACACCGCAAAAAAAACGATAACCTATAGCTGGATACAAAAATGCAAATCCTTTAAACCTTTTACACAAAAAACAAAACAGTAAACGCAGACCGCCTGCCCTGCAGCCGGCGCCCCACCCCCGCTCCCAAGCCTCCACCCGCCCCTCCCCCCGCTGAATTCCGAAGCAAGTCCAAAACGACTCGAAAAACCCTCGACATTTTAGTTTCTTTTCAGTTTTCCCTTGATTCTTGTATGGATTTGCTTAACTTGTGTCTATCGTGAGTTTAAAGGTTCTATTTGATGACAGTAAACGTGCCAGATATATGTATAGCCTACCTTGATTGTTGCAATAATTATGATCACACTTCAATTGTTTCGAAGTGTCTCTGAGATGTATGAAAGAGAGAGAAATATATATCATGTTCATTTTGTTAATGTTCTTTATTTTGGATAGAAAAATAAGATTAAATCAAACTCCCGAGTCGGAAGTTTGATTCAATTTAGCGTTTGTGCTGGTGTGTCAGTGTCAGGGGCACCAGAATGCCCCTGCGCTCCGTTTGCCTGGTGTCCCCCCCCTACTCAGCTGTGCTCCCCCAGGTGCCCCCCTATTGATAGATACCTGGCTACGCCACTGCTGCAGAGGGTCTGCTGATTGACCCTCATAGTTTCACCCTTACCCAAGGTGACCAGAGTCCCGCTTTTCAGGTGTCCCACTTTTTTTAAATGTTAGTAAAATGTTCCGCTTTTTCAAAGTTTGTCCCGGTTTTTCGTGCTACTATAATGCCCCCCTTTTAATGGAATACTGATATATTATTCAACATTACTGTATTTCACCAGCTGGTAACTTACTGGTGCACTCGTGCCTTACCCTTACGTCATATAATACAGGTTTGGAGTTAGTTATTGACGTCCCTCACAGTCACCAGCCCCCACTGCCTGACCCAGGGGGGCGGCGTTAGTTTTTATTATAATCAGAAGGCTTCGCGTGAAGCGCTGCCCGTGTCACCGCCCACTCGCTTTATAGGAAGGCATAGACTAGAGTTCAGACTTTTAATCACGATGTTAAAGAGAAAGTGCACATTCAATGACGTTTGCAGTCTGAATCTGTTTGCAGTTGAAGTCATCAGTCAGTGATTACGTTTGGGGAAAGATTTTTTTTTTTTTTTAAAAAAAAAGAAATTGAAATCAAGATAGTCCCGCTTTTAGCTTCAAAAAAATCTGGTCACATTACCCCCACCTTTCATGCCTCTGGAATTGATCACACTTTTCTAACATTATTAATACTTTATTGCACTTCCCTTAAAGTACATCAAACTACAGCAGCAAGATTTTTTCCTAGGTGTATATCTGCACTTGTGCAGGAGTCTCGGCAGATGAAGCTTGGGAAGGTGAAGTCAAACCCATTATCATTTCTTCTGCTTCCATCTGTAACACTTTCTGCTTTATCAATTTATAACATCTGTGGATGTGAAAATAATGTTACACAAGTAAAAACTATCTCTTATCTGATTTACACATGAAAAAAATTTTATAGGCTAAGCAAACAATACAAGGGATTTGAGATCAAATCAAATAGGAAACAGGTAAAGTCACATTCCTACAAACCCATCACCTTATCAAAACACTGAAAATGTTGCAAATCATTATCAAAGCCACCCTTCTATTGGAAAAAGAGATAGAGAGAGAGATACTGACTGGCACTTCATTAAAAAAAAACTTTGATGTCAAGACACTCTCTCTCTCTCTTTTCCAATAGAAAGGGGGCTTTGATAATGATATGCAAAATTTCAGGGTTTTGATAATGTGATTGGTTGTGATTGGAATGTGACTTTAAGAGAGAGAGAGCGAGAGCGAGAGGTCTTGAAATCAAAGTATTTTTTCATGAAGTGCCAGTATGTAGCAAGCTTCTCACCTTGGCAGAATTAATGATCTGAAGGGCTGAGGTGTAGGAAGGTGGGTCCACTGCTTGCATAGTTTCTGGTTCACACTTTGCCACATCTTGCGGTGTCTTTGCTGCTTTGTACATCATTTTTGTCGACCGCAAGGAAAGAAATTACTATTACCACTCTTACCTCCCCCCAAAAACCAAAAATATTCCCCCTTTCAAAACTAAAATTCCACAACCTCCCATTTCCCCGTCACTAACATTGTAGCACCCCCGCGCCCCCTTCCCCCCGTTTCCCCCAAAGAAACCCGCTGACCGCCCCCCAAACAGGGGGGCCCCCAATTTTTTTTTCCCACAAGAAAACACAGACAATCAATTGGCCAGGTAACCCCCCCCTGAGACCAGCCAGGGAGGGTAAAGGGGTCTTTCAATCTTGCGTTAAATTTAAAGAGGTACAAGTGAGGGGTGGGGGGGGCCCCCGGGGGGCCGCCGCCCCACACCCCCCACCCCCAACCCCCGGGTTTCCCTTTTGGATCGCCCCAGGGGCGGGTTTTCATGAGGGAGGGGGCCCGGGGGTAGGGGGGGCCTTTTGGGTTGGCCGGGCCCACCAAAACTTTTTCACGGAAAATTAAATAAAAAACGGGAAAATGCCAAAATCTCTTTAGTTAAGGGGGAAAAAGGGAAAGTGCTAAGTATAACCTTTCCTTCATCATATCGGGGGTTTCTCCAAAAAACGTACAAAACGTGCTATGAACAAAAATATAAATAGCCTCACTCAGTCCCCACGATGAACAGATGACAAACGATGAAGGAAAGAAATTTTCACAAGGAAAAGTTGAGGACACAAAAGATGGCTGGTACTCAGGGGCAAAAAATTTCAGGGGGGCCTCGCCCCTTCGTTTCCCGGCCTCCCTTCCCCTGTTTTTACCCGGGGGCCTGCCCGAAGTTTTGCAAGCACCCCATGGTCCCTTAAACCCCACCGCAACACAAACGATAACACTATAGCTGGTTTACGAGAATGCAAAAATCTTTAAACGCGTTACAAAACAAAAAAAAATAAGAAAAACGGCGGGAACCGCCTGTCCTGCAGACCGGCGCCGCCCCCCCGCCGCTCCCCAAGCCTCCAGCCTGCTGCCCCCTCCCGCTGAATTTCACAAATAGCAAGTAACCAAAAAAGGGGACTCCCCAAAGCCCCCCCCCGACCCTTTTTTTTCATTTCATTTTCTCCTGATTCTTGTACTGCGATTTGCTTAATTGTGTCTATCGGAGTTTAAGGTTCTATTTGATGACAGTAGACTTTCCAGATATAGGATACCTTGATTTTTGGGCAAAAATTTATGATCACATTTTCAATTTTTCAAAGTGTCTTTTGAGATGTATGAAAGAGAGAATATATTCATGTTCATTTTGTTAATGTTCTTTTTTTTGGATGGGAAAAATAAGTTTAAATCAAACCCCGAGTCTGAAGTTGGGTTCCCAAATTTGGGGTTGGGCTGGTGTGTTTAGGTCAGGGGCACCAGAAGGCCCCCGCCTCCGTTTTCCTGGTGTCCCCCCCTACTTAGCTGTGCTCCCCCCCGGTGCCCCCCTATTGATGATTTCCTGGCTTTGCCACTGCGCAGAGGGGGCTGCTGATGGGCCCTCATGTTTTAAAAATTAAAACCCAAAGGGGACCCGAGTCCCGCTTTTTCAATGCGTCCCAAATTTTTTTAAATGTTTGTAAAATTTTTCCGCTTTTTTTAAAATTTGGGCCCGGTTTTTTTGTTTTTTATATAATGCCCCCCCTTTTTAAAGGAATATGATTATTATTAAAAAATTACTGTTTTTTCACCAGTGGTAACTTTTTGGGGACTCGTGCCCTTTCCCTTACGTCATATAATACAGGTTTGGAGTTAGTTATTGACGTGCCTCACAGTCACCAGCCACCACTGCCTGACCCAGCGGGGCGGCGTTAGTGTTATTATAATCAGAAGGCTTCGCGTGAAGCGCTGCCCGTGTCACCGTCACTCGCTTTATAGGAAGGCATAGACTAGAGTTCAGACTTTTTATCACGATGTTAAAGAGAAAGTGCACATTCAATGAGCGTTTGCAGTCTGAATCTGTTTGCAGTTGAAGTCATCAGTCAGTGATGTACGCTGGGTAAGATTTTTTGTTTTGTTTTAAGAAAAAAGAAATTGAAATCAAGATAGTCCCGCTTTTAGCTTCAAAAAAATCTGGTCACATTACCCCTACCTTGCATGCCTCTTGGAATTGATCACACTTTTCTAACATTATTAATACTTTATTGCACTTCCCTTAAAGTACATCAAACTACAGCAGCAAGATTTTTTTTCCCTAGGTGTATATCTGCACTTGTAGCAGGAGTCTCGGCAGATGAAAGCTTGGAAGGTGAAGTCAAACCCATTATCATTTCTTCTGCTTCCATCTGTAACACTTCTGCTTTATCAATCAGTAACATCTGTGGATGTGAAAATAATGTTACACAAGTAAAAACTATCTCTTATCTGATTTACACATGAAAAAAAATTCTATAGGCTAAGCAAACAATACAAGGGAATTTTGAGATCAAAGTCAAATAGGAAACAGGTAAAGTCACATTCCTACAACCCATCACCTTATCAAAACACTGAAAATGTTGCAAATCATTATCAAAGCCACCATTCTATTGGAAAAAGAGATAGAGAGAGAGATACTGACTGGCACTTCATTAAAAAAAAACTTTGATGTCAAGACACTCTCTCTCTCTCTTTTCCAATAGAAAGGTGGCTTTGATAATGATATGCAACATTTTCAGGGTTTTGATAATGTGATTGGTTGTAGGAATGTGACTTTAAGAGAGAGAGAGCGAGAGCGAGAGAGTCTTGAAATCAAAGTATTTTTTCATGAAGTGCCAGTATGTAGCAAGCTTCTCACCTTGGCAGAATTAATGATCTGAAGGGCTGAGGTGTAGGAAAGGTGGGTCACTGCTTGCATCAGTTTTCTGGGTTCACACTTTGCCACATCTTGCGGTGTCTTTAGGCCTGCTTTGTACATCATTTTTGCTCGACCCTGGCAAGGAAAAGGAAATTTACTAAGTTGACAACCCTTTGAAGTCGTTGTGTGTCCATAACAAGTTACCACTCGTTTAATAATGTTGTACTCAAACTGCTCACTTCCCATTTTACAAAAAAAAAAAAGAGAGAGAGAGAGAGAGAGAGAGAGAGAGAGAGAGAGAGAGAGAGAGAGAGAGAGAGAGAGAGAGAGAGAGAGAGAGAGAGAGAGAGAGAGAGAGAGAGCGAGAGCGAGAGCGAGAGCGAGCGAGAGAGAGAGAGAGAGAGAGAGAGAGGAGAGAGAGAGAGAGAGAGAGAGAGAGAGAGAGAGAGAGAGAATGAGAGAGAAACAGAGAGACAGAGGGGACGAACTTATGAATTTTACTGTGGAATTTCACAAAAAATGCCAATTTTACAAAATCAAGTCTTACTAAAGATTATAAATTAAGAAACCCTCAGAAATATTACACACACGCTTTCTTCGCTCATTTTCATCCTCTAGTTGCATTTTGTTATTTCTATTCATTTATTATCTACTATTGGAAGTGTATAGAAGAAAAATACAATTGAATATAGCCAAGAGTAAAGTGGTGAGATGCAGGTGTTGAAATAGTGGTGAATGGTAATACAGCCAAATTCCCAACATCCGACCTCCAAACATCAGACTTGTCCAAACAATCGACTTTTTTCACCACCACATTTTGTCTTGTTTTGGCCATTTATTTTATTTTCTACAGTGAATAATGTAGGCTACAAGTGCTAAACGTAAGCGTGTTGTGTTGAACCTTGAACAGAAAGTGAATATTATAAGGAAAGTAGAACAAGGTGTTCCTAGACAAGATATATGTCGGGAATTTAACATCGGCAAGACGACTGTGGTGGACATTTTATGTACATCCGAACATCCGACTATTCCAATTATCCGACCTACCTTCGGTCTCCCCAAGGTCGGATAAGTAATACTTAGCTGTAGGTTAAAACAGGTAGAGAAATGTCAATATTGAGGCAGGGCAGTCCATGGAGGCTGAGGTGAACCACAGGGCGCGGGAAGGGACACGGAGGGGAGATTGGAACTTTTAAAATATAACAATAAAAATAATTAGAAAAGAAAAACCCACACGACAAGATGGAATTATAATGGGAATGGGAATGGGAATGGGAAATATAATGGGAAGCGAGACAATTAATGTAGCAAATGAGAAGGACCCTAGAGTGATAATTCAAGATGACTTATCACCAGAGAAACATTGTTGGTGCTACACACAAACTCCTTATGTACATCAGGACTGTTCTTGTCTATATGGAGAAGGATATGTTGAAAGAAATTATTGAGGCCATGATACACCCTAGATTAGAGTACACAACAGTAGTTTGGTCTCTACACATGAATAAAGATGAGTAGAATACAAAGACCAGCCACACAGATTGATCCCACTATATTGAATCAAACGTTTAAGGAGGGATTGGATAAAATGGGTTTGCCGACAAATAAACAAAGTTAAAAGCAGATGAAACAAATGCAACACAAGGTTTATTTTCTGAAACTGAAAATCTCACCTTCTTGACACCAGGTAAGTCTAGCAGAGGCAATAACTCGGCAACACAACATCCAGACAGGATTTGAGTGATGTTGACTAGAAGATCCCTGAAGGCCCATAACTGTTCCAGCTCCTGAAAGACAATATATTATAGGAATTGAGATCTATATTCATGACATTTAAGAACAGCTTCACAAATTTGCGTGTGTGTGTGTGTTGTGTCTGTAAAAATAAGAGAAAAGAAAATTATGAACAAATATACAAAAATTAAATAAATAATAATTAATGAAAATATTTGTACACAATGGACAGCTTAAACGTTCTCCACATGCACTTTTCTGCTTCTTCTCTTGTAAAGAGACAACAGTGAACATTTTTGTAATGCATTGTTTAGAAAGTGACTGATTGTACACACACACACACACACACACACACACACAAAATCAAGTACAATTTCAAGATATATTTTACTTTACGAGAATGTTATTAGTTGCCCTTAATATTGTGAATATAATGGTTAAAAGCACTTATTTCATGGACCAGACTTGTACACTGGTAAGAATTGGTAGTTTTTCACTATTTTCATGAGTAAATAAATGTACGGTATACCGCATCATCATCAAGCCCTTGAGTACTGTAAGCCACGATCATGGCTTTGCAGGAAATTCTATTGTCCTATAAGCCACGATTATGCAAAATCAATAAATAGCTGCCTGAGCTATGTTTAACCATGTTGTTGACAGCAATGGTAAGTTTTGAGTCAATAAAGAGTAGGATGTGGTGACACTATCTATGCAGCAGCATGGCCTTGAGAGGGCAATCTACTTATCCTCATCTTCCTCAAGATGAACTCAGTATGAATTATTCAATTAAGAGGCAGACAGCACACCTCGACCCAATATGGATGAGAGGTGAAGAAAAGTGGACATTGGATGGGAACCTTGACTCGGCTGAACTTACAAAGCTTCTTATTATGTAATGCAGTCAAGAACTGGGTCAAATTATGCATGTAATCTTAGTGATGTAAATAATGAAGATGTAAATGATGAGTAAAATAGATGTTGTAGTTAGTAAATGGGGTTATATATTACCGATTATAGTTATATGGAAAAACTTAGTTCAGTAGCTGATAAATTTTCATTACTTGATCCCCTTATCTATTTCAGTAAAAAAAGATAATGGTAATCATAATCTGGAGTAAATAGAACTAAGAATACACACAATGCCAAACTTACTGCACAAAAGTGTGAAACACAGGAAGCAAATGCAGTGGTGGCATTCACTAGCTGCTGCAGCTCCCCGCGTTCACAGCCCAGCTGCACGCTGGCTTCCCACACTCCTTGTTTGCACCACATCACTTGAAGCTTCATGGCACTGTAAAACCTCTTCAATACCTCTTCAGCAACATTCTGTAAAATTGCAAGCTTACTTAACTTTCTTGTATATTTTTACCCTGAAATTTGTTACTAAAGCAAGACCATTAAAAAGCTGCACGATTTCCTCTCCTCTAAAGCCCCTACTGCCCATCATGAATACTGCACCACTACCTGTACCATCTCCCTTGTGCCCTATCAATGGGGGGAAAATGATGCCACTGTTCTTGCCTATTCCCATCACAGGTTGAGATTCTTAAAGGTAGACAAATATCTGATATCTGAGAAAATATCTGTGAAGGAATGTTAAAGGTACACTACCTGTTCATAGGGCGGTGAAATATTAAATACTGAATATATGTAAAAGAAGTAGCTGTGTGAAACAGAGGAGTGAGACAAAAAAATAACACTGTTCATGAGAGGTTTCTGTGTTGTGAATGCCATTTTGAGTTTAACTCTTAAGGGAGGATAATCAGATCATATGAGTGACAATAAGGATTACACAAAAAATATAAAAATATCAACTATAGAATTTGGGATCTGTCACCTCACTGTTATCTGAATTACAATCTTTAGCAAGCCTGGGTGGGTTTTCATTAGCTTACTAGCAGAAATTTATAAAAATGTTGCTTCCTCTCATTTAAGTAACATGTCTGTCTGAGGAAAGTGTTTCTAGGTGGGCCACGATCAGGATTGTGGGGCGACAACCCTGGCAGGTAGGATTTGGGCAGCAGCAAAGATAGGCTTGAATAATTTTATGGCAGCCATTACATCTACAAATACCCTAGATTAGAGAATTTTCCTCTCTGAACAAAAATTCTTGCTCTCTCCTCCTTGGATCCAGATCTAAGCACGAATGGTAAAGGGAGTGACTAAAGCAAACCACTAAGTAAAATAATGGTTGATTAACCCCTTACAAGTGACAAAAAGGAGCTCAGATGGTGCAGGCAGATGGTGGTAGGAGTCTGTCTGAGCTGCTAGGCATGAGACAAAATAGATCCCCAGTGTAAGAGGGAACCAGGGATGCTGCAGTTGCAACCTTCATTAACAAAGTTTCAACATTCAACAGTTAATAACTGTAGTCAATGACACCATTTTCAACGTATCTTTACCAACCTTTATCTTCTTCCCTGACATCATGCGTGCAATGACGCCTTCGTGGATACGCAGAGCATTGGCCAGCTTAAGCTCCTCCACCCCAAGCATGGAGTGCTGAGTGGAAGGAAACATAAGATTAGAATCATGCCAACTAGTATGGTACCTATATACTATTCTACATTATATGGGGCTCAGTTTGAAAACTTGGTCCTCATTGTGGAGTTAACCAGGAGGCAACTCCTAATAGGAATGCACTAGTTTCATCATTGCAAATACGTTACATAAACGAGCACCAAGAAATCTTTCCAAAGTAACTAACAAGAAATTTCTGAAAAATTAATGGATAAATTACTGAAAATGAAAAAACAATTTTGAAGCAGAAAGATGTCTTGGTGACCATTCATGAGACACTGTGTTGGCAAAGGTCCCTCCAGCTGCTCATAGCTACAGGTTGGCTTGTGCCTAATTTTTCTCTAGGTGCTAGCTTAGACCCTCTGATACACTTTACTCAGAGAGCTCTGAATAGCACCACAGTACATGCATATAATGTTCACAGTTATCTTATCTGTACACAGTCAACTTCAAAAGTCTGGCAGTGAAACAAGCCACACATTCATTTACAGAGAATCAGCTAGTCTATGATTGTCTCTATGATTATCTAGCTCTAATGCATTACAGGAGGAAGAAAAAGTAGATAAACTTACAGCCTTGTTAAATACTGTTGGGTTAATCTGCACTGTATGTACATTTTCGTATGGTATGACAAGATGTATCAGGTGCAGGTAGGTGTTGACTGACAGCCTGTCTCGGGCCTCAAGGAGATCATTGTACAGCCTCTGCGCCACAGTAAACTTGACATTCCCTGAAAAGTTTTTTTTAAATCTTGAAGAGTTTTGACGCCTCTTTTGGTCCGACATAATGATCTCAAATTCAAGCTGTAATAATACAGATCAGGTCAATGTCTGGCAGATAATTATCAAATGTAAAACATGCTTCCAATCATGTCATATCACTTTAGTCACATTCAAGATGAAGCTTCCTGATGCAGTTTATGAGCTAGAATAGCCCACCAACACATTGTCAAGGCAATGTGCAGGGAGTGGTGCTGCCTTGTGGTGACCTGAAAACATATCCTCACATCCATCATGTCATTCTATTTATTTGTAATCAAACCACATTGCTTTGTTTACAAGCCTGCTGTGCACATTTTGCATCATCTGAATCAACTAAGTTTCATCAGCAGCATAATATCATCACCAAATTTAGCATCAAACTTGTGGAAACTTTTACAGGCTCAAAAAATGACGAAACAAGATTATGGAAATGTTGAGACAAAAAATCTTCACAATCAATAGGGAAAAAAATATTAAGAAAGAAAAAAACAGACCATGTCAAATGTGAGTAATGTTGACTGAGGGTTTTTCAGAACTTTCAGTATTCTAATCACATGACAGATGATTAAACATTATCAGAGATTCATTGAGCCGTCACATGATTCCATGGTGGCAACCACACTTCTCATGGGAGCTGTACACTTACCCTTAATTGCAGCACGGCCTAATCTGCTGACTGTTAGCGTGTCTTTGTCTTCCACGGGCTGATTAAGTGTTTCCAAGATTGGAGGGGAGGATGCTTCTGATGACTTCTTGGAGATCAACTTGCTACTCGCTGCAACAGAAAATCTATAATAAACTTCACCATTCACCACTTCACCTTCATTCATAAACCACCTTCACCATTCACAGTTGTTATTTGACAGATGTGTGAATTACATAGACACAGTCCAAACAGACCCAAGGGTCCACGCTGGATGGTCTGTTTTCAACATAGAATAAACATAATCAAAATCATAATTCATGAAGAGCCAACACCAAGCAGCCAACAGGACACTGGGTCATATAGGTTCATCAGATAGTTAGATACCTTATTGAAGCAGGGGTGAAGCTTTTAACGTTATAGCAGTCATGTTATTGCTATGAGGGAAACAAGGTGATAAAGCCTATCTTTATAACTGTTTAATCATATATCAGGCCATCATGTCTAATGTTAACACTATAATACAACATTTCCAGAGGGATGGGCAACAGATCACAAGGTAACACATTCTCAAGCCCCACGGTTACAAAGGCTTACCAGTAAGAGACTGTGCTGGGCTGGGAATCTCATTCTCTTGCTTGATGCGCACTAACTCCATACTCCGCAGCTTCTCTATAATATCAACCACCTGCAATCAATGTCAAACTCAGCTTTCATACTGTAGACAAAGCACACATTACCATATACAACTCCAATAGCTATAACCTGGAAAACAAAGGTTTGCATATATATAATTGTTGGCATAGCATGTCACCCAATGACACAACTATGCTACATATTAATTCACATGATTTTAGGTAGTGGGAGGAAAGGAGAGGGATGTTGCAAGAGACACCATGCTAACATGTAAATCAAAATATTTAGATTAAATCATTTATATGTATGTTGTATTTATATGTATGTAAGTAACCACAAAACTTTAAAATATAGACCATTGCAATAAAACACATACAGTAAAGTAGACTACCGCAGGTGTCCCTTGTAATGTAGCAGCAGAGCATGAGGAAGGAAAAGGGTGGTGGGAATAGACGAGAGGACGCCGCTACAAAACCCCCACTGACACGTAGATCAGGCACACCAATGACTTCATGCCCATGTTCCCCCTTGGCTATGCCCGACACAGACAGTGGCCCACGATCAGCGACACAGTGAAGATAAGTGACAAACAGTGCCTGGTGTGAGGTGAGGTGGTCTGAATATAACGATTAGCATTTCTCATACAGGTGTTGGTGACCTCACCAATAGCACTGCTGAAGAGGAGCTGACTGATGAGGTGTGAATTGGTAATCGTATTGGAAAAAAAACAGGATGTCCTATGTAATTTCTTTTCCCAGAAAGTAATATCTGTATGACTATCCAGGTTTTTTTTAGCTTCATCGTAAATTAAAGATTTCCCAATGAAAAAAAATCTCAATTTACTCGGAAAAGTTGTTGTATTACAACAACTTCCAATCACTTTTCTATTGTTTATACCAGATAGTGAAAAACAACCCCTCCGGCACTACAACTGTACTGACTAGCTAATCTTCCCATAAAAGGCTGCACATGATGCATGCCATCGCAATAAACACTAGAAGAATGACTGAGGACTAAAAATAAAAAATAAAATAATAATTTATACACCCATTCGTTAGTTTTCTTGAAATTTCTCTTCAATATGAGGGCACACCTCATGCTTCAAGTATTACAATGATTAATGTATCCACAAATCAAAATATGAAATAAAATACCTACCATGGCAGAAACATCTACGTTGAGGTCAGAAGCTTGAAGTGCCAGTAGAGAATGGTTTGCCAGGGCCCTCAACTCAGGCAGAGACACAGCCACACCCAGACCTATTGCATTAAACAACAAGGTAGTCAAGCCGTGGTACTCGCCCTCAGCCAAAGTGGAGACACAATTCTCTACAGCAGACACCAGCATCTTTCCAACCTGCAGCATGAGAAAAGAAATATGGTATTTTCAGATCTAACCTCAGTTTTTTTATATTTTGTGAAAGGTATGGTTGTGGAAAGAAAAGGCCCTAAGGGAGTAACAAAGCAATAGTGAGGGTTAGTGAAGGTTAGTAAAGAAGTGGTAGGAGGGGAGTATAGGAGAGGAGTAGAGTAAGACAGTAGGCATTGTACAAGAGAGGTGGAAGAACAAAGGAAAACATTTCAGGGAGGCATGCTAGGAAGTATGTATGATGAGGAAATGTTGACATATTCATGACACAGCTCTACCTTAGGAATGACCATTAAGTAATACCTAGTCTGCCTCCCCCTGGCTATCTACACTTACCTGGTTTAAATCCCGTCTGTCAATGATGAGGTAGCTTTCTCCGCATGAACTCAGGCCAGCCCGCCCGGCTCTGCCAGACATCTGCTTGTACCTCGCCCGAGTCAGGAAGGCCCGGCCAGTGTAGGGAGAACGAATTATCACCTGAAATGTTAAAATCACTGATAATTAACTCCTTGAGGCCCAGAACGTAATTTCCATTGTAATATGACTACCATTAGATGATTTTTAGTGAATATAAGCAATGTTTTATAGATATGACCTGTTTAGTATCCTTGTCCACAACTCATTTGGTATATTTAGTTACTTTTCGTTATCTAATGGCTAACAACAGACAATTTTATATAGCAAAGGAAAGATCTGGGCATGAAGGGGTTAAGACAAAAAGTTTCTCTCTCTCCGTTTACCTCTATATCTTACATACTTCTTATGCCGCTGTACTTTTATAGCAATTAATAAAGTATTCTCTTTTTTAACATTTATATCTATGATTAACTGTGTTTGTATCTCCATTAAAAACCTAATACGCTGCCATAAACCCAGGTACACACTTGTTGCGTACTACTACTCGGTGATACGATTAGGTGCATCACTCCCCTGTATCATCATTGAATATCTGTATCAAAATAGAGGAAACAGGATAACGACTGACAAATAGCCGTTCAAACCAGCTGTATGCGTGTCTATATCAAATTTCGACTTTTGAAGAAACTTTTGTTCATCCATACTGAAATGTAATATCAATATAATATATATATATATATATGCAACAACTAGATACCAGGCTTTGGGTGTATTATGTATTATGTAATGTATTATGTATGTTTGATTGTAGCTAACAGTTTATTTTTCATGCTTTTTGTGCCTTTGTATGTAATAGCTTTTATATCATTTGATGTTTTATAAAATTACTCTAAGATTACATTGGCACAAAATTGAAGAAAAACAAACAGACTTATTACAATAAAATAAACAGTACATTAGACTTACAGAAATGTACAAGGTATCATGCAGCAAAGGAAGTACAAGGCAAGGACACAGGTAGTGGAAGAAAAGAATATCCCTGCCAGAGAAACTACACCAACACTTAATGAAAAGACACATCAATGACCTCAATCCCACATCCCATAATTGACCTAGCTTCCCATCATAGACAGTGAAGGAAAAAGTGAAGACCAGTACCAGGTGCCAGGGTGTGAACTGAACATTGTGAGTTACCCATAGCGACACACAACCTTCAGTGACTTAAACCCCTTCACGCCCAGATCTTTCCTTTGCTATAAAGTCATCTGTTGTTAGCCATATCATTACGAAAGGTAACTAAATATACCAAATTAGCTAGTGGACAAGGATACTAAACTGGTCATATCTATAGAATATTAATTACATGCATTAAAATAGTCTAATGGTAGCCAAATTATAATGGAAAATACGTTCTGGGCCTCAGTGACTTACAAGGCGATGCTACTGCCATGTCACTGACCCATGGGTACATCTCCACTACTGGGCATGTCACAGATGACACATGTATTACATTCTAACAAGGATACACGTACTTATAAACAATGATAAAGATTATGGTTAATGAAATGATGCCCCTTCCCTTCACACCCAGCCTTCCCAGTGGGCCTTCCCCCCAGAACATAATTTCCATTGTAATTTGGCTACTATTAGACTATTTTTATTGAATATAATCAATATTTTATAGATATGACCAGTTTACTATCCTTGTCCACTAATTCATTTGGTATATTCAGTTACTTTTCATAATTTTATGGCTAACAACATACAATTTTTTATAGCAAAGGAAAAATCTGGGCGTGAAGGCTGAAGGGTTAAAAGGTTACATTCTTTTCTATTTTCCATACATACGGCCTTCTCCAAAACGTGTGAAGTAGCCCAAAACCCAGAGCAGTTCAGTCACATCAATATTGAATTGAAGGTTACGTAGGTATAAAGATAATGAAAAACAAGCAGACAGGTATCACCATACATACATCATTGGGCATGTATTGCTCATACAGCGAATATAGGGGCAGATTCACATCTCATACTATCAAATTCATGTGTAATGAATGTTCATATAACGCTATCATACTCTACTCAGATTACTCGTAAGATTAGCCAGCTTTGTCCCCTGCTTGGCTACGTATGCTTGCATGTCTAAAATCTTTAGTAATGGTTTATCCTTGAAAAGAAAGGGCAACTCATCTTACATAATGCTGATTTAGGTAAATTTCCAGATGAACACTGAACTTCCTTTGGTGGACGAAACAAATTTTTTCTGGTGAGTTTTGATGTGTTTTGAATTAATCTGCTAACCGTTTCTGTCGCAAATCACTTTTTTTTCTTTTTTTAATTGATTTGGAAGAAAAATGACAAACAAACAAATTGAACCTAACCAAACCTATACCGAACAAAAAAATTGAATAAAATAAAAAAAAGGATTTGCGACAGAAACGGTTAGCATATTAATTGAAAACACATCAAAACTCACCAGAAATAAATAGTTTCGTCCACCAAAGTGAATTCGGTGTTCATCAGGAATAATACCCTGATTTATTATGTATACAAAGCAGCAATGTCTCACCCTTCTGGCAGGCAGGTTGATCCCGGCAGCCAAGGTGGAGGTACAACAGATAATGCAGATGGTTCCCTGTAGGTACGCCTCCTCCAATAAATGCCGCTCAGCATCAGTCAGGCCTGCCAACACAACCGTATCAGCAGTGAAGGCAGGGCATGGACTGTAGGCATGCAGGCATAAAATAGGGTGAATACTTGTGAGTGAACAAAATGTAGTGAAGGACCCCAAGGAAAGAAAAAACAGTAAGAATATTATAAGTATGTTGATAGATCATCCAAGAAATTGATTCAAAAGTAACCCTGAAAAAGAAAGTTTCAATCATATTTCACCTGACTATCACAAAAAAGAGAGAGAGAGAGAGAGAGCGAGAGAGAGGAGAGAGAGAGAGAGAGAGAGAGAGAGAGAGAGAGAGAGAGAGCGAGCGAGAGAGCGAGAGCGAGAGCGAGAGAGAGCGAGAGCGAGAGAGAGCGAGAGCGAGAGAGAGAGAGAGCGAGAGCGAGAGCGAGAGAGAGCGAGAGCGAGAGCAGAGAGAGAGCGAGAGAGAGCGAGAGAGAGCGAGAGCGAGAGAGAGGAGAGCGAGAGAGAGCGAGAGAAAAAAAAAAACAGGCTTCAGGGTATATGGCTGTTCATGAGGTGAGCTCTACCTGCAGGCAGGGAGCTCTAACCTTCATATTCGCCTTTGCCTCATCATAAGCCATCACTCACTACACACGGTACTTTTTCAAAGAACAAGGAAATGATCACCAGAGTAATTCCATATCCTACAATACTGGTAACAGTGAAAGCTGTGGAAAGAACATAAGAACATAAGAAAATAAGGAAGCTACAAGAGGCCGCGAGGCCTACACGTGGTAGTTCCTGTTACCTAACACTACCTACATCCACCTTTCATCCCCACCCATGAACCTATCCAGCCCCTCTTTAAAGCTCTCTAATGACTCCGCACTAACTACCTGTCTACCGAGTCCATTCCATTCATTCACCACCCAATTTGTGAACCAGTTTTTCCCTATTTCCTTTCTAAATCTACGCCCTTCCAGCTTGAATCCATTACTTCTTGTTCTACCCTGGTTAAAAGCCGAATTAACTTTTCCTACCTCTCCTTTATTAAATCCTTCCTTAAACTCATTTGCCCTTACTCTGCTCTCCGATATGTAACTTAAACTTCATCTCATTCACTAAAGTTAGCATCCCTTGTATCATTGGTCTCTCTCTGCACGTTTAACAGGTATATCCATCTGTAATGAACCAATTTGAGCGTAGTCTAGTGAGCTGACTATAGAGCCAATAAAGTTTAGAATAACTCCACACTTTACTTTTAACACTTCTGTAATGATCTAACAAGCTATATATGTCATTTGAGCCAATACTGGTTCCAGGTGCGAGGTTGGGCTCCCCTCACTCAATCTTTCACTTGATCTTCAGCATACATTGCTTAGGATATACAGGGTTTTCTACCAACATCTACGTCACTTATAATTAAATCCACTCTGCCATATGATGCCCACTCATTTAAGTGTATCTAGTCCTGCAATATGTTTACATCGAGGACTGTGATCCAACTCCTCCAAACTTTTCATCACAACTTGCTAAATCTGCTATTTCCCAGCATACCAATGTTGATGTATCAAAAATAGCAATGGACCCAGAAGACCTTTTGACTCCACTGTCACCATTCCCATTCAGATTTAGACACTATTGAACCTTTGTTGCCATTACTACCCAAAGCTCTGACACGAGAACCTCCTCTATTTATGAGCCTTATTAAGGTCTCGGTGCATATTTTGTCAATGCCTTACTAAAGTCCAAACATATTATTCATAAAACTTGATCATATCTGCCTATCCCATAAACATTCCTATTAAACTCAATAAATGGTGAGACTGACCTACCTTGTGAACCATGTTGTGAACATGATCAACTGTTTATCTAAGTCTCCTAATGTTTTGCAATAATAGATTCCAATAATTTACTACCCTGATTGATTCGGTCGAAAATTGACTTTAGCCTCTGTCCCTTCTAATATGGAAAATTCCTTTCCCACAATAATGGCACATCGCTATCTCAACCGATTTCCTAAAAATGTGCACTAACGACTCTAACAACCTCCTTGCATTCCTTTAATACCCTGGGATACACTTCATCTGGTCCTGGTGATTTAAAATTCTTCCTTTTATCTATACCCTCTTCCACCATTTCCCTAGTTATCACCATATCTTTGAGTTTCTCCTCATCGCTTCCTTTGAACATATGTTCACTTTCAGGTATCGTCTGTGTATCCTCCTCAGTAAAAACTTAAGAAATAATAATTTAGACTCCTACACATATCCTCATCCGTATTTAAGACCTCACCCTGTCCTGACCTTAACGGCCCAACTAATTCCCTTGTCTTTGTTTTATAAACCTGATAGAACCCCTTTGGGTCCCCTTTCGCCTGTTCTGCTACTTTAATCTCATAATTGTTCTTAGCTACTCCAGTTAATTTCTTCACTGTCCTCGCCACCCCGTTATACTGTTCTTTGCTTACCTGACCAGCCTTGAATCTTAAATACATGTTTCTTTTTACTCCAATTTTGTGTTTTAAACTAATTTTCATCCATTTTGGGTCACTCTTTCTTGACCTTATTTCCCTATAAGGAATACGTTTTTTCTGTCCATCAATTAAATTCTTTACAAATAAGCTATAATCCCCTTCCGCCCCGACATCACTTTCAACGCTAATCTCCACCAGGTGTCTTCCTAATCCTTCATAATTGGCCTTTCCAGCTGTCACCGCCCTGCCCTTGACCACATTAACCTTGGAACCTTTCTTCCCCTCCATTCCACACCTTTTTAATCCCCTCCAGGTGCTTTCTTAATCCTGCATAATTGGCCTTTCTGAAATTTGGTATTCTTTGTTTGTTGACTCCTAATTTTCCAACTTCCCATTTTAAGCAAAATCTGATTTCATAATGATCACTATTATCTAACTTCCCACCAACCTCCACATCTGTAACTAAATCTTCCCTATTTGTCAGTAATAAATCTAGAATATTATCTCCTCTAGTAGGCTCCTTGATTGCTTGGCTTAGGAAGGTATCCTGTACGTAGTTCCATATAAGAATTATTTGAGTTCAGCTTGGCGAAACTCAAACCACGTATGTCGTGTCATTCATATCTATTACTGTCAATTTTGGCCTTTGAGTCCATAAGTCAGTTACTTTATAAATCCTCAGTACCATACACTGACCATGAAGTCATAAAGCATACAAAAACTACTATTTGTTGTTCAAAATACTCATAACTAACCTGAATGGTGGTAGGCTATTCCATAGGGGATGGTTTTTCTAAGTATAGGACATAAGGATTCTCCTTCCTCATGCAACGCATAGAATAAAGCCTTCTTCCCCTGGTAGGCAACCTGCAATACACAACAAATAATTAGTTTTAATAAAAGAACTTCAAATTCACTAGTGATATACAAAATATAGAAAAATGAAGGTGATGGTGACTGGTAAGCCGGTGGTAGAAAAATCAAATATAATGCCTGTATACACAGCATACAAAGAAAATACACTCAATTATCAACAAATATCATCCCCGGTCAGCTCCGCTGTATCTTCTTTGAAACAGTTCAGAAATATAGAAAAAGAAAATGGATATGGGAACTTTTTCAAAGTTCCTGTTTTACCGTATGGTTTATTATGTTATGCTATTAACTTTACGATTCCAATATTGCCAGAATTTATACTCCCTGGTCATATTGTAAAAAACCTAAATTAAGTTAACTTTTTGGTTAAAAATTGCAAAATTAGTATAAGAAAAAGGGGACAAATGGTATAATTATTACCAAATATAAGGTAATAAAATAAATGTGTTATATAGCTACATAGTCCCTACGTGATGACGTAGTGAGCCCACGTAGATAGAAATCAGCCGTAACAGATACAGAAGTCAATGCATTATAAACTCACCTGCTTCAATGTTTTAGGAAGGCCTTTGCAAATATTTAGTGCTTCATTTTCACACCCGAGTTTGGTGGGACAAAACACAAGGCAAGAATGCTCAGGTACCAACTCTTCCACTAAGACACCAATGTGATCTCGACTCTGTAAAGAAAACCTGATGTTCATAACATAAAAAAATATCATTATCATACTCATAGGATTTTTTTTTTTTACACAGAAACTTTCAGGTTACCGATACATTAAACAACAAACTCACTTTTCACATCAATTGCGATTTTTCTAAAAAAAACATCCAAGAAATTAACACAAACAAAATACATCATAAAAAACTTTCCTGGAATGCTATACTACTTTTTATGTCCACATTTAGTGACATCCAATAAAAAAGTAAAACAAAAAATACATCTTCTAAAGGAGACAAAATTACAAAAAATCAGTAACAAGACGGATGTAAATAAAATATACAATAACAATACCCTTACACAAGTGTTTGTGGGCCCTTCGGACCCATGTATTGATGTTTGTAGTAGTATATATTAGACAACAATGTAAGCACAACTCCAATCGTGTTGTTGCTGTCGTTGATCACTGGTTAAAGTGCCTCGGGGTAGACCACCTACCACCACAGTAGCCTGCCTCACCCCAGCCCCACGCCTGCCTCACCCCAGCACCACGCCTGTCTCACCCCAGCCCCACCCCTGTCCCGCAGGCGCGCGTGCACGCACGCACACGCACACACACACATACGCATGCATGCAGACACACACAGACACATGCATGCATGCATGCACACACACACACACACACAAACGGTAAGTCCATGATTCTACGGAGTTTGTGAAATACGGCAAGGCGTTACCACAGAGTTTCTTCCTGTAATCTAATACTCATAAGTGTTTTAGCCCAAAAACATCCTTCAAAATTATTCAATCAACATGGAACCAAGCCGCTTACCACCTACGATTTATTTGCAATTTTTTTTAGCCTACTCTCATCAAAATTGAATTTACAGTTTCGGCTACCCAAAACAGACAGACAGACAGACACACGGCTACTCCTATAGTATATTAGATACTAATGAACTAAAGCAAATCCAGGTCCTTCTGCGTGTGTAATGTTTTGTTTAATGTGAAACCTCTTAAAGGGCTCCCAGTCATCAACCCTCATCCCTTCCAGTCACAATGTACAAGTGGGAAATACTTAATAAAATCATTTAGCTTTTCAATAAAAGTATCTTAAGAACAAATAAACTAACAGTAAACTGACATTATTGGAGGGAAGACTTACAACGTCACAGGTCAAGTATATACAACACGCATTGATTTATGACAGTAAATACTTATGAGCAAATGTCTCACTGAAAGTTGAATAAAACAAGCAATGACACTCACATTAAAGGTACATGTGCGGTTGTTGATGAACAAGTCGGCCTCTGTCTTTGCTGTTTTATTGATCTGACACAGCTGCTGCTCCATCTGAAAAATTGGAAAAGAAAAAATTGTAGTCATATTCATCAGATGATTTTTCAGGATGAGATAAGACATGTTTAGTTAAATAGGTCTAAAGTAGTCTACTTTGACACCATTTCCTGGAAACTCTTGGAAGCGGCCACAGCAAGAGGCTTCATGCTACCTCTTATACAACATCAAGGCCCAAGCTAAGCAACTACATGGATTTACGAAGGTGACTGACACTGATGCTTCAGAAAATATTTTTTTTTTTGTTTTCTAAGTATTTATGGGTACACCTTGAGTACTTATAAAGTACAGTAGAAGATCGATATAATGGAATAATTCAGCCAAGGCCGGTTCTGGTTAATAAAATTTTCCGCTAAATTGAACTTCCGTTATCAGCTCCTGACATAGCTTAATATAACGGAATTTTCCGTAAAATAGAGAGCATTTCCAGTAAATCCTGCTTCTGCAGTGGTCTGTATGGCCCCCCAATCCTATCCAAATGTGTGGGTCGGCAGCCTTTACAGAACAACACAAAATATTGCTACATTTAGCGGAATTTTCCACTATATCGAGCATTGTTAAATGGAATAACGGAATTTTTATTTTTCTGCTAAATTGAGTTCTGTTAAATAGATCTGTACTGCTGCACTGTAAAGGCTCTACTGTACACTCTTCCCGTATCCGGAATTATCCCATATCTGGCACACCCTTGGTCCCAATGATGCCGGATAAAGGGAGTTCCACTGTATATTTGTTTGAATACGGAATATAGCACATGAATTCTAATGTTCCTTTAACCTAGAGGGCATTTTGATTGTTTATTTTAATGATTTCGACCCAGAGCAGCTTGAACCAAAAAAAAAAAAAAAAAAAGCCTGAAACAGTACAGCGAACCCTCGTTTTCACGGACCTCGATATAACAAATTTCGGCTTCGACGAACTTTTTCAGTCAGTCCGATATATGTGAAGATTTACAGTATAAATTTGGTAAATGCAGGGTTTGGTTCAGTGGTGGGCCGGCTAAGCATGTACACGCAGGACGGTGGCAGTAAAAACAAAGCCGACTGGGCGGTGCGCGGCTGCGCGCATATCAGTCTGGCATTGTCGGCCCGAATGTAAACACCTCCACTCACGTCCTCCCGTGCCTCACTACGTTATCTGCCTCATCATGTATTGTTTTAATTTCCCTGTATGCGTGCAGTGCTTGTGATGGACTGCATGTACGTAAGTATACAAGCTTTCATCTAATGTAACAAAAAAAGTTCATTATACACGGAAATGGTCGGAAATAGCGAACTTCCACCTCATATAACGAACAAAGATTTTTATGTGAAAAGTTCAGATCCCTCGGATATAATAAACTTTTCGGATATAATGTCACACCCTTCCCCACAATTGGTTCGTTAAAGTGAGGGTTTACTGTATTAAATCAATCAATCAATCATTAGGGGCATACGCCGGGGGGCGCGTCGCCTCGCCCACCCTACGACGCCACTCCCGAGGGTCACCACACGCGAGTTCCCATGCAGGCTCCTTTCCCATACCAAGCAGCTCTCGACAAGAAACATCAACTTGCCCCAGCCACGAGCCTTGTGGGCGCCCCCTTGGCCTCCTCCACGCCGGATTGTCTCTTACAGATACAACCCGATGGGAAGGATCGGTTTCAGGGTAGCGTGCCACATGCCCATATAGCCGAAGTTGGCGCTGACGGACTATGCAGGTAATAGGCCTCGATTCAGTCTCACGGTGCAATCGCTGATTTGACACGTAATCATCCCAGCGATACCCCATGATTCTGCGAAGACACTTATTACCAAAGGCATTGATTCGTCTCTTCAAGTCACTATTTAGTGTCCATGTCTCACAACCATAGAGTAAGACAGGGATCACAAGCGATTTGAAGATCCGGATCTTTGTCCTCCTGCACAGGTACCGACAACGCCAAATACGTACTCCCGCTGAGCGAGTCCATAACACCGTGGGCTATGGCAATCCGCCGTAAGACTTCTTGACATGACCCGCCGTCATTATGGACTGCGCTACCAAGGTATGTAAAACTTTCCAAGATCTCAATGTCCTCGTCACACGCATGAACAGACTGTACTGCTTCATCTAGTAAGTCTCCAAACACCTGGACCTTGGTCTTGAGCCAGGAGACCTCAAGTCCCAAAGGCTTTGCCTCCTTGTGCAGCGCCTCGAGAGCCATCACCAGGACCTCCAGCGACTCAGCAAAGATTACTGCATCATCGGCAAAAACAAGATCAGTGATCTTGGTGTTGCCAACGGATGCTCCACAATCACTTTGATCTACAACCTTGTCCAATACCCAGTCCATACAAGAGTTGAAAAGTGATGGGGCAAGGACGCACCCTTGCCTCACTCCTGTATTCACAGGAAAGAAGCCGGATACACCTGCCCCACACTTCACAACACTCTCAGTCCCAGAATACAGACCAGTTATCAAACCAATAGTCCTTGCAGGAATCCCTCGAAGTCGCAGAAGATCCCAGAGTGACTCACGATGCACTGAGTCAAACGCCTTCTTGAGATCAACATAGGCTGCAAGCATCCCCTGTCGAAACTCACGTCGGCGTTCCACCAGGACACGAAGCGCTAGGATACGGTCCGTTGTTGACTTAACAGGCGTGAACCCAGACTGCTGAGGTCTCTGATGCTTCACCAGATGGCTGCAAATCCGTGTCAGCAATAGATGGGCAAGCACCTTGCCTGGTACGCTGAGCAGTGTAATACCACGGTAATTGTTGCCGTCCTGACAGTCCCCTTTCCCTTTCCAGATAGGGATGACCAGCCCCCTTTTCCAGTCAGGAGGAATGGTACCTGATTGCCACACGGTAGTCAGGACAGCATGCAACCCGTGGATCATGGCCTCACCCCCAGCTTTGAGGAGCTCCGCACTGATATTACAAACACCAGCTGCCTTTCCACCCCTCAACTTTGCTACATCCTCTCTGACTTCGTCAAGAGAGAGTGCGCTTTCGTCAATGGGAGGATCGGCATCCACTGCCTGTAACCCAGTGGTGTGAAGCTGCTCAGTTGGAGGGTCCACCGTAAACAACTGCCCAAAGTACTCAGCCCAACGAGCCATCTGCCCATCCATGTCCGACACGAGGCGCCCATCTGCTGTTCGAATAGCACTCGCCCGAGAAGGAGACTTGGAACAGAGCTTCTTCAGGGCTCGGTAGGCGGGTCGGAGGTCATTAGCGTTCAAATGACCCTCGACATCCTCAGCGAGACTCCTGACATACCTCTCCTTGTCTCTCCCCAGGAGGGTTCTAGTCCGGCGTGACAGAGCCCTGTGCTGGTCCCGGTTCCCAGCCAGCCTGGCAGCGCGACTCTCTTCGATTTTCTCCAGCGTCTCCGTCGAGACAAAACCACGCCTTGACCTCGGGCGCTCCCCAACACACTCCTTGGCAGCCTGTAGAGTTTCACGTTTGAAGGTATCCCACAGTTCTACAGGGTCCCCGAGAGCACCGAGCACATCAAACCGATTTGAGACTGCCACCGCATACTCATGAGCACATGTCAAGTCCTTCAGTTTCTCAAGATGAAACAGTATGGTTACCTCTTGAGATTCTTCTGGACTTGACATGAAGCTTAAGTGTAGCAACAACAAGTCTGTGATCTGTTCCAAAGAACTCAGCACTCCGGTAAACCCTGCAGTTCTGGAGGATCCTCCAACGAGTGCTAACGAGGATGTGGTCGATCTCCTTTGCTACCCCTCCGGCATTACTATACCATGTCCAGCGGTGCAGCTCTGGTCTCTGATACCAAGAACCTGCAATTCTCAACCTTCTGGACCTTGCAAAGTTCAGAAGCAGAGAACTGTTGGTGTTTCTGGTACCGGAGCCATGGGGACCAACACATAACTCGTAGCCATCTCTCACAGTGCCAGTAGTAGCATTGAAGTCGCCCAAGACAATGAGTGTGTCCCGAGGAGGACACTGGTCTAATACAGAATGTATTAAATGATCACTAAATAAAGATTTTTTTAACCAAAGTTTTAGATTTTAAAGTGATCAGATTTGTCAACAATTATATCCTAAAACAAAAACCATAGATTTCATCTATAAAAGATAAAAAAGCATAATTTACAAAATCCTTTGCAATATTTTCCATACTTGCACTTCTTTTGTTTAAATTATCTTACCACATTAGTTATTTTGGGTATTTTTTCCTTACCCTATGTTATCCACACATTTGCTTTACTTCATTATCATAATGTATATATGACAATATAATGTGTATGCCGGCATATATAGGTATATACTTCAATATATCCATACTCACACATACATTAGGGTCCCACATAAAACGAGAAATTGGTCGATAAATGAGGTAGTTTTATGTGAATTCACTCTGTGAAACACATAACCTATGGGAAAAATTGATATTGATCGATCGGTCCTCCCGCCCGTACCCGTACATCTATACTTGTTCACACCCAGGCATACCAGAACATGGTATTAATTTACACTAGGATCGAAATTCCCTACACAATTGAGTTTCTGTTTACCTTATTGGATTCCAGGAAACATTCTTTTAGACTCTAACTTTTGGAGATAATGAAATGTTGTTCATAGGGAGGCGAGAGACAAGTGTTTTTTTTACGTGCCTCTCACTCTTCTTCCTCTTGTGACCTACATCGCCTCTGTTCTTCCCTTGCCGCGGACACTATTAATGCAGATTTGGCTTTAGTTAGGAGGTTAAAGCGTGGGATTAGGTTAGGTTAGTGACTCAAAAGCAAGTTGCCATAAACTGGCTTAACTCTCGCTTGCGTGCCTCGCCAGAATTGTTGTTGTTGTTGTTTTAGGGCTGCGAGGATCCCTTGGGGAACACTATGAGCCCTGGTGATGTCCTATGATGCTATTACAGGTACGGTAGTTGACCTGTCTTCCTCAGGAAGGCACAGGTGAGGCAGATGACGGCGTGTTGCCGGGAGGGGAGAACGCCAGCCGCCCCCAGCAGGGTGGGCAGGTCAAAGGTGGTGACGTTCAGGGCGAGGAGTTGAGACTGTAGCACTACACGGTGTGAGTGGAAGCGCGGACACTGCAGCAGAAAGTGTTCCAATAGTTTCCGGAACATTCATGCACCAAGGGCAGTGGGGGTCAGGGGACAGACGGAGGCGATGCAGGTGAGCCGTGAGTGTCGTGTGCCCCAGGCGGAGGCAGGTGAGGGTGACATCGGGGACGCGGGACTTTGTCCTTACCCACGGCTGGGGGGTAGTCACTGCGGTATTGGCCCATGGAGGTGATGCAGAGGGTATCGCCGAGCGTGTTATTCCAGTTGGAGCGGCAGACCCGGGAGATGAGGCGTTTAGCCGCGGAGAGTGGCAGAGGGAAGGGGGTTGTGTTTAAATCTGTTAAGGTCATCCTGGCAGCAGAATCAGCCACCTCATTGCCTGGGATACCAGCGTGGGAGGGAACCCACTGAAAGGCGGTCTCCCAGCCCTCGAGGGTAAGGAGAAGGGCTCTCTGGGGGCCAGAATTGGTGGGGCCCGCTCACAGCTGTTAACTTGTAAACACCAATGATGACACAAACCACAATGACGAGTGTACCTTCTTATGGCGGCCTGCTCATGTTCTGTATGATATTTTGGCTCTCTATATGAGAACTCCTCGAATTTGCCCTACTTTGATGCCGGAATCATTCTATATGATCAAATTTGTTCCTTACAAAAATTTTGGAATTTTATTTATTTAAAAAAATAATATATATATAATATATATATATTTTTGGTCGTTCGCTTTATAGGGGAAACGCTTTATGCGAACACGCTTTATGCGGGACCCTAGTGTACATATATGTTACATGATTGTGCAGGTAAAAAAATATCCAAAAATATATGACCAATCTTGATAAAATAATTTAAATAAGATATCTGACAGGCATAAACACAGAATTCAATCAGGTTTTATCCAAATGTCACTCTTTATGGAGTTTGCTTAAAATGGAGTCTAACCTGCAGTCTGTATGGATGAAACAAGATTCATTGCCATTCCTGCTCAGAATATTAATAGCTCGTTATAAAACCATTCATAAATGCCACTTTTTATCTCAAAACAACTATATTATATCCTCACCATGACATATTCAATGAGCTGGACTGGCCGGAAGTTGTTTTCATATGTCTCGGCACCAAGGAATTCTGCCAACTCGTTAATATTGCCAACAGTAGCACTCATGGCAAGCATCTGCACACAGGCTGGGGAGACAATGTCAACTAAGATTTTTCTCACAAGATGCACCAATTTGTAATTATTAAACAATGATACACTATCAGCTACATCATTCTCAAAAAGCACAATAAGTGGAAAAAAGCATATAAGAACATAAGAAAATAAGGAAGCTACAAGAGGCCGCGAGACCTACACGTGGTAGTTCGTTACTTAACACTACCTACATCCACCTTTCAACCCCATCCATAAATTTAGCCAGCCTCCTTTTAAAGCTCCCTATTGACTCCACACTAACTACCCCACGACTGAGTCCATTCCAATCATTACCACCCTATTTGTGAACCAGTTTTTCCCTATTTCTTTTTTTTAATCTATGCCTATTTCCTTTTTAAATCACTGATGGATATTCTCTTCTTAGCCCCGAGACCCACCATAGAGGGGAAAGTTCAGGGCTGGAGTCCATCTTACAGCTATATAACTTAAGACCCTTTCCTTATGTAGCTCAAAACATAGTAACGTGTGAACATTTAACCCCTTGAGGCCCAGAACGTAATTTCCATTGTAATTTGACTTACCAATAAACGATTTTAATGAATATAAGCAATATTTTATAGATATGACCTGTTTAGTATCCTTGTTCACTAGGATTCACCTATGAACTACCATTGAGAAATAATGGGCAATCCTCCCCAATAAACAAGCACAACTTACGTGCCGTGTATCGCAGTGTTGTGAGGAGGTTTTCCAGCGTGGCCCCGCGCCCCCCACCCTCGCCTACCATGTGCACCTCATCCACCACCACCAGGCCAAGCTCCTTCATCCGGTCTTCACTCATGAGGGAGTTGACAAGCCCTAATGCCTTCTCTATTGTGGCTACATAAACCACTCGTCTGAGGAAGAGGAATGGAAGTACAATAAGCAAAGAGTTTCCTGTCCATTATCAGCAGTTTACGGAGATTCTACTTCTCCATCAATCCGTCCAATGCATTCTTTGGTTTCCCTCAATAACAAGGCCTCACTGCCTCCCATCTAGACACCTTGCCTTTTCTATTTTCATCTACAGCAACCTTGGATTTACCTATTTTATCTCTTGCACTGCTTCCCTTATCTCATCTTTCAGGACAAAAATACAAAGCAATACATAAATATTACAAAAAATTTCAAACTTACAAATCCACTGCAATATTTTCACCCACATTCATCCTCTTATCACATTTTACTATTTTCATTTGAAGTAGTTGCAGGATTGACATAAAACTATTTACAAATAATAGCCACCTATTATACACTAGATTCTACAGTACAGTCTGTTCAAGCGTGCGGCGAGGACATTTGAGATCTTTGAAAGTTTTACATACCTTGGTAGCGCAGTCCATAATGATGGCGGGTCGCGTCAAGAAGTCTTACGGCGGATTGGCATAGCCCACGGTGTTATGGTCTCGCTCAGCACGAGTATTTGGCATTGTCGGTACCTGTGCAGGAGGACAAAGATCCGGATCTTCAAGTCGCTTGTGATCCTTGTCTTGCTCTATGGCTGTGAGACATGGACACTAAACAGTGACTTGAAGAGGCGAATCGATGCCTTTGGTAATGCGTCTTCGCAGAATCATGGGGTATCACTTGGATGATTACGTGTCAAATCAGCAATTGCACCGTGAGACTGAATCGAGGGCTATTACCTGCATAGTCCGTCAGCGCCAACTTTGGCTATATGGGTATGTGGCACGCTACCCTGAAACCGATCCTTCCCATCGGGCTGTATCTGTAAGACAATCCGGCGTGGAGGAGGCCAAGGGGGCGACCACAAGGCTCGTGGCTGGGGCAAGTTGATGCTTCCAGTAGTTATTTGGTATGGGAAGGGAGCCTGCATGTGGACTCATGTGTGGTGACCCCCGGGAGTGGCGTCGTACGGTTGGCGTGGTGACGCGCCCCCCAGTGTATCCCCCCAATGATTGATTGATTGATTTATGGGTGCAGCAAGAAAGCTGTACCTTTCCAGAGAGCTTAGCACCCGTTTCCAACCAATACGGCCATGAGAAATGTGTGGAGGTTTCTGCGTCGGGGGAGGGAAAGTTGTGATGCAGATTGTCGCCCACCTGTGACGTCATCACCAAGTTTCGCACCGCGGCTGGAACAGGGCAAATTTTTTTCCCGTGCTTTTTGCAAGTCATGTTTTTACGGAAATAAGGCGTGGAAACTTTTTTGTGTGTGTGGATCAGGTGTTTTGAATGAACATTCAACATACTTATGCAAAGAAAAAATGGGTCTGGACAATTACTTTAATGGGCTATAATAAAAGCCAAGTTACAAGACCCTGAAACTTCATCACTCTCCAAGCTTCACCCACTTGACAATTGTATAAAGAATTGCCTCCTGGCAGGATTCGAATTTGGGATCTCGAGCTCACAATATCCAGGCACTAACCAGTATTTGAACATGTTATGAATGAGAAAAATATTTTGGACATCTTCATAGAAGTATAATAAAACCTACCAGCAGTTGCATTGAAGGGCATTTATAGGTCACACCACTCTAACATCACAGCGAAGTGTCAGCAACATTTTGTAGACTTTGCTTCCATATGTCAAACAAGCCTTGGTCTGTTCTGTTTGTCTTAGTTAACAAAGTAAAAGATGAGCATCACTTTTGATCATTCCTTCTTTCATTGGTTTGGTGAAGGTATTACAAGCCTAAAAAATGTACTTACTTCTTTTTGTGGCGTGCTGGGGGATAAGTTCCTCTGCTGCTGGCATACTCCTCCACCAAAAAGTCCAGCTCCACTCCAAAGGGTGACAGGTCCCTTACCTACACATTTTGAGAAAAATATCTCATTGATATGGGTGTTAAGTTCAAGTTCATCTGGGAAAGTGGAAGTCCTAGGATGGCCTAATAGCAGTTTCCGTTAATCAAAAAGTTAACTTCGTTAACCGTTAATCAAAAAATTAACTTCGATAACCGTTAATCAGTTAATTCTTTAAAAATGTAACGGAAGTTATCGATAAACCGTTAACGTTAATTTTCATTATAGAAAAAAAACAAAAAATCAGTTGTTGCTCTAAAACCACCTAAAAAACCCTTTGAAAAGTGCCAAAACTATAAAATCAGCCTTTAAGGGTTTTTTTAAGGGCTTTAGAACCCAAAAACTAGTGTTTTTTTGCTTTAGTTAAAAAAAAGGCAATTTTAGTTTTAACTTTTTTAAAACCTAAAAAAGGCATATTTCATAATTTTGGCCCTGTTTTAGGTTTTTAAAGGCTTTTAGAGCCAGAAAAGGGTGAAAAAAAACTTAAATGAAACACGTTAGTATAAAACTAAAAAAAAATTGGGTTAGCGGACTTGAGTTAACGGAAGTTAAATGTAACGGAAGTTAATTAGTCCGATAATGATTTCCAGTTAACTTAAAAGTTAAATCGTTAACGAAAATGTTAACTTCATTAATTAACGATTAACGGATTAACGGTTTGGTGCCCACCTTTGCCTAATAGACATATAAAAAATTCTATGATAAAGCTAAGAAAAGAAAAGCTAATTGATATGAAAACATATCTTGGTGACAGCAATCTTGGTAAATAAAATGTTTTTACTTATGTACAAAATATCATCAGCAGTAAGTTCTCATCACATTTGGCGACTAATTGGTGCTGGAGAAACCTTGTTAAATGCAAAATCGCTAGATGTGAAAATCTAAAACAAGAAACGATAATTGGTACCAAGGCAATCAGTTAACCCAATTATACTTATTTGGTGGCTTAAAACCTCATTTTTCTATCACTCATTCTCGCATACCAAGATAAAATACAGGTTAACTAATAAAAAGTGTCTTTACTCTTCATCATAATCAAGTTCATCTTTAATCTATATAATCAGTAAAGTGTGTGGGTGAAATAAGTGTTGCTATCCAAGCACTGCCTCCCCCCTGCACTGCCGCTCTCATCCCACTGCGCGCTGACCTGTGTGGCTTGGTGATATAGAGACAAGACACCTGTATACTGTAGCAGATATGTGCTTGCTAGCTTTATACCACACTGACTGTGGCAACTTAAGGGAATACCCAAGTTTAGTGACCTCAGTGACACGGAAAATAGAGGTATGTGTGCCATGCCAGAAAAAAATATGTGGAATGTTTTAACTTCGGAGGCAAATGACACAATACAACAATGCCAACTGCCTAATGCTATGTATTTAACCCCTTCACGCCCAGATCTTTCCTTTGCTATATAAAATAATCTGTTCTTAGCCATAAAATTACGAAAAGTAACTGAATATACCAAATTAGCTAGTGGACAAGGATACTAAACAGTTAAATAAAATATTGTTTATATTCACTAAAAATTGTCTAATGGTACCTAAATTACAATGGAAATTACGTTCTGGGTCTCAAGGGGTTAAACAGATGAAGAGAAGGAACTGCCTAATGCTATGTATTAAAAAAGACGAAGGGAAGGAGGACCACTCACCTTTTCCTGCACCAAAGCCACATAGGGCAAAATAAACAGGGCATCACGATTTTTGAGGAGGAGCTGTTGCCACACTAACACTTCAGCTACAAGGGTTTTCCCTCCACTGGTTGGCATGGAAATAAGCAAGTTGGAGCCTGTCCCTCCTTTGATGATACAGTCCTCCTGCCACTCTGAAACATTCAATCTGTTAACAGGCATAAAGTGTAATCTTCCAGTCTGTACTGTTTTTATCATACAAAAATAGCACATGAAGCCCCGCATATTATACTTTGTCACAATTGAGGTGAGAGCACGGCTTGCATCAAATATTCTCTGCAGTTGAGTGAGAGCACGTTATATTTTATACACGAGTGTAGAGAAGAATTTAAGAGAAACCTTAAGTTGGTATGCCTCCCACCCTAGAAAAGTCTTTGTATGCCAGGTCAGAGATAATGTAGGAAATGGAAAAGATGTTAGCTATGTGGCTAACTTAAGTGCTAAGTCCTAAGATTTCCCCAGGTAACCATTTATCAACCAACCCCGAAAGGAAGGATGAACAGCTGGGTGGGGTACCGCCGACTGTCCTGACCCGGATTCGAACCAAGGCCCGCAGATTCGTAGATAGCGCGCTAGCCACTACACCACGGAGGTGCTGTCTAAGCATTTCTTTAAATTTTAGTTTAAATTTTATATATCTATGATCTCTAAATTTTAATAATCTGTGACTGAAACTCTTGATGGCTAGAAATATCTGCATCCGCAAGTATTGGAAATAAATATCCGCATCTGAAAATAGTGAAAATTCTACATCCGGTCCACCTTTGGTAACACACTTCAAATTGTGTCTAATAAATTTCAAATCTTTCACGAAACCTAACCTGGTAAAAAAAATATAAAAAACAGTTTGTACATATACGAGGGTAGGATTGCTAAGCTACTAGCATATGAGGTGGTGAGGTGCAAGCGATGACTCAACACATCATCCACAGCACACGAGGGGTTTACTCACCATAAAGTTTGGTGATCCCCCGGTGAATCTTGAGCAGTTCCAAAACACAGGAATTAAGGCCAAAAAAAGGCCCCAAATTGAAAGACTGATGTGCACTGTGGGCACACTCCTCCAAGGCAGCCACCATCTCCTCTTTACGACGCTCACCCTCATCTTTGAGTTGTCCTACAAAGAGGTGCAGCATTAAACATTACCACTATCGGACAAAAACTAGAAAATATAGATATATATAACACTTGTACATCAGAGGAAAGTTCAACACTCAAAATTGGATGATTGTTTCAGAAGTTATTCCTTTATAGGTAAACAAAATGTGATCACTCATACATTGGGAGACAGAATGAATCTATACAAAAAGAAGCGAAAAATATGATCCAATATGGTATTAGGAGAGTTGGGAAGGAGACATTACAGTATAATCATCACATACAAATAAATGAAGTGCATGAAAATGGTGCCAGTAGGATAATATGAGAGGCAGTACTTCATTTACATCACATAACTAGTATATCTTCCAAACATAACCGCCTACATCAACAAACATGGTGATGGCCGTCTGTCAGACCTCAATACATTTATCAGCATATAAGATGCACCCTCACATAGGACACATGTATATATCACGATAATGTAATAAAAAACGTGTAGATAACATACAGTAGGATAAGAACAAATAAATCACTAAAAAAAAAATAATAAAAAAATAGAGTGAGGTAAGAGGATGCCTGTAGGCGCAAGGAGTGTGTGATAAATATGGCCCAGGATTTGTAAATGTAAAATTCTTCATGAATCTTATACACTTTTATATGAAATTTGCATTCTTCTGAAATTATTTTTTGCAATACCTATGTATCATTTCGACAAACTTATCAATTTTAGTAGAATTTACAATTATTTGCAAAAATGTACCGGTTTTCATAAAATTGTTTAGTGTGTTTAGGATGTTCAAATTACAGATATTGATTCTGGGGTGTGAGTGAATGACCCTGTTATGTGCCAATCACCCTACGTGTGAAAGTGTGAAATGGTTGTTATTCAAAACTTCTACTGGTTACTATTCTGAGTGTATTGAGTTTTCTGGTTCCTTTTAAAAAGAAAAAACCCAAAAAGCAGAAGACAAAGAGATGTAATGCCCGTGTTGAAGGACCTGACAGGATTGCAGAAAGAAGATAAGAGCTAGCAAAGAGCAAGATAGAGCAAAGCCAAGCTGGATAAGATTATATATAGACAGCAGTACAAGTCATGGCTCTTCTTCTAAATGTCACAGTACCTACAAGCATGGCTCTTCTTCTAAATGTCACAGTACCTACAAGCATGACTTCTTAAATGTCACAGTACCTACAAGCATGGCTCTTCTTCTAAATGTCACAGTACCTACAAACATGACTTCTTCTAAATGTCACAGTACCTACAAGCATGGCTCTTCTTCTAAATGTCACAGTACCTACAAGCATGGCTCTTCTTCTAAATGTCACAGTACCTACAAACATGACTCTTCTTCTAAATGTCACAGTACCTACAAGCATGGCTCTTCTTCTAAATGTCACAGTACCTACAAGCATGGCTCTTCTAAATGTCACAGTACCTACAAGCATGGCTCTTCTTCTAAATGTCACAGTACCTACAAGCATGGCTCTTCTTCTAAATGTCACAGTACCTACAAGCATGGCTCTTCTTCTAAATGTCACAGTACCTACAAGCATGGCTCTTCTAAATGTCACAGTACCTACAAGCATGGCTCTTCTTCTAAATGTCACAATACAAGTATGGCTCTTCTTCTAAATGTCATAACCAGTAGAGAAATAAAACTTGGTATACAGTTCATATAAATTACAAATCAGAGAAAATAGGTGAAAATCAGTCATGTATATAGTGCCTCTAGTACGAGCTGTAATTTTTCATCCCATTTGGCCTATTTCCACTAGGCAAACATTTTTGGCAACTATTACACATGAAATACAAGTGAACACTGTAGTTTAAAGCAATATTTTCCTTGCCTACCAATTTCTAACAATATATTTATCAACTTGTAATACGAAGTTCTTTTCACTCACCTTCTTCTATCCTGAAACTTTTCTGAATCCGAGTCACCACCGGCTGGGAGGAGAGAGTGCTGCCAAGGCTTGCCTGAGTCAGTAAGGTGCTGCCTTGGGATTCACAGGGTTTGACAGGCGATGGTTCCTCAAAAAGTTGTGGTGACAGTGGCGCTGCTGGTGCAATGCTTGACTGATCAACTGGGGCACTAAGCTGGTCAAGCTTTTCAAAATTTAAATGACTAATGAATGAATCATCATTAATTAGTAATGAACTATCATTCTTGCTATCATCAGATTCACATTTTTCAAAGTTACTGGACAATTCCTGTTTCATTAGTTTTTTTGGACTTGGTTTGAATTGCCTTCTTTTCTTAAACTTGCGGCACAACAGCGGGGAACTTGTGGCTGCAGGGAAGCAGTTCTCTTCATTGCCTGGTAAACATTCCCATTGACTAACTCTGTCACCACTTGGGGAGGAAAGTCCTTCAGTACCTCTCTTGCGGTTCTTGCCACGGTGATACATTCTGAGGCTTGTCTGTAAAGATATCATAGGTTAATGCATTTATATTACCATACAAGTGCATTTAATATTAAAACCGTAAATACAATTCTTATAAATCTCATACACTGCATAGTTCTTCACTACCTATCATTGCCTCAAATATAAAGACAAGTTCAAGAAGTATGAACTAAAAAAAAAACTGGCTAAATTAAATGATGTAAAAACTAATTAATTAGTTAAGTAGTATCATTTGTAAGCCAGCTGCCAAAGGCAAGTGCAAATCATAACACGGTCCCGGTTTATGGAACTGTCGCCGAAACACCATCCGAGAACTCTCACCGACGTGGAAATTTTCGGCAACAGTTCCACTTGTAATAGATGAAAGGAATAAAGCCCATTTCATTATTGGGCACATTTTTCGCTTGTCCCAGAACACTAAAACTGCAGATTGACATTGGTAACGTAGCCTGACCTGACTGGGGGGGTCTGTGCGTCGCCGACGTCGGCGAGAATTCCTATCGGCGACAGTTCCAGGTACCCACGGGGCCTATAAGTAGTCACGTCCTGGTGGCCATGACTCAGACTCTGCTAATACCCCAATAAACAAGCTTTTCACCATTGCTAATGTTACTTAAGATATTGCACCAGCAGCCATCAAGGGTTAACACTTACATGATCCTTAGTGATAATGTAAATTCATTTTCCAGACGGACGAAACATTCAAACATCCTCCGCGTCGACCGCCATGTTCCCAAGCAGGCAGAGCATGGAGGATAGGTGGTGGAGGCGGCCTGGCGGTGAGGCGCGAAAGCCTGTAGACCCTTCATTCATCTCTCTTATTTCACTGGTTTTACAGCTTAACTGCTGCCCTGATACATGTTACAGGCAACATCGAGGCACTAGCTTTCCATGAGAACACATACAAGTAATGATAGGTATTCAAAAGCACGCAAAAAAGTAAAAGAGAATCAGTCAGGTTGTGGGAAAGGAGTATGCTACTCCTTTCACAGCATGGGCAGTTTTTCATGGAGAAATATTATTACTGCTTTATCTGACTGGAAATAATTGTTGAAATCAGTAAACTTTGGGAGAACCCAGTCAAGAAACATAAAATACAATTTAATGAAGAGACAATGAAGTGAGGTGACAATCAACTCTGATGCTACCTACGGTAGTCTGGGAGACTGGGAAGGATGAAGAATTGTGTGTGCTTTGAGATCACAGAACGCCCGCAACTGTTTAAACTCACTGTCGTTTGCAACTATAAAGAAGTTGTACGTAAACTTCCTTGGCTAGTTTTCACATCTACTATATATAACTCTTGCAAGCTTCACTTGCACAAAGGTGAGTAGAGTGACACATACACTTATTCACACAATAATGAGTCTGCTGGAGTGTGACTGTGACCATAAAATTTTGTTCTATTATTAATAACATCCAGAGGGGCGTATTTATGATCTTGAAACATTGGGGGCATAGCCCAGTCAAGAGATCTTTAAATTTTCACAGGATTATTTTCAATTTATTTATGAGTAAATATTAATATAAAGGCGTATTTTGTCCATGCCCTTGGAAGTAAAATTTTACTTATTTAAGCTCCGCCCACTTATATTTTACTCTTTTGCGTGCATAGAAAACTGAGCAGATACACTTCGGCAGCGATATTTTACTCTTTTCCTGAAAAATTATACAGTCGTGGGTGTGGGTGGTGGTTTCAAGAGCCTGGCCAATCAGATCGCGCGCATGAGAAAATCTTATCAAAACTCCTCCCGTAAATGTTTCTCTTTTCCTTTAATTCTCATCCAATTCAACATTCATTACATGCGCACGACATGCAAAGGATACTGTATTTAATTAATAGTAGGTAAGGAGTAGTAAGGAGTAGAGTAGGTGACTCTTAACAGGTAAGAAGTCACAAATATTAAAATTCTCCAGCGACGTCTGGGAACAACTTTCCCAATCCCTCGAATTTTTCAATGTGTCCGAATCTTCGTTGATGCTTGCTGGCTTAGCACCAAAACTGGTGTATTATTGCTATAGTATAGTCAAATACTTAAATATATTCATGAGTGATATTACATTTGCAATAGAAATGTATAAATTTGGTATATATGTTATATCACACAAAAAGAAAGCCTTTTAGAGAACCTATCGCAGGGCACGAATACGAACATTTCATCAGTCTGATTCATCTCCAACACGCGTAGGAAGGGTCTCTTGTGTGTAACCCACGGGCCACCACACACCCACCACCACCCAGGCACCCACCCGCCCACCACCACCCGCCCACCCACCACGCGCCCATCACCCATCCGCCCACCACCCGCCCACCACACACACACCCACCACACGCCCATCACCCATCCACCCACCACACACCCACCACCCACCACACATCCGCCCACCACACACCCACCCACCACACGCCCATCACCCATCCGCCCACCACACACCCACCCACCACACGCCCATCATACATCCGCCCACCACACACCCGCCCACCACACACCCACCCACCACACGCCCATCACACATCCGCCCACCACACACCCACCCACCACACGCCCATCATACATCCGCCCACCACACACCCACCCACCACACGTCCATCACATACCCGCCCACCACACACCCGCCCATGGATGTTAAACGGGGGAGATGCACTGGAGGATGAATCACAACCAGCATTCATCTAGGTTTAGGCAAAGAATAATTCGTGAAACGTAGATGTAGGTACACGTAGCCTACATACGTACAGGTCCATGAAAGCATTAAACATCCTCGACGCACATCGTGAAATGGCTGTGTAGCAAATAGATATTCAAATAACAGTTTCATAGCGCCCTAAACATTTCAGTTTAATATAAAGTCCATCTATAGACTTAGAAAACAATGCTAGGCCATTCTAAGAGCTCAAAACAATTAGATATCGATGTGTAGCTAATACAGACAATCACGCTACTACTCTTTGCTGTGCCTTCAATAATGTCAACCTTAACGATATTCCTTGAGCCTCTGTAAGAGGTAATGAAGTGTACGACACTTTTACTCTCGGCAACATCAAGAAAGAGCTTTGGCAGCGCTACAATCGTATTTTGTGATGGCAGACAGGGGCGGAGCTTAAATAAGTATAATTTTACTCCAGAAGGACACTACAAAATACGCCTTAAGATGTGAGACGTACACTGTGCTCTACCAAAAGGCTCCGGTAACTTGCTTGGGATAAGTTTCGAAACATGAAATTAAAATTAAATTAAGACAATCTGAGTTGGGTTCAACCAAAGACATTCAACAACAAGATACCTCACTCCGGGGTGCTCTGTGGTGCGCGTGAAATCGACCTCCGCCGTGCGGCAGGAGTTAACCATGGAGAGAGAGAGAGAGAGAGAGAGATAACGAGAGAGAGAGAGAGAGATAACGAGAGAGAGAGAGAGAGATAACGAGAGAGAGAGAGAGAGAGAGAGAGAGAGAGAGAGATAACGAGAGATAACTCAGCTAGCTGTTATGTGAAGTAGAGTACCTGTATTATATAGAGTAGCGACAACTCGATTTGTGGGCGCCATCTTGGTGCCAAGGCCTCCTCGTTCACCCAAGACCCGGGGAAGTTCTCAAGGCATTACCCCGCAGTATATCATGTTATACATGTATAAAGGATAGACTGTTATCTTCGGAAATGTTTGTTCTATAAGATTATCACATAAAACATAGTAAAACACATTAAATAAAGGTCATTATGAGACTGAAGAAATATGATGAACTTAACATTCACTTAAGACTCGTCGTCATGTATAACTTTGTGGGACAGCTTATAAGATGGCAGATATCAATACAATCAGAATTTAATTAGCTTTCCATTGACATATTTCGTTTTCTGATACATACAATAATACCATGCAAACATTAAGGTTAACTAAATAAATTGCTCTCTCTCTCTCTCTCTCCGTGAAAGAGAGAGAGAGAGATATAAGTGAAAGAGATGAGTGAGAGATATGAGAGAGTAACCAAAAAACCTTTATAATTATTTCCTCTCTCTCTCTCTCTCTCAACAGAACAACTCAACTCTCGTTTTTTGGAGCCCCGTCCACACTACCACTCACCGCCGTCGGCGCTTGCCGTCGGCAAGCGCCGACAGCGGTGAGTGGTAGTGTGGACGGGGCTTTATGCACTCTTCAAACACTTTGGTCAGCAGTCAGCACCGAAGTCGCCTTTCCATAACGTGTTCGAACACTTTGTTTACATCCTTGGCGCGCTTTTATGCAGGGAAGCCTGCCAGCCTGTGCCTGGTTCATCGCAGTCCTAAATAACAACAACAACAACAGGCGAGAGGGATGTCTTGAAGGATGGCTCTAAGGTAAATTCAAGAATCAAGAGCGGTTTAATACAATACATAAACATTGGAGGCGTAACTTGACTTAACTGGCTGTGGCCGAGCCCCCCCGTTAGTTCACTAACCTAACCTGGACATTGTTACCTAACCCAACCTAACTGATCAAGCTATTGCTGGTATTTAATCCCTGAATGCAGAAACACGGGTAAAAGTTGATTAAATGTATATATTGGGTACTGTAATATTAAGATCAAGAACTGGAACTGTCGCCAAGAGTAGGAACACTCGCCGACGTGAAAAATTGAACCACTCGCCGAAGGCGGCGACAGTTCCAGGTACCTATGTGCATAGGGAATCAAAATGCATTTATGGCTTCTAGGATATACTTGATAGGGGAGCAATGGTGAAGATGTCATTGGGATTTTAGGGAACTTGTCATCAAGATTTTCTTTTTCTTTAGTGGGGATTGAATGAGGTGACTTTAAAACAACCTCCCTGACATGGAGAAGAGTACCAAGCCCATATTTGTTTATTTATCACTTGTGCTGCACTGGGTGAGAGCTGAAACGGTGTACTGGACTCTTGTCTTTCTGGGCAGAGATTTTGAGGTTAGGAACTTTTATATTGCAACCAACCATAACAATGTAAACATGGATGACTAACTACACATGAATGGAAAGGCACTCAAATATTACTCAAGGATATGCAAGTTAAGATTTGTTTTAACTAAATAAATAGTTTTGTCCAAATAAGAGGTTGGTCCGTCTTCCGAAGCGAAGTGGGTAAGGTATAGATTGAAAGCAATATGCTGTTATATTACAACATGAGTAGTACTACTAAAAACAGTCACTGTGTCCCAACACACTGTGTAGCCTGCGATACACAACACAGTCTCTCTCGCCCGCGTTACGCACAGTCTCTCGCCCAACACAACACAAGTCAGTCACGTAAGGGCGCCGCCCTTGGAGCCGTGACCCCACCCCACAGTCGCCGCCACTGAGCCGGAAGGCCACGCCGTGCCCAACACAGGGCCACTCTCGTCCCCCTTCCAACAAGAAGGGGAAGACGCGCCTTTTCCAGGGCGGGTAAAGCGAGGCGCAGTGGTCACGGTAATCCTGCGGGAGGGCCTGTCCACCCGTCGTGGCTGTGTTGATCCTCCTCTCCTGCTTCGCCAAGCCATCACCACGTTGGTTCCCCCCATTTCTCTGGGCCAATGGGAGGAAAGGACGTGGCGACCCGAACCGTGTGTCGAACCTCCGCCAGCGAGACCCCAGAGGTACAAACGAAGGACACGTCCCTTGTTCGCTTGTACCAGCGAACAAGGACCTTCGTAACAATACGTATATGCATTTGGATTTAGACAGGATTGATAACCTGTGGATGTTTATTAATTACCTTTTCTATTTGTGTTTTCTCAAAATACGTGTTATGATACATGCTTGCCAACCCTATTTGGCTTGACTATCTTTCTCATAATGTTATCTAGCAAGGCTTTGATAGAGAAAAGAATAAGTATTAAAATGTATCAATTCTGGTATTAACATTTTTTTACCACTCCCTACAATTGACCAATTAAATACCTTATTGAGAACATAGTTATTTCTTGCTTCCATTGATTCTGGTCATTTTTCCCCATAATAATGGCACAACCTAATGCTCATCTTCCACCTCAACCTTATTTGTCCTCCTATGAAGATGATTAATACAAATATAATGAAAACCTGCAGAAGTGTGTCTGAGGTGCAGGCTTTGCTGCAACAAGCCAACCTGAAGGAGGAGGACCTCCTCCCAGAGACCCAGGTGCTCAACTTCTCGCCAGACTTCCTGGCCGTGCAGCAGGCCGTGGTGCTGCTGGAGCTGGACGCCGAGCTGCTCCACGTCTTCAAGGAGGGACAAAGGTTTGGTTCTCATCATAGAAATGTAGAATGGAACAAGGGTTGGTTAAATAGCAGACAAATATCTGTTAGTGCTATTCCAGGCAGAAAAATGATCAATCTAATGAGAAATATTTGTTTTAAATCCACACATGGTGTAGAACATCTCTCAAGTCAAATCGATCTTGCTCATGTAATTTCAGACTGCATCAGTAACTATTGCCTTATGTTATTTTCTGAAATATTTCTTGTGCTTGCTGTCATTTGTACTGCATTTGTATGTGTATTCAATGCAAAAATATAGATATACTGTAGGTCCTTAGAACCATATGGCCAACTAGACATAGGTGATGTCACCTTCAGTAAGCTATGCTTCACAAACTTGTGGTTCCATGGTTAACAATCCCTCAGGCTGAAACCACTTCCATCCCTTGCCATCCAAATTTTCTGGTTGATTTTTTATCCACATAACTATTGGTTTAGTAGTCCAGGACTAGATAGTGCTTTGGTGAGCATCTGTGGCACACCTCTGTGTGGCTGTGCTCGAGGCAGCTGCTTGGTCCATAAGGGACAACTTTATATTAAAAACAAACAAAAAAACTGACATTGAAGTGAGAAAGTTTGGAAAAAGTACATTTAGAAATTGGATAATCAAGGAAAAATCTTACATGCAGAATATGACATTTGTTTAGTCCCATAATAATGAAATTTTGCATTGAATTATGAGTTTTTTAATGTGCAGTACTGTTCTTGTTAGCTATTCTTGAAGTGGTCATGTGTTATAGGTCTGTGCTACATATTTCCTGTGCTTTGTATAGGAATCAGGGTTATGATGATGGTGAACTAAGTTACTGATGATGATGAAGAAAGGAAGGAAGACCATGTAAGAAGGGGATATTGTGTTTCAGGGCAGTACTGCGCGGCGACCCTCTGGAGAGCGCGGTTCTCTGCACCACGGACAAGACTTTTCAGGTAGGAAACATTATTGATCACTTCTAATGTTAGTGTTTTTCATGTTTAACCCCTTGAGGCCAAGAACGTAATTTCCATTGTAATTTGGGTTCCATAAGACAATTTTTAGTGACCATAAGCAATATTTTATAGATATGACCTGTTTAGTATCCTTGTCCACTAACTAATTTGGTATATTCAGTTACTTTTTGTAATTTTATGGCTCGAAAACACAATTTTTTATAGCGAAGGAAAGATCTGGGTGTGAAGGGGTTAACACTACAGGGATCTCATGAGTTCTGCGTTTGCTTTCTTCTGGAAATCTGGCACGGAACTGGTGGATTGTGCATCTCACATCATGTGTTTATATGTTCAAGTGTTTAATTATTCTGGCATTGTGGCATATTATTCTGGCATTGTGGCATATTATTCTGGCATTGTGGCATATTATTCTGGCATTGTGGCATATTATTCTGGCATTGTGGCATATTATTGCATTGTGCATATTATTCTGGCATTGTGGCATATTATTCTGGCATTGTGGCATATTATTCTGGCATTGTGGCATATTATTCTGGCATTGTGGCATATTATTCTGGCATTCTGGCATATTATTCTGGCATTGTGGCATATTATTCTGGCATTGTGGCATATTATTCTGGCATTGTGGCATATTATTCTGGCATTGTGGCATATTATTCTGGCATTGTGGCATATTATTCTGGCATTGTGGCATATTATTCTGGCATTGTGGCATATTATTCTGGCATTGTGGCATATTATTCTGGCATTGTGGCATATTATTCTGGCATTCTGGCATATTATTCTGGCATTGTGGCATATTATTCTGGCATTGTGGCATATTATTCTGGCATTGTGCATTATTCTGGCATTGTGGCATATTATTCTGGCATTGTGGCATATTATTCTGGCATTGTGGCATATTATTCTGGCATTGTGGCATATTATTCTGGCATTGTGGCATATTATTCTGGCATTGTGGCATATTATTCTGGCATTGTGGCATATTATTCTGGCATTGTGGCATATTATTCTGGCATTGTGGCATATTATTCTGGTATTGTGGCATATTATTCTGGCATTGTGGCATAGTCCCTCATTGTCACTCATTTTTACTTTTCCATACCATACCATACTTTTTCAGAGCCATGATTTCAACAAAAAGCAGTTAGAGACGTCACACTGTTAAGACAGACATTTATATGAACTATGATTTGTTAACAGTTTGTTGTGTTAGCCTAACCACTAATGTCTATAAGATTATAAGATTGACATGTACTGAGATATGAGATGCTTCACCTAATAATAGTGTGATGCAAAATGCCTTCATCGCTCCTAAGGGTGGTCAAGTATGCATCATGCTGTGTTATTGCACTATGCACGAGAACATAAATAAGTAAATAAATAAAAAAATCTAAACGCCACCTCGATACACAGGACTAGTGTGACATCCGGGTTACCAAAGTTTCCTTGTCCAGGTTTCCCCAGGTACCCATTTATTGACCAACCCTGAAAGGAAGGATGAGCAGCTGTCATAACATGTCATAAAATGAAGTTTGTAAAGGGATGTAGTATATGGTGGTGTTCATCTATCTGTCCTTAGAATTTAAATATGTCGTGGTTCTTAAGTATGTCTTGGATATACCGTACAATAAAATATAAATAATTTTGAGAACTCACTTGCTACATTGATTGAAACATCAATAACAATATTTATTTTACCTGCGGTTATTCTTGTTATGTCTCTTTTTTGTAAATTTTATCATGAAGCTATAGGCATATCTCTGCTTGCATAAATGAAATATTAAAGCTTTAAAGTGATTAACTAGTACTAAAATTCTCTTAGGTCCGAGAGGCAGTAACATCCAACTCCATGCTGTTGGTGCCTCAGATTGAGATCCCTTCAGAGAGCGTGGGAGAGCGAACACTGGTGCACAGAGAGGTGAGTTGAGTCACTTGTGCCACCTAGCCTTTTTTTAGTATGGCATTACTGCAAGTTTTCTTACCAGTTCTGTGCATCTCAACAAACCTTAAAAATTGCAGGTATAGACAACCTTTCATGGACATCAATAAACACTAGTACCACTACAACAACTATTGCTACCACTACTACTTCTACTACCATCATGACTATTACCACTATGACTACAACTGCTACTAATACCACTGCTCTTACTACAACAGTAAACCCTCTCCAATTCGAACCCGTATAATTCGAACTTCGAATAATTCGACCTGTTTCAGGCCCAGTTCAAATTTTTCAACAACTTTCCATAATTCGCACTGAAGTTCGAATTGTCCGTAAGATATTATTATCTGGCAGCAATAATTTTACGCTACATTACTGTCGAGTACAAACATAAGTTTGAATTATTCATTTTGAAGTGTTTTTGTTCGGTACAAACATAAGTTTGATTGATTGATTTTGAAGTGTTTTTGTTAGGTACAAACTGTAATTTGTAACTGTCCACCATAGACAAGCATTTGAGCCTAAACCAAGGCAGTATATGCATGGCTGAGGTTTGCCTCAGGAAGTATGTGCAGCAGCCCACTGTCTACATTGGCCTTGTGTAATACTGAATATTTGTAGTCTCTTGTTAGTTTTCAACCTTCCCCTTCAGATGATAGAATATTCAGGAACAGGCTGTGAAATGCCCTATAAATACTCCCGTGAGAGGAGCAAAAAACATTATATAATGAATTGTTAGATGAAGTAGACTTTATGTGATCTCTTTTTTTCAGCTGCTGTATTTATTCTATGCTTATGAAAATTTCTCTGAATAGGAATCATTTGTGGTTCATTTTATCTTCCTTATTTGTCTACTATGCATTCCTTTTTTGTTTCCTCACTCACCACTGTCATGCTCTACACCTCCTATACTCATAGTGCATCGTGTATTTTACGTCTTGAACGATCTGTTCTATCCCTCGGCTCCTTGGTGACATCCTGCTGGTGCCCCTCTCTCATCATGACTGTGTTTCACTTCTCCCTCTGCAGGTGTCCAGCCTGCACCATGCCTACCTGGAGGTGGTGCCCTGCAAGCCACGCCTCCACAAACTGCGCCAATTGCTGAAGGAGTGTCCATACCAAGGGCCTGAGCAACAACAGCTTGAAACGAGTCACAGGTAGTGTGTGTGTGTATTTACGTAGTTTTATTCACCTAGTTATAGCATACAGGGCCTGAGTTATGTAGGGGCTCCTTTTTTCATACCTTATTGATCAAAATTTTCTTTAAATTGATGTTCACTTCTTGTCGCTGTCACCTCTTTTTTCACTCCATTCGAGGCGTCTATGTCTATGGGGAAAGCTTTTTTTCTTTCTGTTATTCAAACATTCTTTTCTCAATTTTTCCATATGTTCCTTCAAATAACTAGTCCCTTAACTCGTCTTAATAGTTTTTTTCTGTCAAGTCAACTTCTTACAAGAAGTTTACATTTTTTTTTACCGTAATGAACTTTGTAAAATCTGTAGTTTTTTTTTTTGTAAAATTTGAATTTTGTACAATAACAACATAAAAAATGTATCAACTTTCATAAATAAATTTTGTGTATTTAGAATGTGTAAAATGCAAATGATATAAGTTATTTCTTTGAACCAACTGCTATGGGTTTTGTGCCACTCCACACGTTTGGGAAAAAGCCTTACATAAAAAAAATACAAATTATAACTTAAGTATGCTCTCTATTTATTATTATTATCTTTTTCAGGTGTTGACAGTTTAATTTCCTTTAATCTATTCTTCTCGGCTAGGCCTTACAACTTGGGCACTATTTTAGTTGCCACTCTTTATATTCTCTCCGTTTTCAAGCAGCACCTTTCACACCTGTGTGTTCAAGTTTCCATAACTGTCCTGTGCGGTACCTTGTCAAATGCTTTTTTCAAGTCCAGGAAGACACAATTGAATCTCCCCAACCTGTATCAGAAGCATCAGAGTTGAGCCAGTGGTAGTGGTAACAGCAAAACACATTGAACACATACTTTTAAACCTTGCGAAATATACTTTATAGTGCCATCAGGGTACAGCCTGTACTGTACAAACATTTTATCAACAATGCCGTGTGCAGTATTCAGTATCAACAGGAATAATTTTGGATATTCATACATTTCAAGTTAAGTACAAACCTTGGAATTAATTGTGTACGTAAACAAGGGAGCTCATGTCTTTTGTGGCTTTTTGTCTTGTGGTCAAGTCTTTTGTGGGAGTCAATCCCACAAGATGGGATTCTCTTCATATACAGCTATCAGCTGGAATGTCTTTTCCTGCATCCAAAACGACATGCCTACTCTCGAGAGTAGCTGTCACACTGCGAATCTGGTTTGTATAGCTGACAGTTTCTTGCGACAGTTGCGGGCTGCTGTGTCCACACAATAGTAAACTAGTAGAGTGCAGTTGTCCGACAGTAAACTCAAATAGTCCGACACTTACTCTCTGAGCCATGTCCACCTGATAGTAGTGCTGTCGACAACACGTTACTCTCAAATGGACACGAGCCTTTAGTATGTATGAGTGTAGTAATTGTGGTGGGTAATAGAGGATGACCCCCAATGAAATGAGAGGACAGTGATAGAGTATGAGAGAGAAAGGGAGGAAAGAAGAATGAGATGATTAGAGCATGCAAGGAGGGAAAGCAAGGACAGGAATAAATAGAGATTTCTGTCCCGGCCATCCTGTTGGGGAGTTCATCACCTGGGAACAGGCTTCAGAGATATATAGTATGGTTTCTGAATATTATAGTTTTAACATGGTTCCAAAGTCACATACCAATATACATTTGTAACTTAAGAAGAGTATATACAGACTTAGAAGGTTTGTTTTGTATTTAAGGTACAACCTTGATGAGCTGCTGGATCGAGTGCAATGCAGTGAGGAGGAGCTGGAGGCTGGTCTGAGATCCCTTGGGGCCTTCCACATCTATGGTGAGAGAGAGAGAGGGAGAGGGATGATGGAGTCCTTAAAGAATCTGCCATTATTCGCCCTACTCCGTCATCAACTCCCACCCACATTTCCCAACACCCATCCCCGTTTCCCCACCACCAACACCCATCCCCGTTTCCCCACCACCAACACCCATCCCCGTTTCCCCACCACCAACACCCATCCCCGTTTCCCCACCACCAACACCCATCCCTGTTTCCCCACCACCAACACCCATCCCTGCTTCCCCACCCACATCAACACCGATCCTCGCTTCCGCACCCACATCAACACCAGGGGGGAGATGCTGAGAAGTGCCTTAGAGGTAAGGCGAAAAGAGCGCCTTACCCGTCTTCAGGCACTTTTGTAACGGCCTGGCTAAGGCACCGGCTCAGGCCTATGTACAGACGATAATTCAGGCGCCTTTTCCTTGCCTTACACCTCCAACGCCCAAGGCGTGGGCGTGGTCCGAGAATCCTACTAGCCAATCACGCTGCCTGTCTGAGCGCTGTTTAGGCAGCTTCGACCTATCACAAGGCTTGAACACTTCTCCACTGAGACACAAATTTTTGTGCCTCCCTCCCAAAGGTGGGCGTGCCGCTGAATTTTGGTACTTGCGCCCGCGCCCCTGCGCCGGCGGCGATGCCCACCTGCGCCCGCGCCGCTATTTTTGTTCCCTGCAGTTGCGCCCCGCGCCGCTGCGCCGCGCGTCGCTATTAATTAAGTATGTATGCCTATACAAAAACTGTGTGCAGTGCCAAAGTTTCTACCTATTTAGCCCCCAAAAAACTGTTTTAGGCTATAAAAAAGTCATTTTTATTGAAAATACAACTTATAATAGGCATCACAGTTACCTATATTCTCATTAAAGATTAAACTATGGCCCGTGAGCTATATTGCTCGGCCGGCGGTAAATTTAGCCAGATTGGCCCCGCCCACTGAGTCTGAGTTTCTGTCTCTACTCATCCTTCTACTCAATGTCCTCCTCCTCCTCCTTGTCCTCCATGTTAGGCTCCAAGTACTTGTACCTAAAGCTGGGCAGCGGCGCGGATTTTTGACTTGCGCCGCGCGCCGTTGCGCCGGTTTTTTGAGAATTCGCGCCGGCGCCTAGCGCTGCCGGTTTTTAAGCTGAAAAGCTGTTTCGTCACAAGTTTGACGTTCTTCGCAGGTTTTGACCACCTACATATTTTTGCATTGGGACGTGCCACATACCATGATAATCGGAAAACTGTGCTGATTCCGAGACTGAGTGAAAATTTAACGCAAGCAAAATTACAGGAATAAGAAGAAGTTGAATAAAAAAGTGAAAAAAAAAAATATTTATACACGATTTCATTTTGCTCCCATTATCTTATTATAGGTATATTTTACTGTAATTTTTATACATTCATGATATGCACTAATGTCTCATGAAGATGATGGTATGCTCAGTTGTCCTAAATATCATCTGGTAGTATGATAATACCGTGTAATAGTACAACATTTTAGTGCGGGCGGAGCACCCCCGGTGACACTTGTCTCAGCACATCCAAGAAGTCGCTCCTCCCGCCGCCCGCCCAATCAAACCTTGCAACTCTTAACACACAACATTTCTATCGCCAACATTTAACACCCTAGTGCCACATTTAGTCTTCCACGACCGATTCATACACACCTTGCAACACTATTATTACGTAAACACCAATTGTTACGTTGTAGCAACTGAAACAAGGCTGTATTTCCTTCTAAACAGAAGATGAATGTCTGTCAAAGGCCAACAGCAGCTCACTAAGGCATGGTCGGACCATGCCTTAGTTTCAGCGCCTTAAGCGGTGCCAATAAGGCGGCTTCCTCGACTGAGCATAGGCGGTAGGAGAAGTTTGCCTTAATCACAGGTGCCCCAGGGGATACGGCGCCCTAGCTTGCTCTCAGCATCCGACCCCAGCAACACTCATCCTCGTTTCCCCACCCACATCCCCACCACCAACACCATTATCTTTCTTATCTTTCACTGTATGCGTAAAGAGCTGTGTAGTACATATCCAAACATAACCTAATATCTAGTAATTACCCTTCCAGGCTTTTGGCAGACCCCAGAGTTTAACTACCTGTTCAGAATGGTCTCGCACATCACAAACCTGGTGGCACAGCGAGCATGGCCACTGAACGGCATTCCCTATGAGGAGGCTCTGGATGAACTGAGCAAGCTGGAGCCTCGCACAGTGATGGCCCAGTGTCTTGACTACTACCTGCACCCCATGCATGAAGAGAGGGAGGGTAAGTCTTGAGCTATTCAGATACCGAGGCATGACAGTATAGTCGTCTTAGTTTTGATTTTTTTATTAGTCATCTTAGAAGATTTTTTTTATTATAGTCGTCTTAGTTTAGATTTTTTTTATTATAGTCTTAGTTTTGATTTTTGTATTATTTTTTCAAAGATGTTATATGCTGCTCATCCATTACATGTTACTTTGAGCTGGACTGGTGTTTCTCTGATATGGTCTGATCAAGTGGTGAACTGAAGTGATTGATGGTACAAATGTTGACAGTTTCAGGAGGGTAAGATAGATTCCTGTATAACTTGGAAGGTTGTTCTCTTTTTTTATGAGCGACTCCATGATTTGACATAGTTTTGTCTTAGCATTAATGTTTTCCAACTTCATATATATACTCCTCACCAAATCTTACAATTATTTATGTGTGCAATGAAACAAAATTCAAACAATTAACAGCAAGGTTACACATAAATAATTGAGGTCAAGAATTGTTTTTCTTTCTTTTAACAAAAAATCTGTACTAGAAAATTCTATCAGCATTCTTGAAGGAAGAATCCTTCTGACTAATGTATAATAGAACCCACGATACTCATGGCAAATCAATCTACAGGTGACTCCCTGCATGCACTCCATGGGGACAAGGTGTGCCGTCTGTTTGGGGAAGTGCTCATCAAGTCCTCCAGGGGCATGAGCATTGATGAATTCCGCGCCTTGTGGGCAAACAGTGTGCCTGAAGGTGAGAGTCTGGTCACAATGAGGAGGCTGTCACACAAACACTTCAAGGAAGGCATATCATTTTTCCATGTCATTGCCAACATATGACAGTTGAAGAAATTTGTAGGCTTGAATATATAATGCTCCATCCTTTGATAAACTTTAAAAACTCTAGCTTAACATTTGGCATTTCACTTGTAATTGATATCCAGTGTCAGTGAGAACAAACTTTAATGATTCATGAATTAGAGTTGTCTCAATACTATTATTTTTTCCAATTTGTTAACCATCTTATATTTAATACTGAGTGTGAAAAATGTTGTAGAGGATTTTGTAAATACAGTAAATCCTTGATGATACGGACTCCGCTATTACGGATTTCTGAAAATTCTGACAAAATTTGGGAAATATCTGAAAAAATAGGAAAATTTCCAAATATAAAAAAATCCCCCCTCTTTACATGCCAATTGATTTATGTTTGCAGTGTGTTCATGCCGTGCTTGATGCTTATATGCAGCTATATTTAAATTGACAAACTGGGAAATACAGTTCATATCTAAAAAACAATTAAATGCCAATCTGATATACTAATGAACAACTAGCGAGGCATCCACTGGGTATCTCCACCATAATTTATCATCTGTTTCATTTGTTTATGAGAGCCATGCATTTATGCTGTGTGTGATGCTTTTTAACAGCTATTTTATTGTGAGTATATACAAAAAAAATTCCTGTGCAATGACAATCGGCTTTAACACATTGCAATTCCCAGGTCTGGACACAAACCTTGGCCAGCTCGAGGGTTTGATACTGCTTGACAAATCTGCAGTAGCCACAGTCATTACGTACTTCCCTAATACTGAGCTGCCCCTGGATGCCAAGGACAGGTTTGAAATCCTCTTTGATGTACAAGAGAAATGGACCTACGATGAGATTCGCCCCTTTATAGAGTATGTTGAGTTCCTCCAACATCTGTCTTCTTGATAGATTATGATTTGTTCCAGTTTTATTTATTTTATTATTTAAGTTGTAATAGTGTTTTCTTATAATTCCATCCCATAAATCCGTATATCCCAGATGTCATATAGCCTTCACTTACTCTTCTCGCCCATAAAACAACTTAGTTATTGCACTCCAAACATAGATTGCAGGTGACATCCTTAAGTCTATATTGGCAATGATGATACTCAGGTTTCTTTTTCTTTTTTCATCCAAGTGACCTGGGAGACAGCAAGAACCCTGTGAGCACTCTGTTGATGAAGCATGCTCGGGCCAGCACCAAGGACGGCATCAAGTACTACACGGGCAGATACGCCAAGTGATACCAAGATTGAAAGCCTTTGTTATTTCCATTGTTTGGATCAGATTTTAATTTTTATCCTTTTCAAAATGATGCACTCATCGATATTTAAAAGAAGAAGGATTGGATTTATTATATCATTATTTTTTTTCTTTATTATTATTACAATTATGTCTGGCAACTTCTTCCAAGTCACACCCAGTCTCTCCAGTTGTTCCGAAACTAATCCCGTATTATTGACCTCCCATCTAGAAGGCGATGGAGGGTGGGCGTAATTCTGGCGTGCGTAGAGTATTAGGAGTCGGCAAGTTGTGTGAGGGTTTCGCTGCATCTCACGGTCTTCCAATTATTGCATTCCCGGGTGCTCAAAGGTCATATCCAGTTACCCACCAAGAGGTCATCAGATTCATCACCGTGCCCTTAATTGTCGTGATGTGGGACGGTTGGAGAGTGTTCCTTCCCGCCGCCTGTCTCCTGGAGTGCCTTAAGCTCTGGGCCACATTCTGTCCTGCCACTACTTTGTCTGCATGGCGGTTGAAACTAGGAATGCTGCTTTGGAATTGCCTGCTATTGAGTGGTTAAGTGAGGTTTCTCAATGAGTAAAAGGCATTTGCAGGTTAAAGAATTTTCCGTGTTATGAAAACTTTGCAGAGCTAGTCCAGATGTAGATTTTCTTGAAAGAATCTTTAGAATTTTTTCTATTTTTATATAAAATCTTCCCTATGTTAAGCCCATTAATATAGTTATGTGATAATGTAAGATTGTAAAATACCGTGACAACACTATGCAAGTAAACTGGAATGAGATCCTTGTTCTTATATTCACTAATGTGTTATCCTCACAGGAAAACATTAAACAGAAAAAAAAGCTGACTCAAGTAACAGTCCTATCCCACAAGATAATCCGATTAGCCTGATTGAGACCGAGCTGGTGTTTGCAGTGAGAATTCTGGTGAGGGTGAGTGCAATCCCCACCACAGCTAATAGCTACATAAAGGAAATTATTTAAGATTATTTAATTCCCAAGGCTACAATTTTTTGTTTAGAATGACGTGCCTGAATGGGTTCTAGGTAGTCCTTACTGTACAAGGTACAGTGTGCCTAGAAACTAGAGAGGCATACATTTTGTAATCTTTTTGTATAGGACGCAGCTACCGGGTAGGGTGTTTAGTTTAGGGCATCTAAGACTAGTTTTATTGGAAAAAAGAAGAAGAGTCATGTACGGTAGCCTATGCCCAAAAATATGGTTAATAGATAAAGTAATTAGTACAAAGTAAATTAGTAAACTAAAAAGTAATTAATAGGGAAAACATGATTCAGAGTACAGATGGAGAAAACAAAACAGGCAAACAAGAAAAGAAGGGGAAAATATGATTTAGAAAGACAGAGGAAAGAAAAACCAGCCACAAAGAAAGAGAAAAGACAGCCTAGCTCCAAAGATAAGGGGAAAAAAAGAAGTTATGTTAAGGTGCCGTTACAAAGGCAAACCCGCGAAATTGCAGCCAAGTGACCAAACACTGCACGTAAACAAACACTGGCCAGCAGCTGGGATCCCTGCATGGTGCGTCCAGTGTGTTGCATGCATACGGCTGGTATTGATGTAATATATCAGTGTTGTTACTATATGGCACTCAATCAATTATTCGTGGATAACATAACAAAGAGTGATATCGATGGGGCAGTTTTGTAAGTTTACGTCGTGTGATTATTGCATTTTGTTTGTTATTTTGTGATAATTGATGTCTCCTACGATTCATAAAACTTCATCCTACAGTAATTATAGAAGTAATGGAGGCAGTGTAAGCATTGCTATGTTGATGTAACATGTAGGCTGTGGCTAAAGATACGGACCCGTGCCCATGAACCCCGAGACTTTAGGTACGGCGGCGTGCCAGGTAAATATGCAGTTTCAAGGGTTAATATTCCGCAGGAGTTGGCGGGCCCCACAGGCCTTACAACTTACTTCTTCTCTATTATTTTCGGCTCAGTATAATGTGCAGGAGCTATTCACTTGTGGAAACCAAAACTATAGCAATTTTGGTATTATTCCAGATGAACACCGAATTCACTTTGGTGGACGAAACTATTTTTTTCTGGTGAGTTTTGAGGTGTTTTTAATTAATCTGCCAACCGTTTCTGTCGCAAATAATTTTTTATTTAACAAAAAAATGTATAGCTAGGTTAGTTATAGATAGGTTATGTTAGGTATAGGTTCTCAATTAGTTTTTTTGTCATTTTTGTTGCAAATCACACACACAAAAAAAAAAAGATTTACGACAGAAACGTTCAGCAGATTAATTAAAAACTGAACCAGAAAAAAATGGTTTCGTCCACCAAAAGAAGTTCGGTGTTCATCTGGAAATTTACCTCAATTATTTGCATATAATACCTAATAGCTAGGTTAAATTACGTGTAGGTTTGGTTAGGATTGATTTAGGTTATGTTTAGGTTTGGATGTTCATCTTCATCACCTAAACTTTCTAATTTCTCTATAAAGGCATAATCTCAAGATAGCACCAGTCTACATAGCACCAGTGCTACAGCCACCTCTGCAGTCATCATCACCACTGCTGGAATCATGTCACTGAGAATACTGAGCTGGAACATCAATGGCTTGCGCTCACTGAAGACTGACATGAAAGAATTTCTGACAAACTTGAAAGCTGACATAATTTGTTTGCAGGAGACAAAAGTGACTCGTAAGTTATTAAATTAATAACTTAATGATTATTTGATAATTATTAATTTAGTAAATATAATACATAATTTAAACCTATTTAATAATTTTTTAATAATAATTTGGATAATATTAGTTTTGGTTACGGGACAGTAACGGTTACGGGAGCATAGCTCTTTTCCTGTATGTTACAACTAGCTAAATACAACTAGGTAAATATTTCATCATCACTTCTGACTTGTCCTCCCCAAACCGGCCTCCAGAAGCTTATTCATACAGGAATCCCCCACCACTCCATCCAGTCACTCAAGGACAACACTCAGCTGCTTGCACGACCCCCTGACATCCACCCTTCCAAGTCCTCCCTTCCCTGTGAGGGCAGAGTCCACCTGGCCAGGCTGTGCTGTGGACAACACCCGGCTGTTCTGAGTTATCAGAAGAGGCTGGATGGGTCCATTGTGGATGCCTGTCCGGGATGCAACACAGCACCCCACACTAGCAAACATACTATATAGAAACTGCACTGCACATAATCACACACGCCAACAACACAACATACACTCCATGAAAGCCCTGTGGGAAAGCCCAGTCCAGGCCATGGCCTTCCTCAGCAGCTCGGGGCTGTTCAGCCGGGCAGCCCGAGGAACAACAACAACAACAACAACAACGCCATCATAAGATGCATGTGGTGACACCTTGCACCTCTAGTCCTCTGCTTCAACCGGTTCCTGTACACTGTTGACATTTCAGGAAATCTTAATCAGGATCCTGTATGCATTTTATTACTGAACACTGGCTAAAGAAAAGAGGATTATCATACTGATTTAACATTCTCGCTCTCTCTCTTTTTTTTTTTTCTCTCTCTCTCCTGCTTTCTTCTGTTTCATCTTCAGGTGATATGCTGGAAGAGCCCCAAGCCATTGTTGACGGTTACTCATCTTACTTCAGTTTCTCAAGAAAGAGGTAAGTTTTAGCATGATGCTTCAATGTGTATTATTAGTGCCATTATATGATATCATTGGAATCTTATATCCATCATCTTAGTATACGAACTGCTTGAAATCCTTGTAACGGCTCACTTTCTTTGATCTTTGTAATTTTCTGCACTCCTTCTATTAAGATTTCACGATACACTTCGCTAGGTATGCTAAACAAACTAATTTGTCCTCAACTACTGCACTCACTTTTATCTCCACCTCATTTATACACTGGAACTATGATAAAAAAAAGTTCTAGTCTTCAGTTTCTCCTTACTTTCCTAGCTAAATACACATGATATGCCTTCAACCAGCTGTAGTCTTTCCTCCTCATCAGAAAAAATGTAAATCAAACACTGGGCAAAGTTTCAGAAATGAAAAATGGAAGAAAATAAACTTACTTAGAGTTATGGAATTTTCAGAATGCAAAAACCTTGGACCCACTGATTATTTTGTAGCTTTTTATTAATAGGAATTGTAGCCGATAATGTTTACTTTCATGCTTTCATATAATTTGTTGCTTGCTTTTGAATATAAGGCAAATAATTCAAAGTGGAATTTATTCACAATCCACTGGAATATGAATGGGTAATAAGTTAACAGAAAACTGCATATTGATTCTGGGCTTGCCTCAATAGTGTCTTAAAAGTATTCTCAATGTCTTGCCCACCTCTGGCTGACACAAGAGGTGCCCCTGACCAGCGTTACATGTCACAGCAGCTGTCAGCAACGATGAGCTGATATTCTAGGCTAAAGATTTCATTCCTAAATACAGTCATCTCAACAGTACTTGACAACCTGCAGTCCTGCATCAGCAACCTCAGCTTTTGTCTAGTAACATTTTCATAGCATCCATCATTACATGGTGTTAACACAGGCAGCCATGTGCACTTTTGTTGCTTTGCTCCTTTGCTCCCCTTTGTTTCAATTTAGGTATAGAAATTTTTGCACTGATATATTGTTGCTATTTGATGCGGAGCTGCCAGCGAGTGTTGCTGTCTGTGCCGTGGCAGGCGTTTGTGTAAATACATGAGTGATATGAAGAAGGAATGATCTAAAAGGTGTTTTTCCCATGACAGGAGTGGATATTCAGGTGTAGCAACATTCTGCTCCCAGAGGGCCACTCCCTTTGCTGCTCAGGAAGGTTTGTCAGGTGAGTGAGTGTCTTTGCCGTACACTGTCCTCAGGCAAGATACCAGTAGTTATAATTCAGAACCAAACTGTCAACATCATTATCAGCTTTTTACTATTTGATAATTATATGTCATGTTTACCTGGGTCAGCCTCTATCATTTGGTGGCAGCTCATCAGACAGCACAGGGATGTTTAACTTGTCTGTCTTTACATATACCCCTAGTACCTCATCACATGTCTTCTTTAGTTGACCGACTGCCTCTCAGAATTTTCTACCATCTGGCTTAGACTTCAATGTCACTTGCTCAAATTATCTTTGCAGTATATCTTTCACTTAACTCCTCAGACAATGTAAAATTCTTTGACTATTTGAATAAACTTCCAAAGTGGAGCTCATCTCAACTAATTTTCCATTTGCTAAAATCTCCATTCTTGGGGAGTTTAATCTTCACCATCAGCTTTGGTTATCAAGAGGAGGTATTTGAGAAACAAGACTCCCTGTAAAGGAATTAAATACATAAATATTAATAATTGTACATTCAAAGACCAGAGATGTAATCCTTGTGGTTAAAAAGCGAGTGTTAACAAATCTTTCATTGTAGGTCTGTTCCAGGGTGAGCTGAGCCATGGCCGGGGGGAGCAGACGGCTCTGCCCGGCACGTGGACGGAGGAGGAATTGAAGGACCTTGACAGTGAGGGCCGAGCCGTCATAACACAACACAGAATAAAGGTAAGGGTGGAGAAAGAGAAAGAATTGTTGATGTAAAATCATACATGTCATTTCATTGACACCAGAAATCGCCAGCCCCATCTTGGTACAACAGAGATGAATCTATTAGTCCTTCATTAACCACATGGGTACTTGGTACATATCATTACATTCAGTATAATCAGTATATCATTCATATCAATCATTACTGCATACTACGCTCATGTCATATTGTTTGCTGTAATCCACAACAAACACCAAATGAATCCTTAAGTCTATATTGAGACATGCGGGTCAAGCCTTAGCCTGGGCATTCAACCATCTGCATTCATCTCTCCTCTGTAGTTAGAGTCTAATTTACCAACATTCATGTGAAAAAGAAAATTACCAAAGCATCATTAGTAAGTCTGACTTATCTTCAAAAATGGCTTTATTCCCTGCATTTTCCTGGTCTGTGTCACCACCAACACAGCATCACCAAGGTGCTAAATGGGAAGACACCCAGAGCACCGTCTTATTTGCTTTCCCAACATCTAGAAAAAGAAGAAAGTGTATGTAACACAATTGATTAGAAAAAACCCCATCATGGTTGACATAGTAACCAGACACTCCTTGTTTTTCTTCTTCTTCGTTGATTTTTTTAGTATTCTATCCACTCCCTACTCACCCACTACTCTATTCTCTCCTTCTCCCTCCCATTAACAGCAATACCATCACCATCCCCTTAAAAAAAGAAAAGAAAGAACCTACTTTGTGTTTGATAACATGTAACGTGCGATGTCTTTTATAAGATTTTTTTACTTCCATACATGTTGTACAAGGGGGTAGGTACCTGACGCGGGTAATTGGTACCGAAGACTTACCGCGTTGGATAAAAACGCGTTAGCCACAAACTCTAAAATAATGAAAATATATAGGGAAAATTAGTAATTGGTTCCAGGACATCCCAGACTTCCATCCTTGACCTACCTAAGGGACATGACTTAAAAATATTACTATTTAAACTCACTACAACCTAACCTAACCTCACCAATATCCTCCTAGTGAGACCTAAGGGCAGGAAAGGACTCTAGAATGTTATCAGGCAGGCTAGGTAAGGTTATAATGAGGCTAAGTTAGTAACATTTTTTGGGAGGTATCATTCAGAGGTTATTGGTGAGGTTAGGTTAGGTTAGTTATAGGGTGATAAGGTTAGTAAAAAAGAAATTGGGGTTTGTTTAGGGAGGGGTGGTGATGGAGGGGGCATATCACCCCCACTTTACAAATATGTTTTAGAGGTATCTGATGGGATCTGTTAATGTCTGGCGAAAAAAATCCCACACGAATAAGGGTAGAAAACAACTGTAGAATTTTACCCATATACCTTCCCAGAGGTTAGATATTATATTTATAAATTCTACCATAAATTTTGTCTTCCTAAAATGTCCATACCTCGAGATTGGGATGCTGCTCTTTCGGGATAATTTCGGCATTGGGCAATCATACCTAAGGAATTTAGCTAACATCATCGTCTAGACTCTAGATTGTCCTAGATTAATTCAAAATGCATCAAAGCTATTCAGGGAAATGAAGTTTGAAAATTGAAATTGGTGGTGCCCAATATAAAAATGTACCCTTAATCCTAGCCACTGTTTCGGGGCGCGCTGAGCACAAACTTAACCATGTTACAGACTGACTAGATATTTTGCCTTTGCCATGTTAGAAATTATTCACGTTAGCAAAACGCGCTTTGGGTAAGGTGACCAGAGTCCCACTTTTCTAAATGTTAGTAAAATGTTCCACTTTTTCTATGTTTGTCCCACTTTTTTGTGCTACTAAATTGCTCTACTTTTAATGGAATACTGATATCTTATTCAACTTCACTATTTCACCAGCTGATAACTTTATGGCAGACTCGTGCCTTGCCCTTACGTCATATAATACAGGTTCAGAATGATTTTGAGAAGCGTCTCTCACCGAGTCACCGCCAACCACTGTCCGCATCCGGCCTACGTTAGCATACGCAGATTCATTGAAAAGGATGACAGATAAGGAAGAGGGATTTCAATGTTCACCACCACCTTTGGCTATCATCTTTCACTTGTCACCTCTTTCACTGATCAACCTGGTGAATAAGCCTTCAACTTTGCCTATCAACAACCAACAAACTAAAGACCAAGCCTACAACTTTGCTATCCCTCATGACCTAGAGCAGCTGGTGCACCCCCCCTACTCGTATTCCTGACCGACAATTTTGTTTTCCCTCTTCCTCTGACCTTGACCCTTGATAAACTCGGACTACTTGGTGTGAGAGAGATTATGATGGTGTCTTTCAGGATGAATCTGGCAAGGAGAAAGAGTTGGCTATCATCAATGTTTACTGCCCTCGAGTAGATCCTGAAAAACCAGAACGTCGAAGATTCAAGCTGCGGTTTTATGAGTTGTTGCGGCAGAGAGCTGCTGCAATATGGGCTGCGGACTCACATGTCATCATTTTAGGGGACATCAACACTTCTCATAAGAGAATTGATCATTGTGATCCAGAGAAGAATGAGGTGAGCACGTTATTATTAATACTTTTCTTAAGAATTTCATGTGTGTGAAATATTTCATATATTTTATCAATTTTCTGTTGGCTTACTGATTGAATAAGAAGTCAATTAAACACAAAAATATAGAATTATAAACTTGATTTCAAAGGTAAGTAATTTTCTCACTATTTAATTGGCTTGAAGTAATAATCATATTGTAGTGCAATTGCAGATTTATTATTTTCACTGGTGAAGGTGAAAATTGGCAGATATCTCCATAATTACCTGTTGAGTAAAGCACAATAATTTAATCACGAAAAATAAGATCATGAATGTGATTTTGATAATTTCAAATTAACCAACATTCTCACTCTGTTTTACCAGCTCATGGTTAGAAATTGTTGCATGTTGAATGCAAAACGATTATTGTTTTCACTACTATAGATGAGGGTAAACAGACACTACGATTACCTCCCAAGCCAAAGTAAAGACGTTAGCTGATGGCCTGTGTCATGGTGGTCAGCAGCCAAGGTGTAAATTCTGCTTGGAAATGCTTTTTCTTGATATCTAAGATAACGAAAGGATTTTAAGTACAAACCTCTCAGCGTAGTGTTTTGTGATTCATGTGTAAAACTACTCACAATGCAAAGCGAATTATAATAATAGTACCACTGCTACTACCACTACTACTACCACTCCTACTACTGCTACTACTGCTACTACTTCTACTTCTACTTCTACTTACTACTACTACTACTACTACTACTACTACTACTACTACTACTACTACTACTACTACTACTACTACTACTACTACTACTACTACTACTACTGCTACTAGGTACTACTATTGCTGCTGCTGCTGCTGCTACTAGTACGACTTAAATTTTTTCGAGAGGAGTGTCAAGACACCTCCTGTACTAAATTAGCCCACCTCCTTTTCTTGATTATTTTACTGTCTTCTATATAGGGACTAGCAACTAAGTGGGCTTTTTGCTACTTTTTTTTTTCCATTGGCCAGTTTTTTGAGATGTAACCAAAAAAAAAGCAGTCTGTTTCAAGTCTACCTCTCAACTTCTCACATCTTGAGCCATTAATTAAAAAAAAAATATTTTAAGAAGAATACTTTCATGTGTTTGCATTGTTTACATTGCCTCACAAATTTGATTCCCTTTTGTAGTTTTGGTCTCTAATCTATATTGAATGTTCAAGTTTCGTGTGACCACTAATGTTATTGCACTGCTATTTATATTCAGTCAATAGACTCTGATTTAATCTACATAGACTAAGTAACGGGAGGGTTCTTCAAAATATTAATGAAACCTGTAAGTGAGTGCAATTCTAAAGGCATGAATGATAGCAGGAGAAGGAAAGGGCAGATTGTAGCATCAGGGTAAATAATGAAGCATGAATTAAATCATATAGATATCCAGGTGAACTGGTCGATTTGAGGTTAAAGTTCAGGTGACCTGAACATCCTGGTGCAAGCTAGAAAAGATAGTTTGTTCTGGATTTTTAGCTCCTAGGCTTTTTTCTGTACCCAAGGTGCAACATATTTATTTGTATAAGTGGAAGAAGGAGGTTCATACCAAAACATGAACACCTTTTGGATTTTTCTTTTCTTTTTCAATTGCAGGCCTTTGAAAACAGACTGGAGAGGAGATACTTAGATAACTTTCTTAAACCCCTGAACAATGATCATGAGAAGAACCCACCACAGGACATAAAACAAGCAGAGGTATGTAAGGCAAAGGAAAACAGTGATATGCGGGATTCATCAGGATCACACAAAGGAGAGTCTGATGATTTGGAACAAGAAGAACAGTTCCAGTTGCTGGCATCAAGTACAGATTTTCAAGTGATAGACACTTTCCGTTACTTTCACCCCTTGAAGGAGGAGGCTTTCACCTGCTGGAATGTGTCCACTAACAGCAGATCAACCAATTATGGAACTCGAATAGATTACATATTTTGTGATGAAGGTTTCCTTTCACATGTGAAGGACAGTTTGGTGTTGCAGGACATTTGGGGAAGTGACCATTGTCCTGTTGCTGTTGTGGTGGAGGGGATACTTGTTCCCTCCTCGCAGCTCCCACTCTGCTGTACTAAATATTTTCCAGAATTCCGAGGACAGCAACAAAAATTATCATCATACTTTCAGCCAAGGTGTGCCTCTGAAAAACAGAATAAGCTACCTCTCCATAAACCTTCAATGCCTTTGAAAGCAACCACTGAAAATTTACAAAATGCCATAAAAAGAAAAAACTGTACTGGGAAAGTAAAATCAGGCAATAAAAAACAGTGCTCTGAGAAACATAGGAGTATCAGCTCTTTTTTTTCTGTGAAGGCAAGTGGTCAGATAGATTTATCAGAAGGGTTCATAAATGACGGAGAAAGTAACAGTGAAAGTCGAGTCTCAGAAAATTTAGACTCTACTCCTGCTTCTCTTGGTAGTAGTGAGCACACCGATGATTCCCGCCCACAGCCTGATGGAGGCTCCCAAGGCAGCTCACATTCTCCACCCAGTCAAAGTAACAAGGAAGACACTACAGAGGGTTGTAGAAAATTAGGTGAAACTAAAAATCAAGGTTGGGGATTCCTGATGAAGGGGCCCAAACCCCCACCCCTCTGCCCGGGCCACAAGGAACCATGTGTCATGCAGACCGTCAAGAAAAAAGGACCCAATCTTAATCGTCAGTTCTATGCCTGTGCACGAGGTGTGGGGAGGGAGGGAGACCCCAATGCCCGGTGTAACTTTTTCAAATGGGTATCTCGATAACCCTGACCCTGTATGGAGAGGAAAGCAGCAAAATAAGAATGATATTTATGATATTTATATTATTCTATTGATTCTAATTTCTGAAAATACTTATTATACACTGATATGTACTACCGTAGATAACAGTGAAGTCGCCACCTACAGTGAAGTCGCCAGGCGCCAAATATTACGAATTATAGCATTACTACTGATTTTTATGTGCCACTGAAGATGTTACACAGTAGTTTATATCATGACTGTATAATCTACCCTGTTTCAGCATTGTTTTATGCTTTGTAGCTGCAAATATAACTGTTGCGCATTTTGCTTCTCACGTTTTTCTTCGCGCGATGACAGACAGTAAACAGTAGCCTTTCGGGCGACAGGACACAAGACTTGCCAGATCTTTCAAACTTGAATAGAATTTATTTTCACGTTGGCAGAGGAATTTTTATATATCCAAGCATCTTCCGCAGCTAATATATATAGAGACTTGTTTTACTTTACCTCTAATTTCCCTGAATTCCCCAGAGTGGCGACTCAACTGTTGGGTTAAAATACTAGCTGGCGACTTTACTGTAGTAGGTATAGTGAGGTCGCCACTCGGTTTTATTTTTGTAATTTGTTCATTTATAGCCCTAATATGACACAGATGAAGACACAAAATGACACAGACTTTCGAGATAGCCCCTTCTAACTGTCCTGAAATCATGGATGTAGAAATGTAACTATTAACGCCACCACACGTCTGTAAATAACAAAGAAACGTAGAACTGGCGACTTCACTGTTATCTACGGTAGTCTAGTAGCTATCTACACCAAAAATATTGATCCCTTTTTTTTCCCGTTTTTTTCTTTTTACTTGCCGTCATCCATCTTCTCTTCTGCTTCCCTGTAAGAGTTAATTTATCAAAGAAAAAGTCGTCATGTGTGCCTTTAAATTTAAACAATGCTTGCTTCCCTCGGTCCTCTTTTTTTTCACATCTTCCTCTGAATCCTCTCATGGATGAGTTACCTTTGAAATATGTGGAAATCATCAGAGCAACTTATCATACTTTCATTCTTGGGACAGGATCTGGTCTTGAACACAAAGATATAACAAAACAGTAGATATGTAAATGTGGGGCATAGTTGCGGTGTCAGGCATTCTACAGTGTCAAATTTATAACAGATTCTCTATAATGTGCTATTTACTGCAAATGTTTGGAGCATGCATACTTAAAGGGTACAGTGTTGTATTTTTGTATTGTAAATAAATATATATAATTTTTTTTTTTTTTTTTTTTTCATGCAAAAGACCTTATCCCAAACGTATGGGTTAGGTATAAGTTAGGACAGTTCAGTGATTCCCAACCTTGACACCTTGGAGGAACCCCTGTAATTATTTTTCATATTCCAAGGAACCCCTATATATAGTATACTATATATATATATATATATATATATATATATATATATATATATATATATATATATATATATATTATATATATATATAATATATATATATATATATAATATATACAGGGAGGTCCCGTTATACGAGCATTCGGTATACGAGAATCCGATGATACGAGATGTGTAAATTAGGGTCTATTTTCAATATACGAGATCAAAAATCCAATGATACGACATTCAAACTGGGGTGAGTATAATTACCAAGTTCAAAATGTGCGCCCTACCACTCCTGGGCTGGACAAAGGGGGATTTGATTGACCCCAGTGAGGTCACCCCTAGCAAGCCGTGACCTGAAGGGTAATTAAGCATATGGCGCGGCCAGACATTTAGGGGTAATTAGCAGGTGTGCGGCCCCAACCTTGGGACCGCAGTCAGATCACCCCTAGCAAGCTGTGACCTGAAGGGTAATTAAGCATATGGCACGGCCTGACCTTTAGGAGTAATTAACAGGTGTGCGGCCCCAACCTTGGGACCACTACACTACCCTCTCTTGTATCACGCGGCGTCCCATACATTACAACGTCTTTTTTGCTTGTTATGCATGTTTTATGTTTAATTAATGTGCAGTTATGTTATTTTGTGTGCTATTTTCTCTTTCAGAATGCTTTTTCTATAGAATAGGTAGTACAGTGTGGGTAATATAGACGCTGTGTGTTTGTTGTGTTTGCTATAGTTTATTTTAGCTTGAAAAACGTCTTTTTTTTTTTTTTTTTTTTTTTTTTTTCTTTTTTTTTGATGGGGTCCTGGAACCAAACCTATATTTAACCATTAGTTATGTGTTTCGTTATACGAGATTTCACTTTTGCAATAGCAATATAGCAATATAATTCATATAAAATTAAAATTACATCACATGTCATGAGAGTTCACACTAATAAGTCAATAATGTTATGACTTACCTTCAGTGTGACACTTGGGCTTGTTTCTCTTTGCATATCTGTGAAATTCTTGGCCGAATTTTTGACAAGACACACACGCAGTTCTTCCTCGACAGACAGAAGACGATTTCTTGATATGCTTTAAATGACGGTCAGGCATGAGAAAGCTCGTTCACAGAGGTAAGAAGTTGAAAACTGGAGTAAATCATCCAATGCTTTTACTGAGATGACAGGGTACTCTTGCTTTGCTGAAATCCAAAACTTGTCAAGTGATACTTCATTAAATTTCATTTTCAAGGTTCGATCGCACTGTAGTTCACTCAAGTGCTTCCTCTTCTTGCAGACTAAGTAGGTTTTCTGTACTTGGTGAGAACTCAGTGAAGGGGTTTCTCACCCAGTCATACGTATCTGATGACAAGGAGGGGAAGTACTTATGAATTTTTTCTGACAGTGATCCCAAATGACTTGTAATTAATGGAATGACAGTTTCATATTCAGTCTTGAGTTTGAACTTGAAGTAGGAGTGGAAACATTTCGACGTTTCCTCTTGAAAGGTGCTTTTTCCAAACAGCGAGTTTATTCTTAAATACAAGAAGTTTGTCTGTGGAAGTCAGAATGTTTTCCTTCGCACCCTGCATGCAGGTGTTCAGGTTATTTAAATGCTGATAAATATCTGCTAAATATGCTAGTTTCATTTGCCAGTTTGTAGATTCAAGACAATCACAGAAACTGGATTTATTATTCTCTTTGAGAAAAGCAGCAGTTCCTGTCGCAGCTCAAATACCCTTGTCAAAACTTTACCTTTCGAAAGCCATCGAGCCTCTGTGTGCTGGAGAAGCGTCACGTGATCTTTTTGCATGTTTTCACACAACCTTGCAAATATGCGAGACTTCAGAGGGCGCTGCTTTATAAAGTTGACCATGTTCACAGTTATATCAAGGACTTGTTTTAAATCATCCCCAATAGTTTTTGAAACCAGAACTTCTTGGTGGAGAAACCAGTGAGTTGTTATGACTTCAGAGTTTTTTTCTTTCACGCATGATACAAAGCCTTGTACTGAGCCAATCATTGAGGGAGCACCATCAGTTCAGATTCCAACGCATCGGTTCCATGACAAACCACAAGATTCCAGGTAAGAAGACAAGATTTTGAAAATGTCGTGACCTTTGGTAGTTTCTGGCAGTTCTTTACAGCAAAAATAATTTCCCATTATTTCACCTTCATTTTCAAATCGTACAAATGCCAGCAGCTGAGCTTTACCAGTTATATCAGTTGTCTCATTTACTTGGAGAGCAAAGTTGTTATTCTGCAGTATTTCAGACAAAATACCAGAAATATTGTTGGACAGGTCATCCACACGCCTACTAATTGTATTATCAGAAACAGGAACCTTGCTTAATTCACTTTCAGCTTCTTCACCTAGCATTGTTCTCACAATTATTTTGCAAGCAGGCATTATTAGGCTTTCTGCAATAGTGTGACTTTTCATTTTCTTGGCAACTAGCTCAGCCACTAAATAGCTTGCTTCTTGGGCCTTATCACTGATGGTTACCTTCTTTTCAAAAACTTTTCTTTGTTTCTGCTGTGAATCCAAGAGTCTTCGAAAATAATCCACGGTTTTATTTGACAAGTGGCTGTGATAAGTAGTGAAGTGTCGCTTTAACTTGGCTGGGGCCATAGCTGTGTTAGCGAGCTTTTTCCCCACAAACAATGCACAAAGGAAGTGGACAGTTTTCTTCTCCAGTCCATGTAAAGCCAATGGCCAGATAACTGTCATTGTAAAGGCGATTTTTTTTAACATCTTTCACTTTTCCTTTACTCGTACTTGACTGTGGTATTTGTGATTCTTCGTCACTGTCCTCCTCTCCACTGGCATGCTATCTTTTCAAATATTTGAACATGTTTCAGTCTTGAAAATCCGTATCAAACTAATATTAACTGGTGATATTAATTAACACTAACGTTTCACTCGGTTGCGCTGCTCAAAACTGACTGAAGGAAGATGTGTGAACGGCTGGGCTGGGTCTCGTGACCAGGGCATGTAGTTCGTTACGGTACGGTACAAAATTACGGTACGGTACGGTAATTTAAGGGCTAAAAGTATGGTTCGATATATTTCTTCAAGTTCGGTACGGTACAAAAGTTTTATTTTTATTTCCGTACTTATATCGAACTATTTTCGTACCCAGCAGTATGGATGTCCTGGTGGAATGCCGATGTGAGTTTCGACAGGGGATGCTTGCAGCCTATGTTGATCTCAAGAAGGCGTTTGACTCAGTGCATCGTGAGTCACTCTGGGATCTTCTGCGACTTCAAGGGATTCCTGCAAGGACTATTGGTTTGATAACTGGTCTGTATTCTGGGACAGAGTGCTGTGAAGTGTGGGGCAGGTGTATCCAGCTTCTTTCCTGTGAATACAGGAGTGAGGCAAGGGTGCGTCCTTGCCCCATCACTTTTCAATGCTTATATAGACTGGGTATTGGACAAGGTTGTAGATCAAAGTGATTGTGGAGCATCCGTCGGCAACACCAAGATCACTGATCTTGTTTTTGCCGATGATGCAGTAATCTTTGCTGAGTCGCTGGAGGTCCTGGTGATGGTTCTCGAGGCGCTGCACGAGGAGGCAAAGCCTTTGGGACTTGAGGTCTCCTGGCTCAAGACCAAGGTCCAGGTGTTTGGAGACTTACTAGATGAAGCAGTACAGTCTGTTCATGCATGTGGCGAGGACATTGAGATCTTGGAAAGTTTTACATACCTTGGTAGCGCAGTCCATAATGACGGCGGGTCACGTCAAGAAGTCTTACGGCGGATTGGCATAGCCCACGGTGTTATGGACTCGCTCAGCGGGAGTATTTGGCGTTGTCGGTACCTGTGCAGAAGGACAAAGATCCGGATCTTCAAGTCGCTTGTGATCCCTGTCTTACTCTATGGTTGTGAGACATGGACACTAAATAGTGACTTGAAGAGACGAATCAATGCCTTTGGTAATAAGTGTCTTCGCAGAATCATGGGGTATCGCTGGGATGATTACGTGTCAAATCAGCGATTGCACCGTCAGACTGAATCGAGGCCTATTACCTGCATAGTCCGTCAGCGCCAACTTCGGCTATATGGGCATGTGACACGCTACCCTGAAACCGATCCTTCCCATCGGGTTGTATCTGTAAGAGACAATCCGGCGTGGAGGAGGCCAAGGGGGCGCCCACAAGGCTCGTGGCTGGGGCAAGTTGATGTTTCTTGTCGAGAGCTGCTTGGTATGGGAAAGGAGCCTGCATGGGAACTCGCGCGTGGTGACCCCCGGGAGTGGCGTCGTAGGGTGGGCGAGGCGACGCGCCCCCCGGCGTATGCCCCCAATGATTGATTGAGTATGGATGGTAGGCTACCATCCATACTGTCTATCTTCATGTATCTGTAATCTATCTGTAAAAATCACTTGACTTCACCCCAGCTCAGGGACCATGGAGCAGGGATCGACTCAAGGAGCGAGAGTTGACCTCCCCATTAACACCAATGTGTGACACGTATGATACTCGTACGGGGTTGCATCACCCTCCTACCCAATCCCTGTGTCGCCAAACTTGCAGAGTAGGAATGAAGGGCGTATCCCGCACCGGCAATAACACTATTTTTGTCTTAATTCTATGCATATTATTTGTTCTCATTACTATATACATTGTACTGACTGACACATACGAGTATGTTGGTGTCTGGAAAGTGTTTGTGACGTGTTGTTGAGTAGGAATTATGAATTATGAATTAAGATCACTGTCATTTTGTAATGGGGAGTTTTCTAATAAGCTCACGCTCAAGCCTGTCTCTCAGGCTGTCACATCCTCTGCACTTTCAGCCTGAATGATCTATCATTTACCGTAAATTCCCTGTGCTTTTTCGGGACATATCAGAATTACCCTTCAATACAACAACTGAAACAGTTCCTAATAAAAAATTAGTTTATCATTTTATTTGTAAGCACTTGGTGAAAATATTGGCAAAACAATTGAATACTTGAAAACTCAATCTTTAAAAATCGTCTTTTCATGAAAAAACGCAAGTTCAAGCAGAATGAGGCTTCAGGAAATATCTACCTGTATGTAAGCATTCACTGAGTACCTATTTTAGGTGTGTCTGTCTGTCTTGCGACGAACATTTAACCAAGAAGTAATTTTAAGTGCTTGGCACCTCGAAAACAGTCCGGGATGGAAGACAGTTGAAAGCGTTTGTTTACATGCGAGAGCTCCGCCGCCCCCTCCACCTCAATGTCCTTCCTTCTGAATCAATCAATCAACCCTTCCCTCTGAATACCCCATGTCCTCTGGTTTATCCTATTGTAACGAAGGAGTGGGGGCAACCCACCCCTCTCAAACTTCGTCACACACTAATGGCTCAGGGCTATGGAGACGGGAAGGACTGCAAGGAGACATTTACTGCTGTGCACGGCTTTATTACCCCAACTACTACTACCCACAGTACAATAGTGACTGCACGTCTGTCACGAAACTATACGCGCCACTCCGATCCGCCCCAACAACACAAAGTCACAGTCAAAGCACGAAATAAGGAGACAAAGTCTCCTTTATGTGGGAAACGGTATGTGGGAGCGGATGCCACGAATATTCCAGTAGAGGATAGAGAGTGTGATGAGATAAGCGGATGATGATAGTTATAGGATGACAGCCTCTGGTATTGAGAAGTTAGGAGTATCAGAGATATGAGCCGTGAGGTAAGGGAGCGGCGGCGCTGAGCTGAGTCCCTCCCCGTGTCGTGTCAACAGGAAAGTGGGTGATAGCAGATCCTGCCAGCGGGATGGTTTCTGTGGAGATGCTGAACGCCACACTCTGTTTTGGTTAAATGTTCGTCGTAAGAGAGACATATACACCCAAAATAGGTACTCAGTGAATGCTTACATACAAGCAGATATTTCCTGAAGCCTCATTCTGCTTCAACTTGCGTTTTTTCATGAAAAGATGATTTTTAAAGATTGAGTTTTCAAGTATTCAATTGTTTTGCCAATATTTTCACCAAGTGCAGACAAATAAAATGATAAAGTACATTTTTTATTAAGAACTGTTTCAGTTGTTGTATTGAAGGGTCATTCTGATATGTCCCGAAAAAGTACAGGGAATTTACGGTAAATGATAGATCATTCACGCTCAAAGGGCAGTGGATGTGAGATGCGCGAGAGACATTTGGCGGCTTAGCTTTGAAAACTCCCCATAGCACATAATTATTTTACGGTTTCTCGCAGAACCCCTGGTGATGGTCGGCGGAACCCCAGGGTTCCGCGGAACCCCGGTTGGGAATCACTGGGCCGCTAGGTAATATAGAAATAGAATGGGTGAGAAGTGAGAGAGGTGTTTGGCAAGGATATATTCTGTCTCCAACCTTGTTTAGTCTATACTGAGGAACTGGCAGTAAAGGCCATGTCACACGAGCAATATTTTCCGGCATCTTTTGGTATCTTGCTACCAAAAGATGCCCGTACTGGTGGCAAAAGGTGCGCGACTTGTCACACGGCGTTTCGGCTACGAGCATCTTCCTACCAGAGTAGCTAAGATCTTATTCTTCTATCTTAGCTATACTGCTTCTATTGGCATCTATAAATTATGTCCTTCCCTCTTCACATTTCCCTTGATAACCATAAATAAACCTTGCTTGAATTCCTAAATCAAGTAAAAATAACACACATATTATTCCCAGTTCTATAGTAAAAACACACGCAGCCTATTAAATGCCTATTAATTTCAGTTTTTATCAACATTTTCCGTCATAACTTTTCATCAACAACTCAAAACTTAACTATATCTATCTATCTAAATCATACGTTAAAAAAATCTAATATATATATATATATATATATATATATATATATATATATATATATATATATATATATATATATATAAGAGAAACAAAATGGTATTTTTTCCTCTTTTTTGCCTTTATTTTCCCCCTTTCGAAGCCAAACCTTCCCTCAAACAGGGAAATTATCCTGCATCTGGCACCACAGGCTCCAAAATGTAAACAAGGATGCCGGTACTGGTGGCAAAAGAACGAACATGCGCGACTCCGCGTTTGCTACCAAAAGATGCCGGTATCAGGCGTCAAATGATGCCTGATACGCTTTTGCTACCAAAAGATGCCGGAAAAAGTGTCCGTGTGACATGGCCTTAAGGATGAGGAGAATGGATGCAGGAGTGAGAGTAGGGAGTGACAAAATATGTTTGTTGATTATATGCGAATGATTTGGTAGTTATGAGTGAGTCTGCTGAGGAGCTGTTGAGCCTTTTAAATGTTGTGAATGAGACTTTTTTTGGGTAACATTCAGTAGTGAGAAAACTGAAGTGATGATAGTAAAGGCCTCTTCCATTTGTGCCCAAGTTCCAGGAACCAGTTCTTTCAGTTCAGGGTTAGGTTCAGTTCCTGGTTCTGGGTTCGCGTGTCACAAATGGAACGCAAAAACCCCGTTATTTTGTTTACAAACAAACTCAGCTGGCGAGGCAAGAGGGAGAGAGAGAGAGAGAGAGGGGGGGGGGGAAATATTAAAAGTGGTAACTCGGCTGTGATGTGAAGGGATCATATCAAGTTTAAGATCGCGGGAACGCATTCCTCCACCAGTGCCCCTTGTAGGCGTGTCTGACATCCTCCGACTCATGCATGCGGAAAACCCTTCACGATAAGAGAAATAGGGCCCAAGGCGGCCATTCTTTGTTATGAACTGAAAACTCTACCCAGGCTACCGACCTGCCAATGTGGGTAGAGAAAGTTCACGGGTTTTGCTGAGTCACTACGCGCGTCGCCTCGGACCCAGGTTTTCGTGCGCAAATGGAACGCCTGAATTCTTGGGTTCCGTGAACTGGTTCTTGAAATGTCGCAAATGGAAGAGGCCTCAGATAGGGATCAGAAGATGAGAGAAACGCTACCGTAGATAACAGTCAAGTCGCCACCTGCAGTCATGTCACCAGGCGCCATATATTACGAATTATAGCATTACTACCCGTCAGGGTGGCAAGGTTGGTAGAGACGTGAGCTCGCAATGTGCAGCGTCCCTGTGCATTCGGTCAGCGGTTCGAGTCCGCCTAGTTCGTGCTGACGTGGCGGCGCTTTGTATAGTCAATAACCTTGTAGTTGGTACTTGCAAAGTGTCTAGATAGGATGAAAATCTTATCTTATCTTATAGCATTACTACTGATTTGTATGTGCCACTGAAGATAATACACAGTAATTTATATCATGACTGTATAATCTACTCGATTTGTTTCTGCGTTGTTTTATGCTTTGTAGCTACAAGTATAGACGGTTTCAAATTTCACTACGCGTTTTTTTTTCGGGCGACGACGACTGCGGTACGACACTCAGTAAATAAACACTAGATGGCGACTCTACTGTTGGTAGCCACTTTGTAGATATTTTTGTCATTTGTTCATTAATAGCCATAATATGACACAGATGAAGACACAAAATGACACAGACTCTCCAGATAGCCCCTTCTAACTTTCCTGAAATCGTGGATGTAGAAATGTAAGTATTAACGCCACCACACGTCTGTAAACAGAAAAAAAAGTCCCTGGCGACTTAACTGTTATCTACGGTACCGTACCGTACCGTACATGGAGATTGGGAGGGAAGGAATGATAACATACGTGTGAATGTTAATACCTAGGGGTGTGCATGAGTTCGAATAGGTGTGAAAGAGCAAAGTATAGGCGTTTTCTGCGGGGGATTTTTGGTTGCAACCGGAACATTTTCGGTTGCAAACGGTCACAACAACAACAACAAATGTTTGCGGGTCGGGCCAATCATCTTCCCTGGATGGTTGAACAGGGATCGAAATTTGAGCAACCGAAAATTTTTCGGTTGCAACCAGGATCCCCGCAGAAAACGCCTTATGTCAACATTTAAAGATCAGCCAGTTAAAGGCTGTGACAAAGATCAGCTGTGCCATCAAGATCAGGATCGCGAGTCGGGACACGTCAAGAGGCCGTGGCTGTCAAAACAAACATTTTCCTCCAAACTATTTCGTGCATGTAAGCAGATACAAGGCTTGGTTAGTGAGGTACGTGCTTCATATCAATGCATGCAACATATTTTCACTATTTTGTGTTGTCATGTGAAGCTGTTTAGCGAGTAGACCCCCAGGACTATGTTGCGTTGTGTGGTGTGCCACGTATAACAAGGTGGCTCGGTAGCATTTTCGGTTCTCATATTTTCCAATTTAGCTTAAAAGATATGGTACAATTCTAGAGTCCTTTCCCGCCCTTATGAGTGGGTTTTTTCTTGCAGACCTTCACAGATCCCTTCAGATACCTCTAAAACGTAATTATAAAGTGGGGAAGAGATGCCCCCTTCCTCCCCCCCCTCCCCGCTCTAAACGACTCCCCTGGACCCCTCAAAAATATAATATGGTTAATATTACTAATCTAACCTCCCTATAACCTAACCTAACCTCTTAGCGAGACCCCCCAAAAATATTTACTAACCTGACCTCAATATAACCTAATCTAACCAGGTAAAATTCTAGTTCTTTCCCGCCCTTAGGTCTCGCTAGGAGGTTATTGGTAAGGTTAGGTAAAGATATAGTGAGATTAGTTTAGTGATATTATTTTGGGTGGTCCATGGGGTGTCATTTAGTGGGGGACGGGGGTTTGAAGGGGGCATCTCCCCCAGTTTATAATTATGTAGTGACCCCCCTTTAGCTAGATGTAAATTTGAAGGACTCAACAAACCTGGCGATTACGCTGCCACCACCCACATTAAGTGGGGAAAAAAAAAAAAAATCAGGGAATATATGAGGGTAACTGAATCAAATGAACGACTCATTAACAGGGTTTCTTTATAATTATCAAGATATATATATCAGTAAGCACATCCCCACTACAAGGTTTCACCAAAATCACGAAACAATAATAATACCCGAAACTACTCAATTCTCACTTGGGCTTAACACAATCACAAAAGTTTCTAACCACCGTCACTAGGTAATATACCTATCTACACACAAACACTCGAGATGAAACATGGCCTTAGCTCTTAATACTGGTGTCCAGGACGGTCACCCCCTCTGATGCCACTCAGCGGGTTCCAACTCTCGCCATGAAGCATGTGTGCCACAAGCCGGTGTCTCACCACTCCGCTCCGTTCACCTCCCCAGGAACAAAACCCTTTATAAAGGGTTATCAGGAACGACTCCCTATACCCGACCAGTCGCCAGCAAGGTCGAGAAGAGAGAGAAAGAACGTCTGTTTGCCAACTCTATCACGCCTTCTTGCCGTGACATCACAAGTGACTACGAGACTACGAACATATGGACGGATACCTATATCCAAATGAATTGGGACTGAGGAGTGAAAAAAAATGACTATTTATTAAATGGCTATAGTATATTACTTTACACTCACAACTTTGTGTAAACTTTCCATCAATCGTGAGTCACAGGATTGACTCATTTTCCCACGTTACAATTACATTTTAGAGGTACAGTAAAAGCCTTATAACTCGGCACTGTATAACTCGGAATTTGATATAACTCGGCATGGCAAAGGCAAAGTTTTTTTTTTTTTTTTTTTTTTTTTTTTATATATATAATTATTCTTATTATTATTATTATTATTATTATTATATATATATATATTTTTTTTTTTATATATTTTTTACACACCTATGCCTATAGCGCATGTAGGCAGTGAGCTACAGGGGTGGAATGGTAGGCCCTGGAGGCTCACTCGAGGGCTGTGATGGTTGGCCCTCGCCCGTGGTGGCGCAGGCAGGATTGTTATAGTGACGCCCAGGGCCGGATCAAGAGCTGTGGGGGCCCTGGGGCTCAGCTTTTGTGGGGGCTCTATATTCGCACGAAAATTAAGCACTTTTGTGGGTATTTTGAGGCCTATGTTTGGCAAAGAACTATTAATGCATAGACTGGTATTCAGAGATAAAGGATGAAACAGAGACAGGCAAATATGTTTTGGTTTTGTAACTTGCCAATGTTTTTAATATACATATGCTAATATACATATGGTGGGAGCCCTTTTGGTGGGAGCCCTGGGGCTAGAGCCCCGGTAGCCCCCCCTTAATCCGGCCCTGGACTGACACCTGTGATTAGAGGCTCATGCCGCCCCCTGTGTCCTCCCATGCACTCACAGTCGAAGGTGGAGTTAATGGACAGGGCATGTGGGTGTTCTTAGGCCACTCGTCGGTGCAGACAGATTTCAAGTGGATTTATGGGTCTCACTCGGGATCGAACTCGGGTCTTCGAGAACGCCACTCGGTGACGCTAACCACTCTGCTACCGCCTCACCTAAACTGCATCTCATGGTTTTCACTCGGCATATCATGCCCTCACAACCTCTTGTGTGAACATGTAAACAGAAAGTCGGCAAAAAATAACGTATCTCGGCATATTGATGTTATAACTGTATCTCTTCGCTTACACTCGGCATATCGACAGTCGCATAAAGTCGTATTTTTGTCCTTTTGATCTTTTCCTGCTGGCTCAGGCTCTTCAATTTCATTCCCTTCCTGCTGGAGACACCCTTGCGTGATGGAGCTGACATCTTGAAATACAGTACTGTATGATGTAATCCCAAAACACGTAAAATAGGTGGCAAAGTAAAGCAAAGGTCGGGAACGAGCATGTAGGCTGTCAGCTGAGCCGTGTTTATGTTGTCAAAGCACCGTCTTGGATACGAATTCCGTTTTTTGTCGAAATTGAAAAAGGATTGGTTTCTGCTTCAAAAACACAACAAGCTTGGTAGGGGCCGAAATAATAATCAATGCAAAACATTGCAAACAATATCACAAAGTAGTAGATATAACACACATTTCAGCAAGTGTTGCAGCAAGGGTTGGGATTCGTAATCCAAGACGGTGCTTGGACGACAAAAACATGGCGCAGCCTACGCACTGGTTCCTGACCTTTGCTTTAATTTGCCACCTATTTTACGTGTTTTGGGATTACATCATACAGTACTGTATATCAAGATGTCAGCTCCATCACGCAAGGGTGTCTCCAGCAGGAAGGGAATGAAATTGAAGAGCCTGAGGCCCTGAACCTGCAGAAAAAGGTGAAAGTGCTGGCAAGGATGGATGCAGGTGCGTCCATGGGTGCTATTTGTGCTGAGTTTGATATCAAAGCCAGCACATTCTACCCATTCACTGGGAAGTGTAGTTTTTATGCTTGTACAGTACTATATTTACTTTTTTTTTTTTTTTTTTTTTTTTTTTACACATATCGGAGGAGGACATTGCATAACTCGGCACATTGAATAACTCGGCAAGGGCCAGAGCCCCTATCGTGCCGAGTTATAAGGCTTTTACTGTATCTGAAGGGATCTGTGAAGGTCTGGAAAAAAACACTAATAAGGGCAGGAAAAGATTCTAGAATTTTACCAAAATGTTCTCCCGTAATTTTTTTTGAGGGGTCTCGCTAGGATCCTAGGTTATTGGTGAGGTTAGGTTCGTAATATTTTTTGAGGGGTCCAGGGGGGGATTTGGGGTGGAGGGGGCATCTCTCCCCCACTTTTTAATTACGTTATGGTAAATTGATATTGGGAATGGTATATTAATGTTTTTTGAATGAATGTTTTTTCAATAATCTAAAAGTCATTTGTTGGTAAGCGTTTAGGAAGCAAAAAGAGGAATTAGAGTTTAGTTTAAAATATCAATCATAGATTTGATGTTTTTCAATAAGTCTTGATTTTTTCCGTTATTTTGTATTAAAATATATATATATATATATATATATATATATATATAATATATATAATATATATATATATATATATATATATATATAATAATATATATATATATATATATATATACAAAATAACGGAAAAAATCAAGACTTATTGAAAAACATCAAATCTATGATTGATATTTTAAACTAAACTCTAATTCCTCTTTTTGCTTCCTAAACGCTTACCAACAAATGACTTTTAGATTATTGAAAAAACATCCGAATCTAAGACAAATAAAGTTTTGAGCTAAAAATAGCAGGATACTGAGAACCAAAATTATACAGGTGGCTCTTGGGTTTTTTGTTAAATGTGGCAGTGATTTGTCATATTGTGGCGCTGAACAGACCCTTCCACCAGGAAAGAGTAGGATAGGATCAGGGGCAGTGAATCTGGGATCCCGAAAAAGAATAAAACTTAGATAGTCCCTCACGGAAGCTTTGGTATTAAACATGTAAAAAAAAAACACGGAAATTTGACTCAAAAAAATAAAGGACATCCCATCTAAATTATATTACAATGGATCCGTTGCTGATGAAGCCATCCACCAATATACTCAATGCTTTGGATCGACATTGGACTACACTCAATCTTTGAGACATTTGTATTAATACGAACACATATTTGTTTTACATCATTTGAAGGTATTTTAAACTTGGAATGTGAGTAGTAGAACGCCTGAACTGTATTTGAGGTAATGGTGATCTGAATACATGAGTAGTCACTGTACCTATGTTACATAACTATAAGAATACACATAATATCTAAAGTAAAGTAGATGATGAATGGTTTCATTGCCGTTTCAGGACAACTGTGTGTTGTGATGTCCTGGATAACAGACCTTGCTGGACGTGCTGAAAATCTCCTTAACAAGCTGGACACCGAGGCAGCCACAGCCCTCACCAAGACCAGTGAGAGAAGGAACTCTGCCACCACCAAGACACGGGCTCTAGACGATGCAGCCACCACCACCTTCTACACCACCAAGCACGAAAGGTAATGGGAAGACATGGGAGTGTTTCAACTTGTGGCTCGAGGACCGTAATTCACACACTGGTGGCATGGATCGGAGTATCAACATTTGTATGGGATGTACATAGCAGTGAACTGAGGGAAGATTATATGGACAAATATTTAAGAAGGGGATGTGAGAAATCATGTTAGCAAAATGTATGTGCCAAAATAGGAATAGAAGACTTGTCCTTTTTGCCAGCTCTCCATGGCACCAAACAGAGGCACCATTAAATCAGCTTCTTACCAGAAACCGATCTTCTCAGTCTTGCTGAATACGTGCTTTATTTTTTATTATAAAAACCTCAACTTTTACATCATATTGAGATTCTTTTCATTAATCAGAGGCTATGAAAATTGTTCTTTTCTTATTTTGGGACATTCAAAGGAGCAGAGTCCTGTCAAGATATTCTTTCCCTAAATATAACAAAATGGGACATTCACCAACTGTGGTTTTGATTTTTTTTTCTCACCAACTTAAAGTTTGCATGCCACAAAGAGAATGAAAGAAAAGAAGCTATATGCTGGAGTACTTCAGTAAACGTGAGTATAGGATATAATTATATCACATAACTTTTTTATAGTTTTAGTGAAAAAGCCATGATGCTCCTTTATTTATTTGAACACCAGTTCAGATGATGTGGTGTTGCTATCACGCTGAAAAGAAAGGTAAAGTCCCTATGAAATATGGCAATTCATGTCATCGTTTATCATTGTGGAGATAAAGAGATAAGAGAGTCAGTGAGAGAGAGGAGTTGGTAAAACAAGTACTATAGCTATATGTCATAACTCTAGCCGACAGTTTTGTGTGTAAACCTGCTCCATGCATGAGATGTTAACATTATACAGGGGTGAGGATGGCTTTTGTAGGGTGATCATCTGGAACTAAAGTCACAATAATTTTGTATAGTGTAAGGCTTAAGTGAATATGGCATAGGCTGTAGCTTGCTCATCTGTTGGTGTTTCTTTGTAAAAGAATCTCCTGTGATAAAAACTGAAGTTCAACTTCAGGATAACTTGGGACGTTGAGGGTGATCTGCACCATTCTTGTTTTGTAATGTTAGATTGTGTCCAGTTCTAAAAGACACTTCCCAGAATTCCCTTGCATTTTTTCCACTATTTTGGTCAGATTTACAGACTGTTCTCTGCTTGCCGCTTCACAATTAGCGTGCATAGCAAGCTTTGTATAGCCTGCCAGTCTGCTTTCCATGTACCTGGTGCAGTAATATCTCCATAATATCTTTAATCTGTCTCTGTGTACGTATTGATTGTACACTTATACGTATGACACAATATTTTTCTCACCCATCTGATTTGTCCCAACCATAACCTCAATCTATTCTCTTTTGAAACCTTAGCCTTAGTTATTTTGGCAAGGATGAACCTCGGTGTGGTCAGTGAAAAGTCATGCAGTAACCTCTATATCATTGTCATCAATATTTAGTCTTATTCAAGTACCATGGGAAATGTAGAAGCCTCCTGCCACCTGAGAAGTCTGTGATTCTTACTGCATTGCCAGACTCTGCTTTGTACAGTGGCAGCATAAAGGAAGATTGATTCATGTCATGTTCAGCCATGAAGGGAGGTGAATGGGTAACCAGTTGGAATTAACTAAGAGATGAAAGCTAAAATGAAGAGTCAAGCCTCATCAGTAATTGGTAAGAAAGTTATCTGAGTCAAGTACATATGTACATAAATAACACTATAACATAATTCACGTCTTGGTTGACCAGGTCAGTCCTCCCCAGCTCTTCCAGTGTTCCTAACAACCTGAGCAGCTATGGGGTGAGCAGCTCAGCAGCCAAGACTCAGTTCTCGCCAAAGACAAAAAAGATTTCCACCAAGAAGAGAGACAGTGCTAAGGAAGAGGGGCTGATGGACTACTTGAACAGCCCCTCCCAGCAGGATGCAGACCAGCTACCAAGCAGTGCACTGCCCGCAGACCCGGTGAGCCTGCCACCACCACTCACCATGTTGTGCCACACACTGTTATAGATATATTATATTCCATAACATGTAGATATACTGTATAGTTATTGTCAATGAATTGTAGGACATGCATGGGGAATTCACCTGATCATGTACCACTCCAGCATACTTCCTGCCTGTCCATGGGATAAATGTTGAGGGTTGTAAGTTGTAACAAACAACAACCAAGCATTTCAGGAGATCCATGGTCACAGTGTCTCAGGGTGTAGACAGTAACGACCACCTTATGTTGGGTGTCTCCTTTCCTTTGTGTTAAGGTCTCCTAACCTTCTGCAGATGGTTTCCTCCACCACCATGACGGCCTCCTCCTTCAGCAGTCTGGGTCACTCCCGCCACTCCTCCATGTCCTCCGCCTCGTCGCTGGTCGCCCTCAGTGGCCGAGACACTCCGGGCTCGGCCAATAATGACAATGGTAAGCACTTCGCAGGTCCTCGCATACTTATTCATAATCTTATATGTTTTTCTTTATTCTTTCAGTGATTTGTTTATTAGATGATAGTATCATATGTTTTGTTACACTAATTGATAATTGGATTTCAACATAATCAGAAGTATGTCAGCCTAGGATAGTATGATGGGAGACTTGGCTCTTATTGCACCTCTAATGCAAATGAAACTAAAACTCTAATGAAAATTAAACCCCTGATGAAGACCACTTCTGATTTCAGAAGTAATTTGGTGTCATTTTCTTCTTCATACAGTTGGCCTCACTTTTTATAAGTGTCTAAGGGTGCACAGGGAAGTGATAAAGGCAGTTTGGGAACATAATCTGATGTCAGTGGTTTAAATATTTGAAGCTCCATTTCTTATTCCGTTTCCTCTCATTATGAATACTGCAGAATGAGACTGATGAAAGACTAATGAATACTTTAATCACTGCAAAGTAATTACAGGTCAATGCAAAGTGATACAAGGCACTGCAGTGATGGCAGTTCATTTATAATATTCTCCTTGATTGTATCATACACACAATTTTTGTCATGTTCTGGCAGGAGATTTAAGAAGGCTGCAATTGTCTGTTCAATGCTTTTGGACATTGCATTAACATACATTGCATTGTTTTTTTATGATATGAGAATTTCATTGAACACCATGGGTCCATGATCCCATAAAGACCAAAACCCATATAACACTGACTTATGTCAGCAGAAGACTTATTTGATCAAATATGACTGTGAAGTGTTGACCTGTATTGAGTGGTGATAGTGCTGTATGACGGCAGAGAGTGGCAGCTGTGGCTCGGCCAACACTGATGCCTACATCACCGTGGATCCTCCCTCAGACATCAACATTTCTGCCCCACCCAGCACGGACGGCAGCACCAGGTGAGGCCACACACCACACACAGCACACACCCAGCACGGACGGCAGCACCAGGTGAGGCCACACACCACACACAGCACACACCCAGCACGGACGGCAGCACCAGGTGAGGCCACACACCACACACAGCACACACCCAGCATGGACGGCAGCACCAGGTGAGGCGCCACACCACACACAGCACACACCCAGCATGGACGGCAGCACCAGGTGAGGCGCCACACCACACACAGCACACACCCAGCATGGACGGCAGCACCAGGTGAGGCCACACACCACACACAGCACACACCCAGCATGGACGGCAGCACCAGGTGAGGCCACACACCACACACAGCACACACCCAGCATGGACGGCAGCACCAGGTGAGGCCACACACCACACACAGCACACACCCAGCATGGACGGCAGCACCAGGTGAGGCCACACACCACACACAGCACACACCCAGCAGACGGCAGCACCAGGTGAGGCGCCACACCACACACAGCACACACCCAGCACGGACGGCAGCACCAGGTGAGGCCACACACCACACACAGCACACACCCAGCATGGACGGCAGCACCAGGTGAGGCCACACACCACACACAGCACACACCCAGCACGGACGGCAGCACCAGGTGAGGCGCCACACCACACACAGCACACACCCAGCATGGACGGCAGCACCAGGTGAGGCGCCACACCACACACAGCACACACCCAGCATGGACGGCAGCACCAGGTGAGGCGCCACACCACACACAGCACACACGGATCATGACACAACACTTGCAACTGGGGGAAAAAAAAAATACAAGCTCAATCTACCTTTGTCATTAGGTATATTTTAATTTTCTGAAAATTATTTTAATTATTTTTGCTTTTTCATGAAATCTTTTTAGAAATAAAAAGTAATTTCTTTAGATTGAGTGCAAGACATGCCATGCACCATATTTTTTGAAGTATTTTCTGTCTATACGTATAGAATGAGACGTTGTGATTATGTTAAATGAAAATTTGAGAAATGCATTACATATAAGTACGTATAAGCAAATTTTAAAGTATTAATTTCAGTTTCATGAATCAATACTCATAACTAATTTGAGATGACTGAAATAACAGCTACTGTAAAATATATACTCCAGTTTTCTTGTTTATATATAAAAAATACAATGAAAAGCATAACAAGTCCTCAGAAACAGTTTCAGGACTAGAAGGGAGTAGAACCTTCAGAAAGTACAGCTATAATATGTTCTCAGAAGGTAGTCATCATCTGTTAGATAGCACTGAGTAATAAGACTAGTGATAAATGATACATTTGTCAAAGTGACTTCCTAAATGGATATTTTGACAGTAGTAACGGTGCCATGACGGGGTCGGGGGACAGCGAGAACAGCCTGCTGAGGAAGGAGGTGGCCAGTCTGAACCAGGAGATGAGTCAGGTGCTGAGAAGAGCAAAGGACTCAGAAAGAGGTGAGTGCAGCAGCAGACGCAAGTTGTACATCATCACCAGCAGTGTGTGCCGCTATACCCACTCATGGCAGGCTAAAAGTTGTATAGAGAATGGCAGGCAATACTTATAGAGGTACTTCATAAACAACATTATAGTAAGATAAGTATGAAGAATAATTTTCCATTTATCTACCTATCTCTGATGTCCGCTCTTAAGAACTACCTCAAGGGGGCGGGCGTGACAGAAGAGTGTCCATTTATTCCTTGGCTTTCATTCCCTCCTTTCATGCTCTAATCCTCATTCTTCTCTCACCCTTTTCTCACATACTCTCGCACTCTGTCCTCCCATTCCATTTCACTGTGGGTCGTCCTCTAGTACCCACCACATCTACCACACTTACACATAATATCTTAGTCATCTCACTTAATGCCATTTACATTCGTTTTCCTTTCACCATATTGGAAACTCATAGTGACACCACAGACCTGTCTCATATATCATGGCTACAGGAACTACCTCGTGTAGGTCTCACGGCCTCTTGTAGCTTCCATATTTTCTTATGTTCTTATGTTCTTATCATGTCCAAATGCAGAAATTTAACTTAAATTTTTCTATCCATACCAGCACCTTTTTTTCTGTCTGTCCTTTCCTTTTTATTTCTTAGTAAGCAATTCTACAATGCCACAGTCAGATTTTTTTCTAATTCTTTTCATTTATAAATTTTTCATATTTCAAAAAATAATTTCATACCTTACTCCAGTTTACTGGCCTTCATGGTGTGGCAAAGACCATTTCTAATCTTTCATGGTTAAGGTCCACATGCACACCACATTCAGACCTACGGGAGTGAAAGATTGTCACCCTCAGCTCCCGCCAGGGTTTCAAGGTCACAGCTCCTCGGTTACATCCCGCACCCATCCTCTGCCAAACAGGGGCCATGGCATGAAAGGGAATAAGCCCAAATTGTCTCCAGTTGGCCGGGAAATCAAACCAATGTTATCTTGGACCTCATGAATCTCTTGGTTGTGAGCTCAGTGTGCTAATCACTATAGCCTTCCACCGAGCTGCAATTCTTATGTGTTTGGCAAAATTGTAAAAACACATGATGAAAGAGGTCTCCTTTTGGATTTGATTGATGTATGGCTGTACAAATCTTCCATTCCTCATAATATTCTAGTCATTCTATATGGACATTATTCTCTCACTCCCCCCTCACATTGTTGAGGTTAGACCACCACACCACATGCTCTAATGATAATGGTACAGGAATGAGGGTTGATAGTTCACACCCAGGGTGCAGAGCCGGCCTGAACCATTTTGGGGCACCGAGCAGAATTTTATTTTGGGGCACCGAGCAGAATTTCATTTTGGGGCACCGAGCAGAATTTAATTTTGGGGCCCAAAGCAGAATTTCATTTTGGGGCACCGAGCAGAATTTCATTTTGGGGCACCGAGCAGAATTTCATTTTGGGGCCCAAAGCAGAATTTCATTTTGGGGCACCAAGCAGAATTTCATTTTGGGGCACCGAGCAGAATTTCATTTTGGGGCCCAAAGCAGAATTTCATTTTGGGGCCCAAAGCAGAATTTCATTTTGGGGCCCAAAGCAGAATTTCATTTTGGGGCCCAAAGCAGAATTTCATTTTGGGGCCCAAAGCAGAATTTCATTTTGGGGCCCAAAGCAGAATTTCATTTTGGGGCACCGAGCAGAATTTCATTTTGGGGCACCAAGCAGAATTTCATTTTGGGGCACCGAGCAGAATTTCATTTTGGGGCCCCGAGCAGAATTTCATTTTGGGGCACCGAGCAGAATTTCATTTTGGGGCCCAAGCAGAATTTCATTTTGGGGCACCGAGCAGAATTTCATTTTGGGGCCCCGAGCAGAATTTCATTTTGGGGCACCGAGCAGAATTTCATTTTGGGGCCCAAAGCAGAATTTCATTTTGGGGCCCAAAGCAGAATTTCATTTTGGGGCCCAAAGCAGAATTTCATTTTGGGGCCCAAAGCAGAATTTCATTTTGGGGCCCAAAGCAGAATTTAATTTTGGGGCCCAGCAGAATTTCATTTTGGGGCCCAAGCAGAATTTCATTTTGGGGCCCAAAGCAGAATTTCATTTGGGGCCCAAAGCAGTAAATTTTGGCCAAGCAGAATTATTTGGGGCACCGAAGCAGAATTTAATTTGGGGCCCAAAGCAGAATTTCATTTGGGGCCCAAAGCAGAATTTCATTTTGGGGCCCAAAGCAGAATTTCATTTTGGGGCCCAAAGCAGAATTTCATTTTGGGGCCCCGAGCAGAATTTAATTTTGGGGCCCGAAGCAGAATTTAATTTTGGGGCCCAAAGCAGAATTTAATTTTGGGGCCCAAAGCAGAATAAAATTTTGGGACCCAAAGCAGAATTTAATTTGGGGGCCCAAAGCAGAATTTAATTTGGGGCCCAAAGCAGAATTTAATTTTGGGGCCCAAAGCAGAATAAAATTTTGGGACCCAAAGCAGAATTTAATTTGGGGGCCCAAAGCAGAATTTAATTTGGGGCCCAAAGCAGAATTATTTGAGACCCAAAGCAGAATTTAATTTTGGGGCCCAAAGCAGAATTTGATTTAGGGGCCCAAAGCAGAATTTGATTTAGGGCCCCCATCCCCCAATACTATGAATAATTGACTATGATCAATGCTTGATCATTCACATATTGCAAATCTAATACCTGTTATTAATTTTATTAGTAATATCTGTGTAGGGTAGTTCCAGTGAAAAAATTCAAGCTCTCATGTAGTGGGACATTTCAAGAGCTCTTAGGGCCCCCTGATGGGCGCGGGGGCCCTAAGCAGCCGCTTGTGTCGCTTATGCCTTGGGCCGGCGCTGCTGATGACAAGCTGTGAACCTGAGCTGATCTATCTATCCTTACAGAGACCCAGCAGTTGAGGAATCAGGTGTCAGGCATGCTGAGCCAACAGTCCACTGGTGACCGTCTCATGCGAGACCTTCATCAGAGAGAAATAGATCTTCAGGTGAGTTGTTAGATTCAGCATGAAGTACCTGGGAGTGGAAGGAAAGTGTATGCTTGTATTGTTATTTTTTTATGATCTGTAAAACAGTTTCATTATTATTATTTTTTTTTTTACATCACAAGGGACTGGCTAAGGGCAAAAAAAAAGAAGTAACAAAAAGCTTGAGAGGGATCCTATCCATGACTGCACCGGCCTGAGTAGCCTGCAAGAAGTGAGGCTGGTGGTGCTCATGAACCTAAAACTCATTGCAGTATTAAGTAGGCAGTTTGTGTGAGCAAATGGATATTTTATATGTGCGATGAGAGAAAGAGTGCTGCAAGGGAGGCAAGTGATTGAATTCCTGGGACGTAGGATGAAAGGAAGGACTGTGAGCATTGCGGGAAAAAGGAATGGAGAGATGCAGTAACTGTACCAACAATCATGTGTATGCAAATGAGACTTGGTTGATGAATGAAAGACAAAGGTCAAGGATCCAAGCAGTTGAAATGAGCTATTTGAGATGTGCCTGTGGTCTGGTGTTGATAACTGGTCTGTATTCTGGGACTGCGAGTGCTGTGAAGTGTGGGGCAGGTGTATCCAGCTTCTTTCCTGTGAATACAGGAGTGAGGCAAGGGTGCATCCTTGCCCCATCACTTTTCAACGCTTGTATAGACTGGGTATTGGACAAGGTTGTAGATCAAAGTGATTGTGGAGCATCCGTCGGCAACACCAAGATCACTGATCTTGTTTTTGCCGATGATGCAGTAATCTTTGCTGAGTCGCTGGAGGTCCTGGTGATGGCTCTCGAGGCGCTGCACGAGGAGGCAAAGCCTTTGGGACTTGAGGTCTCCTGGCTCAAGACCAAGGTCCAGGTGTTTGGAGACTTACTAGATGAAGCAGTACAGTCTGTTCATGCGTGTGGCGAGGACATTGAGATCTTGGAAAGTTTTACATATCTTGGTAGCGCAGTCCATAATGACGGCGGGTCACGTCAAGAAGCCTTACGGCGGATTGGCATAGCCCACGGTGTTATGGACTCTCTCAGCGGGAGTATTTGGCATTGTCGGTACCTGTGCAGGAGGACAAAGATCCGGATCTTCAAGTCGCTTGTGATCCCTGTCTTACTCTATGGTTGTGAGACATGGACACTAAATAGTGACTTGAAGAGACGAATCAATGCCTTTGGTAATAAGTGTCTTCGCAGAATCATGGGGTATTGCTGGGATGATTACGTGTCAAATCAGCGATTGCACCGTGAGACTGAATCGAGGCCTATTACCTGCATAGTCCGTCAGCGCCAACTTCGGCTATATGGGCATGTGGCACGCTACCCTGAAACCGATCCTTCCCATCGGGTTGTATCTGTAAGAGACAATCCGGCGTGGAGGAGGCCAAGGGGGCGCCCACAAGGCTCGTGGCTGGGGCAAGTTGATGTTTCTTGTCGAGAGCTGCTTGGTATGGGAAAGGAGCCTGCATGGGAACTCGCGCGTGGTGACCCCCGGGAGTGGCGTCGTAGGGTGGGCGAGGCAACACGCCCCCCGGCGTATGCCCCCAATGATTGATTGATTGATTGTGGTGTGGGAAGAATGGATGATGAGAGTAATGAAAATGTGTATAACAGGTTTGGTATGTCGAGTAAGGGTGAAGGGATGAAATGTGGAGTGGTTGAAAAGGTGAAGCACAGCACTTAAGTTGGTTTAAACATATAGAAGGAATGGCAGAAAGTGAGATGACTATAAGAGTGAGTGAGTGTAAGCGTGTAGTAGATGTGGTGCATACTAGAGGATGACCCCCAGTAAAATGGGAGGACAGAGTGCCTGAGTATGTGGGAAAAAGGGGCGAGAGAGGAATGCGAGGGTTAGAGTAGGCAAGGAGGGAATGCAAGAACAAGAATAAATTGAGACTCTCCTGTCACGGCCATTACCTTAGGAGAGTGTTTAGGAATGAACATCAGATAGATAGTATGTGCATTTTAACCATTTTTTTATTACGTGTGAGAGGGGCCATCGCAAACTCAACATTAATTCCTAAATCCTGGAATGCCTAATTAGGCCACGAATTCATAGCAGAAACAGACAGTCACGATATGAAGAGGACCAGTGTAGTGAATACTAACAGGCTGACGTGTGTCGGGCAATTGTCATGCCACTTATGCCACACAGCACAGCAAATCTATGCTCCCTATTTCTTCTCTGACTAGTATATGAAATTTTATGTCAGTCTCTAATTTTGGCTGCTATTCAGAAGAGGGAAAAATTTGATTTATGCATGTACTGTGGATATGTGAATGTATTTAAGTATAGACTTTTGTTACAAGAAGCATGAAACAGTCTCTGCCATACCGTAGAAGACGGTAATGGGCAAAGTTGAAAAATGAAAATGCAAGCATGAACCTGCAGATTAATTCCCAATAGGTAATTCTATTGAGAAACTATGAAAAGTCAGACACATCTATCAATTGATCAGAGAAAATGTTTACACTTTAAATTAGATATGAAAACTGTATTACAGGAGTCACTACGGGCCAAAGACAGTCAGCTGGCAGTGTTGCGAGTGCGTCTTCAAGAGGCAGATGATAAAGTACAGGGCAAAGATGGGACTCTGGCAGAACTGCAAGCTGAAAATAGAAGGTAACAATTATGAAATACTGATATATATATATATATATATATATATATATATATATATATATATATATATATATATATATATATATATATATATATATATATATATATATATATATATATATATATATATATATATATATATATATATATATATATATATATATATATATTTTTATATATATATATATATATATATATATATATATATATATATGTAATATCATTGTTTTATATATATTTTTTTACATATTAATTAATTTATTTATTTATTTATTTATTTATGTATACATATAATGTTTCTTTTTCTTTTCTTTTTGTTCTATTTTTTTTTTACTTTCTTCTCAGAATACTGTTGCATATTGAAAAGCTAAGTTAAAGATATTACAACTTTCATTTTTGTCAGGTTAATTGAAGGTGCCAGTGAGAGCAGTGGCCTGCACAGCCATGCCCTGCAGAGCCTGCAGGACCGCCTGGGACAGACTCAGTCAGTGGTGGACCGGCAGCAGCACCACCACAACGCAGCACACATGGAGCTCACTCAGAGGTGGGTTGGGTGCAGGCGGCCAATACACTACCTCGGGGCCTTGAATTGTAGAACTCTCGGGTGTAATTCTAATTGAACTCTCTTGTAGTGAGCTGTTTCTATCACTGTAAGACTTGGTAACCTCTGCATCCTATTGTCATGTTAGTTTTTCAGTGATACACAAAGTGTGATGCAGTGATCCTGCACACCTGTCTTGCTTTCAACCTGTGATAGGGAACCATGGGAATGTGCTTGATTCCCTTCCTGGAGAATGTCAGGAATTTTGTTAAGTGAGTGATGAGTGGCACTGGGCATTGTAACAAGATGTACTGTGGAGCTCTGAAAGTGCTATGTATTCCTCCATCTACAATGTTATGCTTACTATCTAAGCACCACTGGGACCTGTTGTGAGCGAGCCTTAATGGCAGTAGTTCTGATGTCATGATGTAATGATGAGTAGCCAAAATAACAGGTTGTTGTTCAGAAGCTTTGATATGAACCCGCGTTGACTGCACTTGCGGCACCTCCAGTCACAGACACAGACTCTGACTCCTCACCTGGAATTGGACAGCTGATAATTGGTTTCTATGTTATCTGGCATTCAGTAAATTTAACCACTAAAAAAAAAGATTGAGTATGATGATGTAAGTATGTAAGTATGTGAAGTAAGTATGTATGTAAGAGAGTATGAGAGTAAGAGTGAATATGATAATGAAAATAAAATGGCGTCCAATGCTATGTCCTATTTGCTGTTGTGCCAGAGTGAGCCAGCTGGAGGAGGAGCGGCACAGCCTGGCCGCCACACTGGCTGAGGGGCAGCGCAGGCTGGAGGAGGAAAAACAAAGGAATCAACACGTCTCCCAGCAGGTAGGATGTTAATATCAAAGTTTGGTTGCATTAATTAAGCTTCATTAGCTACAAAATTACTAACATGTCGTAAAAGTTTAAATCATCACTATTTGTGTCCCTCACTTAAGTTTCCTAAAGACTCCCACAGTTGTTCCTTGAAGTTTCTTTGCTTTTTCACTCATAAGGGCTTCAGGGGTGACTGTCATCAACTTTCTTGCATATTTGTATTTTGTCTCACACCCTTGAATTTTCATACCCTCTCTCCATCCCACATCTTGTCCTTCATTACAGTTGCTGTGTCCTTTCTTGCAAGTCTCGTTTAAGCTATCATTAGTTTTATCACTTTTGATTTACTACACTTCTTGTCCCTTCTACTTTTCAGTCTGGCATCACAGAAAGCTCAAACATCCAGATTACTATTTTCACATGTTTCCATATTTTTTTCTCAACTCTTTTCTTGCAGGTCATTCATACATGCAAATACAGATTCCAATTTGAGTTTCTGGTGTATTCTTAATTTGTGTGGAGGTACAATTCCTAACCAGGACTGTCACCTCCATGGGGTGAGGACCGTGAGAAACAAAGGCTCAGGGCGGTGGTGGTCATCATATCCCTACACCCATTAACTACTCTCCAGTTATATAGTGTACTTTTTTCTCTTAAACCACATAAGTTATGTAAGAGGGATAAGTATCATCTCTCTTAGGCACTATATGTCAAACAAAATACAACATGGATATGAATCAAACAAAATACAACATGGATATGAATCAAACAAAACACAACATGGATATGAATCAAACAAAACACAACATGGATATGAATCAAACAAAACACAACATGGATATGAATCAAACAAAATACAACATGGATATGAATCAAACAAAACCAACATGGATATGAATCAAACAAAACACAACATGGATATGAATCAAACAAAACACAACATGGATATGAATCAAACAAAACACAACATGGATATGAATCAAACAAAACACAACATGGATATGAATCAAACAAAACACAACATGGATATGAATCAAACAAAACACAACATGGATATGAATCAAACAAAACACAACATGGATATGAATCAAACAAAACACAACATGGATATGAATCAAACAAAACACAACATGGATATGAATCAAACAAAATACAACATGGATATGAATCAAACAAAACACAACATGGATATGAATCAAACAAAACACAACATGGATATGAATCAAACAAAACACAACATGGATATGAATCAAACAAAACACAACATGGATATGAATCAAACAAAACACAACATGGATATGAATCAAACAAAACACAACATGGATATGAATCAAACAAAACACAACATGGATATGAATCAAACAAAACACAACATGGATATGAATCAAACAAAACACAACATGGATATGAATCAAACAAAACACAACATGGATATGAATCAAACAAAATACAACATGGATATGAATCAAACAAAACACAACATGGATATGAATCAAACAAAACACAACATGGATATGAATCAAACAAAACACAACATGGATATGAATCAAACAAAACACAACATGGATATGAATCAAACAAAACAACATGGATATGAATCAAACAAAACACAACATGGATATGAATCAAACAAAACACAACATGGATATGAATCAAACAAAATACAACATGGATATGAATCAAACAAAACACAACATGGATATGAATCAAACAAAACACAAGCAATGCCTGGAATTTATATAATTGATGCTGTTATTGTCAGATGAATTCTTTGCGTGGGGAACTATCTTCCTGCCGAGAAGAATTAAGGGAATACAAGGCCAAGGCCAGCCGGATCCTGCAAAGCAAGGAGAAGCTGATTGCCTCGCTGAAAGAGGACCGCGGGGGTGGAGGTGAAACCAGTTCCTCCAACTGGGAACTTCACCTGGCTGAACTGCAGCAGACAAAGTAAGGGAGGAATACAACGTGTTTTTCCTAACTATGATTATAATATAAGTGCATCAAGAAAATGGATCAAGATTATATACACTAAAGAAATGTCTTCACTATTTTGGGAATCTTATGTTAGAGCTACAAAGAAATGTTTATGTGCTTCTGTGTTGCTGGTATTTCGGGGTAACTTCTATGGGGGGTTTAGAACTGGTCAACGGTTTTTTGAATGATATTACTTGATTATAATTTGACAAAAGATTACAACTTGAATGGAGGATTTACCTTAGTCTTATGACTTCACTATGTGATTATAGTTTGACCACTTCTCACTGCGGAGAGTACTGAAAAGGGGGGATGTATTTAAGGGGGAAGGATAGGGGTTTAGGTTAAGGGGAAGTGCTGCCACCAGCCCGGGCGAGTAGCTCCTTGGGTTACTCCCTGGGCACGTTTGAATAATATTAATATTAGATTTATCTTGGTAGTCGTGATTGATACGTGGAATTATACCGAGTAAGGCTGACTCTTTTGGAAGTGTGGGGAATTACTGTCCTAACACAGAATAATCACCTGGGGTTTTATAATAAACACAAGAACTATATTTGAAACATCATCCTATTTATTCGCCATGAAACATTATTGCTGTTTGAGACCTTAGACACATACATAAACTCTAATCTGGATCGGGCAAGCTACTTTAGAGCATAATCTCCCTTACAGAATCATTCTTAGAATTACCACCTATATACCCATCAACTGAGCACTATAGGTATACATTGAATATATATATATAGGAAAGAGAATGTGAGAGTAAGGAGTTTGGTGTGTGGATTCACAATGACCATGTGGCCTTGAGAGGAAGGCGTGGGACGCCCCCCGTTGAAGCCTCTCCCTGGGGGAAGGATGGGTGGAGACTGTTTAATAATACTTATAAGGATGGGTGGACCTCCTGTACGTTAGCGTACACTAAACATAGATACCCATATTTGAAAATATAGATAACAATATGATAACAAGGAAAGGGGGGGGGGGGAAACAGGAGCGGAATTTGTTACATCTTACCTGGGGGAAGGATGGGTGGAGACTGGCGTCTCGCGGCATTACACCGCCCGAGGCAGAAAAAAAAAGGGGAATTGTTTGAATGGTCTCGCCGTGACCTCAAATGAAGAGCTTATAATCCCGAAATAACTATTTAAATAATGAAACTCGCGTACCTAAGAAAAGGCTGCCTATACTACAGACCTGTTACTTTGATATAGAAGAATTTAATATGCTTAATCTAATATCCGAGAAGGGTGTGATTTGTTTTCACGTCAAAAGTCCGAACGCATTTTCAAGAGCGAGAGGGTATGGAAGTGTTTCTTAGAAATTTGGTAGACTTTCAATTTAGCGCGTATCTTTACTAACACGTCCATGTATGACCATGACCGATAACGATAGGGATTATTTTGAAAGACATTAAGAATCTGGGAGTGTTACTCGGTCTGATCAGATAGCTGGGGAAAGATGAAAAGATTTGAAATCATTAGTTATCACTAATCGCGGAATAATTATTCCACGAATTTTGACTCGCATCCGGCATGTCGGGGGGGGGAATGGAAGGAAGGAAGAAAGAAAATGGCGGAGAGGAAGGAAAGATAAACAAAATGGCGGTTTAGAAAGAAAGGCGATGAGTCACCCGTGAAACTAAAAAAAAATGAACTGCTTACGAGATAACTCGGGAATTATATGATAATAATTCTCATACTATCTCTCCCGAATAATGGGCATTACACTTCCAGGGCTGAACGAGATTTACTGAGAGAGGAACTGGAGGGAACAGGTGCCCGAGTGCAGCAGCTGATTCTTGAAGTGTCTGAGGCAGAGTCAGCAGCCCAGGATCAGGCAGCCCTGGCAGCCCACAATGCAGCCAACCTGGAAGAGACGCTCACACATGAACGCAGGAGGAGAGGCGACGTGGAGGCAGAGCTCAGGCAGATTCAGGAGGTAAGGTTTTCTTTGAGTGAAACTTTCTTATGATCATCTAGAAAATATTTTGTTAAAGTGATCTTATGTCTGGTAGAAACTTTTTAGAATAGTTCATTGAGATGGTTTATACAGCTAGAGAGAATGGATGAGAGAAGAAAGATACATAAGAGTAGAATAGATGCTGGAAGGATGAGAGGACGACCCCTTGTTAAACGGAAAGATAGAGTGCTGGAGTGTGTGAGTGAGAGAGGGGATGTAAGCCTTCCAATCCTTGCGAGGATTGGAAGATGTGAGAATGAGGTGCATGGAGAGGTGAAAATGGAAACTCTTCTGCAGTGGCCACCTTCTTGAGGGACTTTCAAGAAACAGGCATATAGATAACAGATTAGACTAGACTCAGAGCTGGGCAGTATTTAAATACATTTGTATTTAAATACATTTGTGTATTTATAAATGTATTTATAAATACATTGGTTGTCATGTATTTAAATACAATATTTAAATACTTTTATAAGTATTTAAATACATTGTATTTAAATACTAATAATATAAAAATGTAAATACTTTTTTATCAGTTAATAGAGGCGTTTTGGTTAAGGATATATAGATATTCATAGATGAATCATAGATACTACATACCGCCAGAATTTTAATTTCCTAATTTCTTTTGTGGACCTCGGAGATTGTTCATACACGAGTGGTTGTTCATAAAATTCTTATGTACATATTCTTATAATTCATTTAAAGTTGGTTTCGTGCCTTATAATGAGGTAATAACATATTTTGTGAAGTTTTGTTGATGTGGCCATATACGTCAAGGGATGAATATATATCTGTTTTAACACGTGTATAAATATTTCTTGATCTATAGTTATATTTAAATACTCCCAGTGGTCACCAGTGAATTATAAGAATATGTACATAAGAATTTTATGAACAACCACTCGTATATGAACAATCTCTGAGGTCCACAAAAGAAATTAGGAAATAAAAATTCTGGCGGTATGTAGTATCTATATCCTTAACCAAAATGCCTCTATTTGGCCATAAACCCGCCCAACTATCTGGCAACCCTGATGTTACAGTGAACCAGTGTTTCCACTTTCAAGGAAATTTCCTTGTTTTAAGGAAATTGAAATTGAAAGGCCTGAGAAGGAAATTTCTAAGGAAACCCAAAATCTAAGGAAATCCTAAGGAAATCAATTTTTTTCGGACATTTTAAAATTTGTGTGTATTTAAAATGTATTTACAAATGTATTTAAATACAATTGATGTATTTAGTATTTAAATACATTCGTAAAATGTATTTAGTATTTCAATACATTTCTCCCATGTATTTAGTATTTAAATATATTCAATATATTTAGTGCCCAGCTCTGACTAGACTTTATCAGTATAGATTAAACTAGACTTAAAGAAGGGAATTATATAAGAAAGCTGGTATTAATATTTCATGCTCATATATACTTTGAGTAAAGAAATGTGGCATGATAAAGTTTCTACCTTGCCAATTTGGACTGACGGTAGATGACCTTGTGGTCCCGTGGCATTGTGATATCTGTGTAGGCCAAGTCATCACTGTTCACTCCACTTTCACGGCATTTACTGAATGTATGAATAATTTGTAGTACTATTTTTCATTACATGATAGTTTTTCATTAATTCTTGAATTAAATGTAGACAGTTACTTACACAATGAAATCACAGCCTAGAGTATTTTTTAGTCCCGAAAGATAAATAGTTATCAATTCCAATGAAATATGTTTGGATTTATGATGGACAAATAAGAATGATCTGCAAGAAATTACACATTTTGCACCCTTTTTTTGACCATCCTTATTGATATTCATTTAATTTGTTTCACTCATGAAAATGTATATTGTTTCTTGTGAGACTAAGTAAGTAAAGTGATTAGGCACAGAAATAACTGTGACACTTAATTTAATGAAGTGATTGATTATAGAAATTAATTGTGAACAAATTGTGTCATGTCCACACCAGCATCAGATAGATAAGGAAAATAATTTAAATGGGTTGAGGAAAGAAGAGAACATCAGTGCTCTTGTTGATGAAATCATCTTACAGTTTGACATCAAAATTCAAAGAGACCTCAATTTTATATCTACGCATATCACATCATTGGTGATCTTACAATTTTATTTGAATACGTTATTGATTTTTTTCATGGAATGGATAAATTTGGGTTAATTTCCCATCCTTGATGTACCTTTCTTCCTCCTGCAGGAGCTGCGTTGCGCCCATGAAGAACTCACCAGACAAAAACTGAACTTTTCATCTCGACTGCAAGAACGTGACACTGAGATTGACAGACTCAGAAAACAGGTTAGATCATGAGTATGGAAAATTGATGTTAGAGTGGCAGCAAAAACTGCTTATGGTGATGGCAGAAATTAGTGTTGTATGATCCCTCAGGATGTGATTATGAGTCTGAGAATGTGTATTCAATAAGTTTATGATTTTCATATTTTTGAAATACAGTAAACCCTCGCTAATTCGAACCCGTATGATTCGAACTTCGGATAATTCAACCTGTTTCAGGTCCAGTTCAAATTTTTCAACAACTTTCAATAATAAAAACTGAAGTTCGAATTGTGCGCTTCCTGCGCACATTATCAGAGTTTTCTGCAGCATCTTCCACCTCCTCTGTGCCATCCACTTCGTCAACCAGCCTCCACATCGCCTCTTGACACATTAAGCACCTCAAGCACTGAAGACCTTACCTTACAAATCCCCAGAGTGACACCTGCCAGGGCTGCTTTCAGTAGCGATGAATGATACTTAACGCTTCACAATTTACATTGCTACCAAGATAGCAGCTGCCTAAATTGATCTCTGTGGCGATTCTTATTGTTGCAAAATAACTTGTTAATGACCCTGTATTTTATGCAGCAAAAGTTATAGCAGCAGGAAATGAAAATTAAGGAGGCAAGAAGAGGAGAGAGAAGAGCAGAAGCTTTCTTTGCCCTTTGTTTACAATATCATGAGATGATCATGTATGCAGTATCAGAGAGGGAGAGAGAGAGATGTGACAACAAGCATTAAAGTAATTGCCACAAGCTCCCACTCCCTCCTGTTGTTACATTGTTAGTAAGGTTACGATAGAAGCAAAATTCTATTTGTGGCTCTATTGATCCTTACATCCTAGTACCAGGAAATAATAGTAATGCGCCTGATTTTGTGGTGCTTTGATCAGCAGATGTTGGTGTCTCCCACAGGTGGCTCACAAGCAGAGCTCTTCCAGCAGTGTGAGTGAACTAGAGCAGCGCGTTCATGACCTCACAGAGTCACTCATACACAAACAGACTAACATTGAGACGCTGAGCACTGAGAAACACTCCCTCCTCATACAGATGGAGCGGCTGCAGGTAATTCATTGTTTTATGAGATTTTGATCATAAACTGTCACTGAACTCAGTGCTCTGCATAGAAAATATTTCAATGCTGGATGCAAGGATATATATTTTGTAAAAGTTTTCTGGATTGATACATATTTGAAATCTGTTATGTGACCCATTGATTGAATAACCAACCAAACTCATGACAGCAACAGTACGATGAATCCCAGAAGATGCTGAACCGAGACCCCCCAACACTGTTCCGGCAGGATGATGGTAAGTTTCTCTGTCATAAGACATGTACTAAAAACCTTCTACTTTGACAACTTTTGGTGGGAGGAATTAGAGTAGCAATAAAATTTGAAATATTGAACCATTCAGCTAAGCAGCAAAGTCCTCACCATTGGTGATAAATTCTTACTCGTTACATAGTTTTATATTTCAATGTTTTTTACACAGAATCTAACATAATTTCAATGCAAAATATATTTCTAGAGAATTTGTTTTTTTTAGGCAGCAATGATAGTGCTGCTGCTGCATTGCATTGGCAGCTGCTTGATGTCAATGACGTTATTCCCTCTGCTCTGATTCAGGAATCCTCCCAGATACTTCTCAACTTTTCTCTTGAGAAGAAAATATTGTTTTTGTGGTATAATGCATACATATAGATTAATAAAGCTAAAACAGCATGTTTCAAAAGTATTCACACGCACAAAGTCTGCTATTACAGAAGCCAGCACCATGATCCCATCATCAATGTTCTGTGTTGCCATGGCTTTTCTTTCCTGTTTCTTTTGCTTCCTTATATTCCATGGTGTTCTTGCATGTAAGAATGGGCTCAAACACACCTAGAGGAAGTAGGTAGATTACCTGAGGTGATGGAGTGCCCAAGCAACTCCGTTGACTGCAAAAAACGAAATCGTTAGTGACGGGAAAACAAAGTAGTATGAGAAGAGAAAAATAATAATAACCAGCAGAAAGGAAACATGAGAGGAGAGAAGATCAGGCTTGGAGAAAGTGTCTCCACGTATTCCTGTTCATTGTGACCTGATCCAAGCAGACGGCATAAGCCTTGGTGAGTTTGTAAACCCAGCGCTGTGGCCGACTGCTATATGTTCACATTTGTCAGTGAATGCCGCCTCTTTAGTATTTGATGACGTTGGTGGTGCTTTCATTGACGGTAAGGAGCAAATTAAGCCAAATTACAGTCTCCCTCATATTAGCGCTTTCAATCAATATTTGAGAAGCAGATGGGTCGAGATGCGCAAGCCCCGGGAACTTTAACACTCACAAAAAGTCATCGATCCATGACATTGGCATGACAATCATGTAGTTTTTTTGTTTGTTTTTTGTACTTGCTTTCTAATACAGAAATTCTTATGTAACAATCTGTAAAAAAAAAAGTACGGTTAGTTTCAGTGTTTTTGAATAACAAATTAAGTATTTTTAGCAGTCTTTGAAAATAAATTGCTTTCTTTTCTTCCAGTCAGAAATCGAGTGCCAAGTTTCCTTGTGGAATCTCCCTTCGATGGAGGGATGACCCGACATGTGAAACGTGCATATTCCACCTTGGATAAGTTTTCTGTCAGACTAGGAGTATTTCTAAGACGTTATCCTATTGCCAGGGTGTTTGTAATTGTATACATGTGCCTTTTGCACCTGTGGGTGATGGTGGTGCTTCTCACGTACACCCCAGAGGTGCATGGAGCGGATTACCACCACCCAGCAGGTACTATGCCTCATGACCAGTAGCTTCCTTCCTCGGCCAACACTTCCACCACCCACCACACCTTCACCCTTGCCTCTCCGTTCACCTCACCTGCACTCTCTCATCATTTATGTTAGGAAGAGTGGCACTAATGAGTATTATATTATTGAACTGTTATAGTAAAGTTTATAAATTTAGATGAAAATGTATACATGTATAAATTATATTTTATTACAATTACCTAACATATGATATTGGTATGATATTCAAATACATGTGGGTTATATATCACTAACAAGTTAAAAACGGTGATTATTATATGTACAGTTGCCTGCTGGAGTAACCATACAGATTGTTCCCGTTACATAGGGCCGGTGAGATCTGTGAACTCCTGGCTCATGGCATCTCTTACATAGGCACAGAGGCCTACCTAGGTAGTGCACTACTCATATTTTAGATTGAAATAAATTATCTGCATCCCAGCAAATTATTTAAAGTAGAGTCCATAATTATATACGGACCTGGCTCTGAGCGTGATCGGAAGGTTGTCTGTATATATAAAGACCAAGCACCTAGGAGGTTAAATGCCTACGTCAAGAGATCCCATGGGATAAGGAGTGACAGATCTCGCCTGCCCTGTGAAATGCCAAGAATCTGTACAGTTACTCCCACAGGCAACTGTAATGGCTTATCTTATCTCGTTTCTTTGTTTTTATTTGAGGTGCAGATGTTTGTCATTTATGATTCTAGGCACCAAAGATTTTGTTTCCCCCCAGAAATCAGGATGCTTTTGTCCTAAACTCAATTTTTTTTTTTTTGAAAGTATGTCATTTTGGTTACTTGAGTTGTTTTCCATTAGTCACTTATTTAACAAAAAATTGTTGCAAAGAAATGTGTTATGTTGAGCGAGTTATTTACGAGGAGAGGAAAAGAAATGCTTTTGTGACCATTTGATAGGCCAAATCACTTTCTCATGTAATGACTCGTGTGGTTCAGAATTAATGTTTTGATTCATTGAACAAATGTGTACAGCATCTTCTTTATGTCTCTGATTGTAAGCCAGAAAGAAAAGTCAGTTCTAATTCCGTAAATATATTTTATTTTTCTGATAAACATTCTTTGGTACCTGAAAAAATATCTTTCAATTGTGGCGAGAGGTATTTCAGCACCCAATAGCTTCAGTAATAGAATAGAATCTAGCAATAGAATTAGCTTCACAAAACAAGGACAGTAAGTTTTCCTGTTTTGCAAGTATCTCAACAGACAAAAAATATTTGATTATTAGAAAGATGCTGTATATTTTATATACATTTGTTTTTTATTTACCTTAACAATACATATTTCAGGTCCACTCCAGAGCCTGTGCACTGCTAACAAGAGAGGGTCGATCGTGACCCCGGGGGAATCCCTGGGTGATTCAGCAACCTAATCCCACATCTGGTTAATATATAACCAGGCTGCACTAGAAAATTATAGAACCAAGCTAGAGTAAAACATGTTTGGCAACCCCGCACCACCCACGCCAGCACCCACCAGCACGGCCAATTCATTCATCCGCTGCCCATCGTTGAAGGTTCACGTGTTCACAACGCTGGTCATCGTTGAAGGTTCACAACGCTGGTCATCGTTGAAGGTTCACAACGCTGGTCATCGTTGAAGTTTCACAACGCTGGTCATCGTTGAAGTTTCACAACGCTGGTCATCGTTTGAAGGTTCACAACGCGGTCATCGTTGAAGGTTCACTAACGCTGGTCATCGTTGAAGGTTCACACGCTGGTCATCGTTTGAAGGTTTCACAACGTGGTCATCGTTGAAGGTTCACAACGCTGGTCATCGTTGAAGGTTCACAACGCTGGTCATCGTTGAAGGTTCACAACGCTGGTCATCGTTGAAGGTTCACAACGCTGGTCATCGTTGAAGGTTCACAACGCTGGTCATCGTTGAAGGTTCACAACGCTGGTCATCGTTTCTACTATGGTGAGCAACTGCTGCTTGTTTATTTATTTTCATGTGTTAGTTGGGGGAGTGTGGGGTTAGCCATTTTTTCCCCCTTTCGCTTTTGCTCTGAGACTCCACGGTTGGTCTCCAGGGGTGGGCGTATTCTCCCTTCTTATTCTGGTGTCCCCCGTATCTCGGGGGTGGAGGTGTACGTCCTTCTTATTCAACCTTGTTGAGTGTTGATGGGCGGCCTCCTAGGGGTTTCGGCGGGTTTTTTGCATCCCACGGAGGTTTGTCGTGTTGGTGGGGGAGAGGGGCGATTCGCTTCTCTCCGCCCCCCTCCCGACTATTTCCGGTTGTCCTGACCTGGCCCCTCCTCACGCCACTCTGCCCTCCCTCAGGTAGGGGGAGTGGGTCCGTGATGGGTGCGGCGCCCTGAGTGCTGTCGTTTCCGTAGCTTTTGCTGCGCAACTACTCCTTTCCCTGCCCCTCTTTGCCTGCCTTACCAGGAAAGGGAGAGGGAGCATGGTGATTCTTGGGGCATCGCTCTCCCCCCAGCCTCTCTGTTCAGGGCTTAGGGCGGGGCAAGGTGTTCAGCAATTCGTGGCTTGCCACCTCCTCCCTTCTCCACGTGGGGGCAGGGGTGCAACATCGTGGCATCGTGCCGTCACTGTTCGCCTACGTCAGGGATATGTGGGGCGATGTGCCCTGCCTTGATGGAGGGGCCTTTGCTGACCTTAAGGAGTGGTGGACAAGGGCCTTGAAGTCCCGCAACCGCCACCACGTCCGTCTGTCATGGGCGGACCGTGCTCTGTGTTCCCGTCTGGGCCTCGGCAGGTCATCCCACTCCTCCGGGAGGTCCTCCTCGTTTCGTGCTTCTTGACCTGCTGCCTCTGGTTCTCTGATGTCACCGTCGGTTGTGCTGACAGTGGAGGAGGATCTGAAGGTGTCTTCTGCCCCTCCCCCTAGCCGCAGTTCGCGGGACGTAGACATGCCGGTGAGGGACGTCGCTGCTCCGGTTTGACAGGCGTCCCTGGGGCCTTCCACGTCCTCCCCTCCCATACCTCTGGGGTGGTTGGAGTGGATGGTCTCTGTGCCTGTCTTCATGGCGAGAATGGAGGTCCATTTGACAACCGGGACCCATTCTTCGTCTCAACCGAGTCACAGGTCGCCCCCTCCTGTGTCCCTCAATCCGGGGCCTGCTTCTGAAGCTGCAGGCTTCAAGGATGACTGCCAGGAGAGCTCGAGTGGGGTAGGGGATGTGGCCTTATCCGTGCAGAAGAGGCGGCAGTTCGAGGACTTCCACCTCCCTGCTTCATGTCCACCGCTGCCTTCCTCCTCCGTCCTGTTTGCTTGGGCGCCGATGCCAGCATCGATTGGCCGCCTGACTGTTGACAGGAGGCTCGTTGCCATTGGTTGGCTGGATGACGAAACGACACACTGTCCGGTTGCAGACTTTCTTGACGAGGGAGGAATGGACTCCTGCGGGGGTCCCAGACACACTCATGGCAGACTGGAACAGGTGACACCATGTTTACCCGTTTCCGCCTCTCTGCACCAGCGTCCTCCTGAAGGTGTGCAACAAACTACGTTCCTACAGGAGCAGGGTAACCATGGTGGCTCCTCTCTGGCCGACGCATTGGTTCTCCAAACTGCTGGCGTTGTGTCCCTCCGCTGTTCCTTTGGGGGGCCCTTGCTCTGTTGGAGGAGCTCCCAGCCTGGCTTCTTTCCACCTTGAAGCTACACGCCTGGAGTTTCCAGGAGTACATGTTGGCGGCCCCCTCGCCAGTCCTCTACTAGGCAGTACAAGTCTCACGGGAGGGCCTTCCAGTCAATCCTCAAACTGAAAGGCCTCCGTGGCGTCTCAGAGACCGTGGTCCTGGATTTCCTCTCCATCCTGGCCCACGACAGGAGGAGGTCCTCGGCCAGTCTCCCCTCACCTGGCACTTGAGGGGGCTGACCCCCTCCAATACGACTGGGGTTTAGTCCTGGACCGACGTACAGTGACCTTCCTGAGGAGGGGTTTATTCAACCAGAATCCCCCTCCCCGTCCTCTTGGCCCTTTCTGGTCACTGGAGACAGTCCTCCAGAGCGACCTGTTTCGGTCCGACGCTCCCGGGGATCGCCTCCTTTTGAAGACCTTGTTCATGGTGGCCCTGGCAACGGGGTTTTGGGCGTCTCAGCTGAGAGCGTAGACACATTTCCCCCTGTGGACTACCTTCTTGCAGGACGGGAAGTGGGGCGGGGCTGCCAGACGTGTTTTCTCCATAGTTTGGTTCCATAATTTTCTAGTGCAGCCTGGTTCTATATTAACCAGATATGGGATTAGGTTGCCGAATTACCCAGGGATTCCCCCGGGGTGGCGATTGACCCTCTCTCGCTAACAGTGCAACGGCTCTGGAGGGGACCCAAAAATAGGCTCTTCATACTTCAAAGCCGTCAATATAATACATAATATACTTTGCTCTGATCCATGGAGGTGTGCCAATTTGACCTTGATCAAACTAGCATTATGTTATAAATCACAGAAATAAATGATAAGTAATAGATCAATATTTTGCAAAATGTGAACATACTGGCTGTGACAAAAGGTGATGAAGCAGACACGGCCTGATAAGTGAATACCTTTTTTCCTTACTACTTTCGCTCTTGGGTATTTTCAGAGGAATATGGCTCGCAAGTCACAAATAGGGTGGTGAATGAATGGAATGGTCTCAGTAGACAGGTAGTTAGTGCGGAGTCATTAGGGAGCTTTAAAGAGGAGCTAGATAGGTTCATGGATGGGGAATGGGGATGAAAGGTGGATGTAGGTAGTGTTAGGCGACAGGAACTACCACGTGTAGGCCTCGCGGCCTCTTCTAGCTTCCTTATTTTCTTAAGTCAACTGTCCTAGATTTATACCATTGGGGAGGGTCTACTGGCTGCATAGGAGGACGGTGATTGGACCGCTTCTGCCACCAGGGTTCCTTTGTCTTCTCCTTCCTAACTCCACTGCCCGAACTGCTCCCTCCCCCCATATGAAGTCACCTGTCCTCTTGTTGTTTGTTATGTAGACGGACTTATACGCCTTTCTTTGTAAGATTACTCACGAGAAGCTTGGCTCCTTCCCATCTTGGTAGGAGTCATTTATCATCCACATGGTTTGCCAACATGCTGGTTACTCCTGTGGTGTCTAATGTCAGCCTGGTGTCCAAACCCCTTCTGTTAGGATAGAGCAGACGGGTCTCTTTTGGTGAGGCGGTGGCTGAGTGGTTAGAGTCTTGGAGTGGTGAGCTCGATGTCTAGAATCCAGAGTTCGAATTCTGCCGGAGGCAACTCTCAACCATTTTTAACGCAGTGGCCAGAGGATTAGAACCTGGTAGTGGCACAAGGTCCCGAGTTCAAGTCCCGCCAGGAGCAACTGTTTCTTCTATCGTCGAATGGCCGAAGATACCCACATGCTACCCATTATCCTGACCTTTGACTGCAAGTGCAGCGGAGGGCACCAGGGGGCAGCATGAGCCTCAAATCAAACTATCCTATAGAAAACTATCACAGGTGTCACTATAAAAATCCAGCACGGGCCAACCACCTGAGCCCTCATGAAAAGATGATAAAAACCTAAGGAAGGAAAATAGTAGCCTACAAGTGTGACCTGGGTGGCAGAAGTTGCAGGACGGCCCAATCACCGTCCTTACATGTAGTCTGTGACCCTCGTGAGATTGGCATGAATCTAGGACAGTCAGCCTACAAGCTATATTCCTCTGAAAAAGTCCCATGGGCGAATCTAAATAGGAATAGAGGTACTCTGTTCTCGGCCCATGTCTCCTTCATCACCTGTTGTTACAAATATTTTATGGATTAAATTATAATGATTATAAATTATTTTTCATACATTCATTTACAGAGGCTACAAAAAAAATGACACCAAAAAATACAAGAAAAATCTACACCCCTAAAATCTTGTGTATATTTCACTAGTATACCTTGCCATACCTTGGCAGCAATGAGTCACCGTGCATCAGACAAGCGCCCAGGAGGCCCCTCCACGTGTTGAGACCAAGGATAGTATAAGGTATTAACGTCTTTCTAATATCCTTGGTTGGGACCCAGACCCTCAGTGCTTGCAGGGCTGGCAATCTAAGCAGATGTAAACATGACGGCTCAATCACCCCCTCATGTCTGCTATTTTGACTGCCTGTGGACACCCACAACTCTACTTCCAGCCGCCAACCAAGGGACGCCTGAAGTTTACAAATGAAGAAAAGCTTGTGTCATTGCTAAACTGGAACAAGAAATCTCTGTGGTAGACAAAAATGGGTAACACAAAGCCCGCTTAGTTGCCAGTCCCTATAAAGAAGACAGTAAGAGAATAAAATCAAAAAGAGGGGTGAGCCAATTTAGTTCGGGAGGTGTCTTGTTACTCCTCTTTTGAAAAGATTTAATTCATAGGAAAGTGGAAAAATAGAAACAGGAAGAGAGTTCCAGAGTTTACCAGTGAAAGGGATGAAAGAGTAAAGATACTGATTAACTCTTGCATTTGTAAGATGGACAGAATAGGGATGAGTGAGTAGAAAGTCTTGTGCTGCGGGAGGGGGGAGGCATGCAGTTAGCAAGTTCAGAAGAGCAGTGAGCATGAAAATAACGGTAGAAGAGAGCAAGAGAAGCAACATTGCGGCGGTGATTTAAAGATTGAAGACAGTCAGTCAGAGGAGAGGAGTTGATGAGACGAAAAGCTTTTGACTCAACCCTGTTTAGGAGAGCTGTATGAGTGGATCCTCCCCAAACATGTGAGACATACTCCATACATGGGCGGATAAGGCCCCTGTAGAGAGCAAGCAATTGGGAGGGAGAAAAAAAGGACGCAGACACCACAGGACACCTAACTTCTTAGAAGCTGTTTTAGCAAGAGATGAGATGCGAGATTTCCAGTTCAGATTTTTAGTAAAGGAGAGTCCTAGAATGTTCATGGTAGAAGAAGGAGACAGTTGAGTGTCATTGAAGAAGAGGGTATAGTTGTCTGGAAGGTTTTGTCGAGTAGATAGGTGAAGAAATTAGGTTTTTGAGGCATTGAACAAAACAAGGTTTGCTTTTCCCCAATCAGAAATAATAGAAAGATCAAAAGTTAGGCGCTCGGTGGCATCTCTCCGTGAATCACTTAGTTCCTGTTGAGTTGGACGTCTAATCAACGATGTTGAAAAATGCAGGGTAGAATCATCAGCGTAGGAGTGGATAGGGCTTTGAGTTAGACTTAGAAGATCATTAATGAATAATAGAAAGAGAGTGGGTGATAGGACAGAACCCTGGGGAACACCACTATTGATAGATTTAGGAGAAGAACAATGTCCGTCTACAGTAGCTGCAATAGAACGGTTTGAAAGGAAACTTAAGATGAAGGTACAGAGAGAAGGATAGAAACTGAATGAGGGTAGTTTGGAAATTAAAGATTTGTGCCAGACTCTATCAAAAGCTTTTGATATGTCAAGGGCAACAGCAAAAGTTTCACCGAAACCCCTAAAGGAGGATGACCAAGATTTAGTTAGGAAAGCTAGAAGATCGCCAGTAGATCGCCCTTTACGGAAACCGTACTGACGATCAGATAGAAGATTGTGAGCAGATAGATGCTTAAGAATCTTATTAAGTATAGATTCAAAAACTTTAGAAAGGCAGGAAGTCAAAGCTATGAACAACAACTGCTACAGCACTGAAGAAAAGTTCCTGAATCTTCTCCAGGGTGTCATTGTGAGGAATAAGAATAATCTGCAAAAGGATCTAGGCTGCCCACTGGCCGTGTGTGATGCCAATATCCTGTGAGCTACACGTACCTCGGAGACGCCTTGTTCCCGCTGGGCTGAGACACAAGCTTTTTCTTCATATAGGCTTCCAGCATGCCATGTGGGTGACAACCAGAGTTGTGGAGCTCCAAAGGCAGCCTATGTGGCAGAAACGAAGGGACAATCGAGTAGTCAACGTCACATCTGCTCAGATCGCCAGCTCTGCAAGCACTGAGAATCTGAGTGCTTTCTCACCACATGCAGTGGCCTGGGTTGTTGCCTGATGTACCTTTGATACCTTTGAAGAATTTCGTCAGTTATTGACGCAGCTGAGATGGATCTCCACTGTTACCAGACAGCTCTCTCTCCTCCTTGATCCAGTGCAGGAGACTGTTTGAGTTGGAGCTGGTGTATCCTGGTGTTGGCGGTTGGTCTGGTATATTGGCCAGCCAGGCATCCAAGTTGTACTTGAAGGTGTCGGGTGAGACACCCCTCATGTTTCTTAGTTTTGTTGGGATGCAGTTGAATAATCTTGTAGCACTGAAGGTGAAGCTGTGGTGTGTCAGAGTTCTAACTCTATGAGATCCTCCTGGGGTGGTGCACACGTAGCACAGCCTTCCTCTCCTGGGGTGCACTGTTTCTTGCACATTGGTGTTCGGTACTCTGTTTTCCAAAATTTTCCAAACATAAATGACGACGTATCTTTCTCTGGGTCTCTGAAGCGAAAACAGGTGCAGTGTCCTGAGTCTCTCCCAGTAATTTAGGTGTTCAACTCCGTGGATCTTGTTTGTGAAAGTTCTTTGGGGAGCTTCTAGTGCAGTAATTTCAGATATTTTATGTGGTGACCAGAGCTGGCAGCAGTATTCTAGGCGTGTTAGCACCAGTGACTTCCAAAGAGTCAGCATACACTGTACACTCCTGGTTTGGAAGGTCCTCAGGATCCAGCCTGATAGCTGCCTTGCTTTTGCTGTTGTTGATATGATGTGGTCAGAAAAGGTAGCATCAGGGCTCATGTTTACACCCAAATCTTTAACCACATCCTTGGCTACTATTTCCTGTTGGCCGCAATGGTATTTTGTTGTAGTTTTGATTTCAACTCTGTTTCCATACCTTAACAACTCAAACTTTTCTCCATTTAGGACCATATTATTCCTATCTGCCCACTCTAAGATTTTATCTAAGTCTTGCTGGAGTAGCTGAGTATCTGGTTGTGCACAAATTTTCTTTGTTAATCTTGTGTCGTCTGCAAAGGATGTAGCGGTTGAGTGTGCCAGATCTTGATCTCTATCCCCTATCATAATGAGGAAGAGCAGGGGACCTAGGACAGAGCCCTGAGGGACACTGCTGGCATCTGATAGCTCCCCTTCGACCACTACTCGTTGTTCTCTGTCGGAAAGGAAGCTATGTAGCCATTCTCCGAGCTTGCCACTTATCTTGAGCTTTTTTATCTTGCGGGCAAGAATCCCGTTGTCGACTTTATCAAATGCTTTGGCGAAGTCGAGATATATGACATCCACATTGTCACCATCCTGAGTGTCCTGCAAAACTTTCTGGTAATGAGTCAGCAGTTGTGAGAGGCAGGAACGTCTGAAGCCATGTTGACCTTCATTACATGCTCCAATGTCTTCCATGTAGTTAACCAGCTTGGATCGGATTGATCTTTCCATTATTTTGATTAAGTGGGATGTTACAACTACTGGTCTATAGTTCTTTGCCAAGCCTTTGCTGCCCCCTTTGTATATGGGTGTAATTATGCCAGTTTTGAGTGACTGAGGCACAGAGCCATCTTGTAGGGACTTATCACTCAGTAGTTTCAGTGGTAGTGCTAACTGGTGTTTACAGTGTTTAAGTAGTTGTGCATGGTCCATGGAAGCCATCTGACCCTGCAGCTGAGTGTGGTGCTACCTTATCAATGGCTGCAATGATGTCTTCTGTTGTTATAGTTACTGATGTAAGCAGGTGTTCTGGCTTTTGAGGTACTACAAAGAAAGTAGATGGGTCGTCAATTTTCTGGGCCTCCTTTGGTGGGCTGAAGGCATCTTCGTACTGTTGTTTGAGCATCTTGTCAATTTCCCCTGGTTCGCTTTCAAAATGTCCATTTTCCTTCATAAGTGGACCTATTGAAGATACTTTCTTGAGCTTCTTTTCGGCGTAGGCATAGAAGAATTTGCTGTTTATCTTGATGTGCTCTATTGCTTGTAGTTCTTCCCATTTTCTTCCCTCTTCATGGGACAGAATAAGCATCCTCTCAATCTCCTCAAGCTTCTGATGTAGTTTAGCGAAGGTGAGGTTGTGGAGTGTCTTCTTTAGCTTGGCTCTTGTTAAGGACCTTTTCTTCATTAGAATTTTCTGGTCCCGAGGGATCTGTTTTCTCACGTGACTGTTCTTTGGGGTTTTCTGGGAGCACATTATTTTTGCAGACTTCCAGGCATATCTTTAGGAAAATTTTGAGAGCTTCACATGTGTTCTTCCCTTTAAAAAGTGCCGGCCAGTCGGTTGCAAGTTCTCCTCCCAGTTTGTCCCAGTCTATCTCATTGCTGTAGAAGTTAAGATCACTGAGGGAAGTGTTTAACCTCGGGTTCAATGGTGCCTGAGTTTTTGGAGGTGATGAGAGACTATTGGTGGTGACTTTGATGAGGCAGTGGTCCCACATTATTGTTTGAATTGTTTCATAAGAGTGGACTAGCTCAAAATTGTTGCTTAACAGCAGGTCCAAGGTATTATTACCTCTGGTAGGATCCTCGATAAACTGCGTCAAATAGCAGGTTTCATGTACAATGAATCATTCCCACTAATGAGTTTAGGAGCTCCAAATGTGGCCAAAATCTCAGAAATGAGGCAGTGATCCAGCAGTCACCATGACGTCTGCTCAGATGGACAGCTTTGCAACACCAAGGGTCTGAATGCTTCCTTCCCGTGTGTACTGGTCGGCTGGTTGTCTGATTTATAATGACACATTCCCACCAACAAGGGAAACATACTACTGAAATCCACACAACTTTTGAGCTATGTAGAATTTTCTTGCAGTTTTTATGTGTGAATTTCTTTTGCAGCCACTGTACATTCAATATCTATTTACCTACTTCGTATTTACAAAAAAGTAGTCAACAGTGGTTAAAAATGTGTCCTGAACTGTTCAAGATCACAAGATCAAAGATATGTACTCACAACTTTTGATCAGCATAATCACATTTCATGATAAGGCACATCAGGACACTTATGCACACAAGGACACTTAGAAAAGGCATATGACAATTGAGTGGAGGGCAATGTGGGAGGTATTTAAGATTTATAGAGTGGAAGATTGTGGATCCAGTGAGAGCATTTTACAGTTATGCCAGAGATGGGTAAATGCTTCAACATAAAATGTGCAAGACAATGGTGCCTAATGTCACTATGGTTGTTTTATCGGTTTATGGATGGAGAAATCCTATGATCCTAACTTAGCCATAACCTTATCCAATCACGAAGAGAGTATGTATAAGTGTATACAGTGTGATGTAGTGGGTACTAGAGGATGCCCCCAGTAAAATGGGAAGACATTACCAGAGTATCTAAGAGAAAGGAGTTTCAGAAGAATGAGAGGATTATAGCATGTAAGAAGGAAATGCATGTATGAACAGGACTAAATGGACTCTTCTGTTGGCAAAAAACACTGCACCAGTAACATTGTGAAAAAGAATTACAAAAATTAGTAAAAGAGTTCCGTATAATTTGTGAGGAGAAAACTAAAAGTAAACTAGGGCAAAAGTAAAGTGATGGTACTTGAGGAAGGAAAGAAGAAAGTATTTGGGTGTGCAGTATACATCAGTATAGAAAAAGTTGAGAGTCAGAAGCAATGTATATTTATGTTGAATGATGCGAATAATGGAGGAGGTAAATGAATCTAAGTACCATATCTCTATCTTGTGCAAGCATGGAATGGGAGATATGAAGAGAATCCTACAAAGCAAGAAAGCAAGGTCTTTGAGTCTCATGATGAAAGAAAGGACAGGGAGTAAGGAAGAAAAGAATGCACCCAGGGATAGCATAATAGTCCCGACAGTGACATGCAAGAGAGACCTAGACTTGGAATCAATGCTACAGGTCTACAGTGACATGTGGAAGTGAGACCTAGACTTGGAATCAATGCTACAGGTCTACAGTGACATGTGGAAGTGAGACCTAGACTTGGAATGATGCTACAGGTCTACAGTGACATGTGGAAGTGAGACCTATACTTGGAATCAATGCTACAGGTCTACAGTGACATGTGGAAGTGAGACCTAGACTTGGAATCAATGCTAGAGGTCTACAGTGACATGTGGAAGTGAGACCTAGACTTGGAATCAATGCTACAGGTCTACAGTGACATGTGGAAATGAGACCTAGACTTGGAATCAATGCTAGAGGTCTACAGTGACATGTGGAAGTGAGACCTAGACTTGGAATCAATGCTAGAGGTCTACAGTGACATGTGGAAGTGAGACCTAGACTTGGAATCAATGCTAGAGGTCTACAGTGACATGTGGAAATGAGACCTAGACTTGGAATCAATGCTAGAGGTCTACAGTGACATGTGGAAGTGAGACCTAGACTTGGAATCAATGCTACAGGTCTACAGTGACATGTGGAAGTGAGACCTAGACTTGGAATCAATGCTACAGGTCTACAGTGACATGTGGAAATGAGACCTAGACTTGGAATCAATGCTACAGGTCTACAGTGACATGTGGAAGTGAGACCTAAACTTGGAATGAATATCAGAGGTTTAAGATTCAAGTAGTGGAAATTAGTTACCTTAGGTGTGGATGTGGTGAGAACAGATGGTGAGAGTAATGAGGATGAGTGTGGAGATTTGGTATGACTAGTAAGGGAGAGGGAGTAAACTGTGGAGTGACGGAAATGTTCACGTAAAGCCCAGCATTCTGTTAAGGTTTGGACACCTGGAGAGGATGGATGAGAGAAATGACAAGAAGGATACTGTATGTAAGAAGAATTCATGGTGGAAGTATGAAAGGACCCCCACATGCTAAATTGTAGGATAGAGTACTGGAAGATGTGAGAATGGACGGGTGCAAATGGAGACTCTTCTGCCATGGCCGTCCCCTTGACGGCCAATTTAATATATCTGATGACACATAAAAAATACATTCTATATTAGCCAAGGCTGAAGTATTACCAATCCCTGCACAGGCCATTCCTTGGTCTTCAACATCAGCTCAATCCTTCACTTCTCTCCCAAACCACACGAGCCAATCAAGACCGCTCAATGAGGTTGAATCTTAGTGGGCGCGATGGGGTATTTACCAGTTTGGTGACAATTTCAATATCTTCATACTTGTATTCAACAGTGAACCGTTCCATTACCTGAGGGAAGAAAGATTTTACTCAATTAATAACAGGATTTTAACTGAATATTTGTCTTCTTTAAAGTAATCGTCCAGACCCATTTTTTTTTTGCCGAATTATGTTGAATATACATTCAAAACACCTAATCCACCAAAAATAATTGATCTCCAGGCCTTATTTCCGTAAAAACACTACTTTTGTAAAAAGGGAGCGAAAAAAAAAATCTTCCCTCCAACAGGGCTACGACTGTTATTGATAACGTCAGAACAGGGACGCCCGCAGACACTCTGTCTGACACCTGTCGGCAAATGTTATGATGAACGATTGTACTTCGGTGTCAGACAGTGAATCTGTCGCTGTGACAGATTTAGAGTACGATGCTCAATCTGACACCGAAAGAAATGACGCTGGTCGCGTATACTATGAGGAAAACGAACCTCAGATTGTCATGGGATCCTATATGTTTGAGCCCGAGTACGAGGTGGATGAACAGGTGTTAGCAGAGCCTGAGGTTCAGCAGGAGGACCTGGCACTTCTCCAAAACATGGATTGGTAAATAAGGTTAAACCATGTGTGTGTGGGAATCACAATGAAGGCACTTTCGAGAAAATCCTATGGTTAGTTTTGGAGCTACAGTCAAACGTCATTACTCGGAAACCACATACTAGCATTAACTACAGCATAGAGTTGGAAAATATGCGGGCGGGAAGGCAGAAAGTGTGACAGCCACACCACCACAGGGTCTCTCACCACAGGGCACACCCACTCCACAACTGGTTTACTTGGTTTACTTGGTCTTGTTAAGAGGCAAAGCCTCACAGTCGTGGTGGTCCACCGCTGCTGCCAGTCCTGGCGTCCCTGTCTAACAGGGCCACCTGGTCTGGTATGGTGTTGGCTGAGTCACTGTCTTACGGGGGGGGCGCAGCCCTTGTCCAGCACACCCGTGTACACAGGCTCACCTCACACTCGTCGTCCCACCCCACACACTGGGTAGGCGACTAGTCGCGCTGCACACTCTCACCCAGTCTTTCACCCGATGTGTACCCTAACTACACACCGTTTCTCAACACAACTGCTCGCCCCAACACACTATAGGCGTGTATCACCCTACAACACGCCACTCCTTTCCGTGTGCAAACTTTTCTCGAAAGGCACAGCTGTTTTGCTGCACCCATAAAGCATGCATGCATGTGGCATATAGCAAAAAAAATCTATCAGAAACACCCAAATATCTTCAAGTACTATATTTATCTCTGTGTTTACGTGCCTCTGATCAGCGCGCGGGAAGATGAGCCTCCCTGATGCTACGTCACCGAGCCTGAGCCTGAGCGTCTGCAAACCTTGAGAGCGTTTTGAAAACTCGGGGAATTTGCAGATTTTGATTGCGGATTATTTAAAAACGGCTGACTGGATACAAAAAGTGACGACGTATTGTTGATATACTCGTTAATGGCTATGATTTGATTGCATTAAATCAGGAATGATGAAATGGTCTGGACGATTACTTTAACAAGCTTCAGAGAGAGAGAGAGAGAGAGAGGAGAGAGAGAGAGAGAGAGAGAGCGCATGTGATTTCATGTGAATCCCCTCCCCCAAGCTGCACGGTGATAAAGCCTTGTTTTCCTCTCCTGGCTGCTTGGGGGCATGATACTTGACCACTTGATATGTGTAAAGTAGTCCATGTTAAACAAAAATATACCTAAAAGCATTAAAATAAAACTTGAAAGAAAATATGACATGGCAGTGGTGTCCCTCGGCAACACCAAGATCACTGATCTTGTGTTTGCCGATGATGCAGTAATCTTTGCCGAGTCACTGGAGGTCCTGGTGATGGCTCTCGAGGCGCTGCACGAGGAGGCAAAGCCTTTGGGACTTGAGGTCTCCTGGCTCAAGACCAAGGTCCAGGTGTTTGGAGGCTTACTAGATGAAACAGTACAGTCTGTTCATGCGTGCAGTGAGGACACTGAGATATTGGAAAGTTTTACATACCTTGGTAGCGCAGTCCATAATGACGGCGGGTCACGTCAAAAAGTCTTCAATTTTCAAATAGGATTTTAACCCCTTTAGTTCCAGAACGTAATTTACATTGTAATTTGGCTACCATTAGACATTTTTTAGTGATTATAACCAATATTTTAAAGATATGGCCTGTTTAGTAGCCTTGTCGACTGAACTAATTTGGTATATTCAGTTACTTTTCGTAATTTTATGGCTCGACAACAGACAATTTTTTTATAGCAAAGGAAAGATCTGGGCGTGAAGGGGTTAAAAGAGATAACTGTACTAAACTGGATGCAGATGCTATTCACCCATTAAAAAGGTGTAAAATACATTTGTGATAAACTCAAATGTTAGAATGACAATGTACCAAGACTTCTCACCATATGATACATTATTAAGTCACTCTGGATTTTATTTTATTTTGTTTTATTTATATATCAATTTATTTTTTGTCAACTTTTGTTTGCCGTGCCTTACCCTTGTGAGGAAGATGTACATTTCCTGTTCAGCAAGTCGCCTGCCAATGCACATTCTTGTTCCGGCTCCGAAGGGCAGGGAGGCATACGGGTGAATGGGTCCCAGAGGCTTGTGTCTAAGCCAGCGTTCGGGCACAAATTCCTTAACTCTTGGGAAGAATCTCTCATCCCATCCTGTCAACATGTTGATGCCCAACATAGACCACTATGCCGTGCGAACCAAATGCCGGAAAAGAAAGACATCAAAGTAAAAGTTAAGTTTCTCTGCTATTTCTCTTCCTGTTTCTATTTTTCCACCTTCTTAACCCTTTCACGCACGGTGACGCGATCGCGTCAAAACGTCTGCAATCTGAGCTTTTGACGCGAATTGCGTCAAAAAACAGTTAAAAATTCGCCAAAAATAAAGTACGTATTTATCAGAATTGCGTCAACATTTTCTGCATCAAAGATCCAACCTAGACCTATAAAATAAAATAATTGTCAACTCTCTCGTGTGAGTGGATGTGAAATGATAAGGGTTTGTGTGTCAGTTTCCACTCAGCAGGCAGCCTGTGCGCGCGAATTGTCGTCCCTTTAAAACGTGTCTCGAGCTGGCCATACTGGCCATATGAAAATTATAATGGTAGCGTTGGAATCCTCATAAAAATCCGTTTTTATTGGCATATAAACCATAAAAAGTTGACTCAGGAAGTTTCGAGCTACGAAGTGGTGAACGTATTTTTTATTTCTCTTTACTCAATATTTTTTCGGAGTCGGTAAATTCCGCTATTTATTTGCATTTCTTGTTATTTTTTTCTTTCATAAGGCAGAATAATCTCTTGCAAAACCAATGATATATAATAATGCCAGGAAAAAAGAATGCACGTTGGTGAAATTGATAACATGAAAAAATAATTCGCCGCACAGTCTGGCCATTTCGCGGGGCCCCTTAGGGAGCATAAGACAGATGCATAATGGACTCCATTAGGGAGTGGACGGAAAAACTTATTAAACTTTTCGTGCGTGAAAGGGTTAAAACTTACATTTTTCAAGAGAGAAGTATCAAGACACCTCCCGAACTAAGTTGATTCACCCTCCTTTCTTTATTCTCTTACTGTCTTCTTTATGGGGACTGGCAACTAACGGCCTTTTTGAACTTCTTTTTTGCCACTGGCCAGTCCTTTTTTAATGTTAGAAAAAATTTACTTCTTAAATATAAGACTGATTCTAAGCAGCACTGTGTGATGCAATATGAACAAATGCAAGGCTGGCCACTATTTCCCTTGATACAGGTTACAGTAAAGCTATCTTATTGTAAAACTAAATGAATAATTAGAGCAAGTTTTCAATATTTTTGGCAAAGTTCTTGTTACCAAAATATATAAAACATGATGAACGTTAGTTATTTGCAAGTTTTTTTTTTTACCATTTTCATCCTGTTCACATTCTGAAACTCACGGGGTAACTGCTACTGAACTGGACTGTATATAATCAGTGCTGTTTGACCTGAACTTATTCTATTGATATAATAAATGTTCTCTTTCTCATAAGTTATCGATCAAATAAAAAGCTTAAATTTCATACCTGTTTTACTAAAGTGAATACACAAGACACTATACTTACACCTTTGGGAATCAAGTAATCATCGAGGATCAGGTCTTTATCAAGAGTTCGGGCAACACCAACGACAAGTGGAAAGATTCTGCAAGTCAGAGAAACACAATAAATAAATGGCAAACATGAGTCTGACAAAACAAGTCGCCTCCGTGATGTAGTGGCCAGCGTGCCTATATAGCAACGAATCTGTGGGCCCTGGTTCGAATCCGGGCCAGGGCAAGTCGGCAGCCATCCCAACCAGCTGTTCATCCTTCCTTTCCGGGGTTCATAAATGGGTACCTGGGTAAACAGAGGGAAGGTAACTGTGGTAACCCGGATGTCACACTAGCCCAGTGTCTCGGGGTAACGGGTCCTCACTCACCACAGCAGGCTCAAGGGATAATGCGACGGGTATGAGCACCGAGGCCACGCGCAGCATAGCGTATGCCCCCATCTTTATATTTACCTAGGAGTCCGATTACATGAAGGGAAACAACAATTTGCCATGAACATGCCTCAGGGACTCCTTGATCACTGCCTTTAGGTAGGTAAGCTGAGCCAGATGACGCTCAGTAAGTGGCCCCTCATGGCCCCGCAGCACACCGTCTACTTCCTCCTGCAACTTTGCCTGAGCCTCTGGGTGACGTGCCAGCAGGTACAGGGTGAAGGCCATGGAGTGGGAAGTCTGCAAAGATACATAGGATCAGTAAGGGTAGTCTCCAAGACATAGTTGATTGCATTTTTATTCATTCAACTTCCATTTCTCACATTCCACTGAAATGCTATATGATTAAGCCTTACCGTGTCAATACCAGCAAACAGCATGTCAAGGATGAGGGTCGTGACATCCTTGCGGGAGAGACCAGGAGTCAGGAGCAGCTTCTCCAACAAGGTCACTTCCCGATCTTCTGTACCCAAAGCCAATAGTGATGCCTCAGTATCACGTATGTTGCTGTCAGCAAGTCTGATGCAGAAATGAGGAACCATTTTAGTGTGTGTGTGTGTATTACTTAGTTGTGATACTTAAAACCTTTGATATAACAAACGCTTTTATACTGAATTTCTGATATAATGAATGATATTAGCCTACCAAACATGCGCCCCATTCAACGAACCAAACAGTTGGTAATGTATTTTACGGCTTACGAGACGCTCCATTTTGGAAGACGCACCCTGATTTTGGAAGGAAATAAAAAAAAAAAAAAAAACAGACTTACTACCGGTAGGCGGTAGTAAAATCTACCGATTTTCTCGGTAGACGGTGGTCCAAAGTGTCTTTCTGCTGCTCTGTTCCCATGTTCTTTGGCGTATCGTACAACTTCTAGCTTGTATGTGATAATTTCCAGGACTGAAAAGAGCTTGTGATATGTGTGACAGCCTGGTGGTAAATGATACATCAACACTAGCAGACGATGGTTGGCGCCAATCTGCCTAGGCGGAATGGCTCCCGCCAGTACAGTAGTAAATAAACATCACAGCGTGTGGACAGATTAGTTGATTTGAATGTCTTATGGTATTGAAAATACTTGTAACAGGTAAGTACTGAGGTACTGAGTACTGAGGAAGTACTACAACATTCGTCTTGGAAGACGCATGAGTATTTTTCAGGGTATATTTTAGGGGAAAAAGTGCGTCTTACAAGCCGTAAAATACGGTATATATATATATCAAGAATAACATACCTTAAAAATTCATTGTGCTTATCCCTGAGAGTTCTGAAGGGCTTGGTGGGAAAGATTCTCCAGGTGTGGACACCAAACTCAGTTAGATTCAAGTTGTGGAAGACATCATTGACCAGCCTGATGAGTCGCATGGGTTCAGAGTCTTCGGTTAGGTCAGACGCCAGGCATCCAAGACGACGGTTGAGTGCCACAAGACCCACGGCTAGGGGAATGGGGAAGGTTTTGTGTTTGTGCCATCTAATGCGTCGTGCCAGGGTCGGCTCTAGGCATAGTCCACTTTAGGCTTGGGGATTTCTTTAAGCTTTACATAAATTTCGTGAGATTATCATGAAGTGCATTAATAGTTACAGTAACAGAAAATAAAAATGCTTAATATTTTTCAGTTTCTGATGACCAAATGAGAAAAATGTAATTTTTTAAATAAAATGAATTTTTGAATAACTTACCTGTATCATATACATAGCACTTAGCTGGTCTGGACCTGTTACGAAGAACGTTACAACATTTATAACTTAATGCCCCTGCGCACCCACCTGTGTTACTATGCCGTGCCACCAGGCGCCAGCACCTCCACCCCCTGTCATAGCCATCTTGATTTTGTGCTTAATGAACGGCCCGCCCGGTGCCACAAGATGTGGGGAGGAGGGGTGGGTAGCTTATGTATATTATACAGGTAAGTTATTAAAAAATATATATATTAAAAAAATTACATTTATTAAAGAAACAGTTACCTGTATCATACACACAGCACGACTCCAACATTTAATGGAGGAGGGATCAAGAGGGCACCAGGTGGAGTGTATCACAGTGGCCTAGTCTACGAGGGGCAGAAGCATACTACCACAGGCACAGTTGGAAGACAGGCCGTAAGCACTCCGAGACTGAACACCACGTGTCAAGGCCGGTAGTAATGGGTGAGGCCTGCACACTGGTAGAGGAGAGCAGCTGGTCAGTCAGTCAGGTCTACAAGTGTGTCATAGACAGGGGTAACACTACAACACAAAAACAAGAGTATTAACTGTATTAAGCATAAAAACAAAATGACAAAATTAATTAGTAACGAAAGACAGTGGCACTCACAACTGGGAATTTGATATGTGAAGCATTCCAGGGTGCAAAGTAGCGTCCATGATGTGCAAAGGTCCCCAACAATGACGTAACTTAAAACTACCCGACACCAATAATAACCAAACCAAAACTGATAACCTAACAGTAGCGGCGACTTCAGCAACACTTAACTCATAACAAACTAATCACCAATCACAACTTAACCACTGCTCTCGCCATAGCACAAGGACACTTAACGCCAACAGTTGAACGAGGGGCATAACCACCACTGTCTCCGTAACAAGCACCACAATACCTGGATTTTGAGATGATATCACAACAGTTCCTTGAAGGGCGATCCACGAACACAAACTCCAAATCCGTCCATGAATAAGGGTGCAAGACAACAGCTGGCAGCTACTAATGGGGTGTATTAACTCCTTACCCCTACACACACACAAAGCACTAGTTAGGGCGTGAATGACTTCGTCAATCCAGGCAAAGTGCCAAGGGCAAGTGCACCCTACTGTGACGTCAAATTGTGAGCCTACGAATTAGCGGGTTTGGCAAAGGGCAACCTAAACTCGTTAGACCTGGTCTAACGAGTTTAGGTTGCCCTTTGCCAAACACGCTTATTCGTCATCACACTCGCTGCACTTAACCTCTAAAGTACACACTTGGCCGTGACAGCCGTCACAGATTTATGTAAGTCTGACAAGTCTTAAGCGGGGTTCACACTACACGTTTTTGTTGTGCGTGTCTACGTGGACGTGGCGATCAGTGACGTCACAGTGATGTCGCCCCGCCACTCCCGCAGCTACGTATAAAGAATTGGGAGCTCCGAATAATGTGAGCTGGGACGTGCGTCTTAAGGTCAGTGACGTCATCACTGCTCCAGCAATGTGGTGGTCGCGGGGAGCCTGTGTTCACACTACACAGGCAGGAAGTGACGTCACTGTGACGTACTGTGAGTCACTGATGACAAGATGCACGTAGACTACGTCCAGCAAAAACGTGGTGTGAACCGGGCCATAAAGTCACTACTCATCCATTTTCATCAGTAAGTGAAGGCCTTCACAGCAGGGGAAAACCTCTCTGTCATTGTGTCACTAAGCTCTCCGTAACGACATAGTCTTGGAAATCCCGCCCAAAACACAAGAACTTCTTCTGGACGTCTGTCAGCAACAAAGAACAAAATCAAGATGGCTATGGTGCAGTGGTGTAGCTATGTATTTATCATTGGGGGGGCACCTGGGGGGGCACAGCTGACTATGGGGGGGCACTAGATGAGCCGAACAAGCCCATACAGCTGGGGAGTTTGGTGAGGACTGGGGACTTACTTTCACTTACAGTGCCAAGACCCCCCCCCCCTTGCATATTTTGCATTCTGACCAATATCAAGAGTATATCTGATGTCGTATGGACTATGGATGGTTATTAGATTTTATTCTAGGAGTGTTGTGTTGAGTACTGTAGGGTATCATCCAGTTGCTGATGGAGAACGAAATAAAGCAGTCATGACCAAAAATTAAATACATATATTACCACTTATACAAAATGGAAATAACATAATTGATACTGAAAATAAAGAAAAAGGCAGAAGTTTTAAAGCAGCAGGCAAATCATTTTTTTTTTCCCCCACTGAGAAAGTGAAAATCCCTTTAGCTAGCAATTTTAATTTAGCTTTTAATTAGCAATACCTCACTTAAGCAAAATTCTTCTGTTCTTGTGGTTCTCAGCAAACTTCAACAAAATACTTCATATCAACAAATACAGTAAAACCCTTATAACTCGGCACTGTATAACTCGGAATTTGATATAACTCGGCATGGCAAAGACAAGTTTTTTTTATTTTTTTTATATATATATATATATATATATATATATATATATATATAATATATATATATATATATATATATATAATATATATATATATATATATATATATATATATATAGTATATATTATTTTTTTTTTTTTTTTTTTTTTTTTTACACCTATGCCTATAGCGCGTGTAGGCAGTGAGCTCCAGGGGTGGGATGGTAGGCCCTGGAGGCTCACTCGAGGGCTGTGATGGTTCCGTAGCCCGTGGTGGCGCAGGCAGGATTCTTATAGTGACGCCTGTGATTGCTCATGCCGCCCCCTGTGTCCTCCCGTGCACTCGCAGTCGAAGGTAGAGTTAATGGTCAGGGCATAGTGTTGCAGTAATTAAGTGCTCAAGTGATGTAAAATTAAGTTGTACAGTACTGTATACAATACAGTACAGTTATGATTATAAAGTGATTAAAGTGATATCAGTGTTAAAATGCGACCGAGTCTCCCTAACATCTTCTACATGTTACAATAAGGCTCCCCTCTCCTTGGATTACATGCCTGCTGCTACCCATTCATTGGTAAGTGTAGTTTTTATGTGTTTACAGTACTGTATTATTATTATTATTATTATTATTATTGTTATTATTATTATTTTTTAAATTTTTTTTTATAACCCATATCAGAAGAGGACATTGCATAACTCGGCACACTGAATAACTCGGCAAGGGCCAGAGCCCCTATCGTGCCGAGTTATAAGGCTTTTACTGTACTTCTAAATCAAGGCTTTTAACTCACCTGCTTTCAATTGACAACACAGCAAGATTACCTAATCTCTCATTGCCCATTGTATTTCTTAGTGTAGTTTTGATTAATTTCAGAGCAGAGAAGCTTCTCTCTGCTGAAGCTGATGACACAAATAATACTACATAAATTTTGGCCAGTCTGTAGAACTCAGGAAATGCCTCTTCATATGGACCAAGAATTCTCACTAAATCTAACAGTGATTTGGGCTTTTCATTGTCACTTACATCCTTATAGCGTCATTCTAACATGCGTTTTGCAGAGTGCAGCTCATGGTTAAGATCTTCCTCATTAGCACGAAATGCATGAATAAGTCCAGACATTTTCTCAAAAGATAAGAACTCAGTACTTTGTGGATTCAGTGCCTGTAATGCTTTCATAAGTTCACATGCTTCATTACTGAAGCGCCTTGTCATTTTTGTTAACATATGATCTAGAATAGGATAGAAGAAGTTAATTTGTTTTATCCTTAACACTAAAATCAGAGTGTGTGCTCCCTGACTGTTTTCCAATAGAATCAGTAACAACAAAATCCTGGTGGGTGGTGACCACTGGGAGTATTTAAATATAACTATAGATCAAGAAATATTTATACACGTGTAAAAACCGATATATATTCATCCCTTGACGTATATGGCCACATCAACAAAACTTCACAAAATATGTTATTACCTCATTATAAGGCACGAAACCAACTTTAAATGAATTTATAAGAATATGGACATAAGAATTTTATGAACAACCACTCGTGTATGAACAATCTCCGAGGTCCACAAAAGAAATTCGGAAATTAAAATTCTGGCGGTATGTAGTACTTTTTTCCTTAACCAAAATGCCTGCATTGTGTAGACAGTTTCCGTTTCCTTGGTGATCTACACATTCTACACTCTGAAGTATCAAAACCATGAGCTGCTGAGTTTCTCTCAACTTTATCCCACAAAGCATCGGCAGTGGTCGCTGGCACTCGCTGCCGTACAAGGCCACGAATGATCGGTCACTGACTTTGTGTTGTTATGTCGGTCCAGAGAACGCGTATAAGACACGTACAAGAGGGAGACACGTACAAACACAAGGCAGTATAGAAAATTTGTAAGGGTAACTGGTGTAATTTAGTTATGTTCATTGGTGTTAAAAGTTATCAATAGAAAGTATATGCATTTAACTCAGACTCAGAGGCATGTTTCTTTCTTTCAAGCAGAGGAAAAATAATTATTGTATTTGAGGTCGAGGGTAAGTCATCAGTAGAAATTATTCATAATAACTGAATTACTGATGTGCTGGGTACTCCGTAGTGTAGTGGTTAGCACGCTCAGCCCACAACCGAGAAGTCCCGGGTTCCATCCCCAGGCGGAGCGAAGATAGATGGGTGGTCTTTCTTAAAACCCGAGCCCCTGTCCACCCAGCAGTGAATGGGTACCGGGTGTTAGCCGGGGGTTTGTGACCCCCCTCCCGGGGTGGTGGCTTCGGCCAACACTAAGCTGCAGCGGTAGATCACTACGGCTCCGAGGAATTATCCTCTAAACAAACAAACAAAATACTCCATGCATGCTCCCTCAGTCCTACCTAGTGGAACACGGTTCCCACACCACACGACAGCCGTGGCCAGTGGGTGGGCACCTGGGGGGGCACCGGCTTCTCGTGGGGGGGCACGTGCCCACCCATGCCCTCCCGTAGCAACGCCACTGCTATGGTGGAGGTCAGCAGGTGGAGCTAAGTAACACAGGTGGGCGCGCAGGGGCACAAAGCTTTAATTGTTGTGACATTCTTCGTAACTGGTCCAGACCAGCTAAGTTCTATGTATATGATACAGGTAATTGTTTCTTCAACAACTTACATTCTAAAGCCCACTTGTACAGTTCAGTCTGAAAGTCAGTGGGCATCTCACCATGCTGCTCCTGAAGTGAAGCCATCCTTGGGAATAAGTTATGAATTACTTCATGTCCTAGAGCTCAACAGATTGATTTTGAACTACGTACATTAAATTATTTTATACTTATGTACTTTTCCACAGGATGTTGATTCTTGTGGTTCTCACTTCTGCTTACCTTTCTACAAACTCAATGGTGACTTCATCCACCTGACCCAAATAGGTCGTCACATTCTTGGGTTTCATCATAGGAGTCTGAACTCTGCTTCGCACACGCCACCACTCATCACCGTTCCTGTCCCATAGAAATTGATAAATTGTGAGCTTGAATTAATATCTTAATTTAAGGTTGAAATTACACACACACACTTCCAGCGTAGAGCGTGAAGAAGCTTGAAGGATATCAAGATGTATAGTTTTCCTTATCGGTGTATTGATAAGTGGAATAACCTAGACAATGAAATTGTATATTGTAGTGTTCATGAGTATAAAGCTAAGATTGACTAACTGAGACATGGAGACAGGACCCCAAGTATAACTTATTTTCTGTATATGACAACTAGGTAAATACAACTGTCACAATTTACTGTAATAATTTGGCTTGTCTTCAATACTCTATCATCACTGACAATATTTGTGCCAAGTGGACACATGTTCATACCAAGGAAGATAAAGAGAGGAGTTAGCGTCACTCCCATAGACCGCTATGGGACAAAAAATGAAATGGAGCTTTTTTATTAGGCATTGTTGGAGGTTTTTTTATAAGCTGTTACATTAAAATAAAATAGAATGTGGATTTTTTGTTTTATTACAAATTAAGCAAGTGTCGATGAATTATAAATATAAATATATAAGTTCTTGGCAACTCGGCGCGCACGGTGATTGGCCAGCGTCATATAAGCTCCGCCCCCTCGTTTAAGCTCCGCCCCCTCTCAACGTGCCAGCTCTTACCGTGAAACAGCGATGTTAACTGTACGATAATTATCATATATGTACGATAATTTCACTATTTGTACGATGTATGATGCATGGTTGAGAATCGTACACGAAAATACGATAATTGACTCACAAATAAAATTGCATTAGGAAGGCATACAAAAATTGTCCGCACATAAAAACAAAAAATTACAGAGAGAGAGAGAGAGAGAGAGAGAGAGAGAGAGAGAGAGAGAGAGAGAGAAGAGAGAGAGAAGAGAGAGAGAGAGAGAGAGAGAGAGAGAGAGAGAGAGAGAGAGAGAGAGAGAGAGAGAGAGAGAGAGAGAGAGAGAGAGAGAGAGAGAGAGAGAGAGAGAGAGAGAGAGAGAGAGAGAGAGAGAGAGAGAGAGAGAGAGAGAGAGAGAGAGAGAGAGAGAGAGAGAGAGAGAGAGAGAGAGAGAGAGAGAGAGAGAGTTTTGAGTTTGACTGGATTGAATCTAGTCTAGCTATTATTTATTTTGATGAAGAGGAAATATTCTAATATATGGAATGCTGAATTCAATGAAGTATATAGTCATTTACCTACTATATTATTTTCCCTAAGGTTGTACGATATAATCTATCTGAAAATACGATAATTGTGGTGGCTCGGTACGACAATGTGGCCTACAAAAGTTCACATCCCTGCCGTGAAGTGTATAGTCGTCTAGCTTGGCGAGTTTTTTGACAATGGGTTTTTGTGCAGTGGCTTCTTGTCCAATGAATTGGAAAAACAAAAATAAATGTATTACATTTCAGAGTTCTCCAAGGACCCAGAAACACAGAAAAGTATGGATTGAAGCCTGCAAAAGAAAAAATATACGGAAGTACAATGACGTGAAGAGGTGCCAGTACATAATATGTTCTATGCACTTCACATATGAATGCTTTAATTTTCACCTAACAAGTGAAAACGTGAAGCTATCATTGAAACCAATGTCCTGCCCAACATTGAATCTGCCAAGACTGGACAACACCGTCGGCATCAGGAATTTAATTACATATGAAGATCATATAGAGTGAGCATTAAACCAGCGACGTACACACTTACAAAAACTTATGATATAAACTAATTGGAGGTATAGTACATAACTGTTATGCTACCTAGATGCTTCCGTATTTTTAAAGTTTTGAATATTTAAGTTACTGCAGAAATATTATAAAAGGTATTACAGAAAACAAACTAATGTGATGAGTAACTCTCCGAAATATTCACTTGAACATAATGGAAATCTGTCTGTTGTCTGTTGAGATGAATAATTCATAGAAATAAGAATAAACATTGAATAGCCTTTCTGGTGAGCAATGAGCTACCGTAATATTACCGTAGTATAATATTATCAAATAAAAAACAGTAAAACACGCTAAAGAAATGCAATTACGAGACTGACTGAAGAAATATGCATGAACTTAATATTCACTTAAACTCGATCGCCACTTAAAACTTTGCGAGTCAACTTTCATCATGAAGGGTATCAATAGAAGCGTAATTTTATTAGCTTTCCATTGATATATTTCGTTTTCTGATAAATGAATTCACTCCATGCATAAATTAGCGTTAACTAAATAAATAAAATCATAAATCGGGAAAAATTACCCGATTTCATGATTTTATTTATTTAGTTAACGCTAATTTATGCATGGTTCTAATTCATTTATCAGAAAACGAAATATATCAATGGAAAGCTAATAAAATTGCACTTCTATTGATACCCTTCATGATAAAAGTTGACTCGCAAAGTTTTAACCCTCTCACGCACGAAAAGTTTAATAAGTTTTTCCGTCCACTGCGACATCCGTCTTATGCTCCCTAAGGGGCCCCGCGAAATGGCCTGACTGTGCGGCGAATTATTTTTTTATGTTATCAATTTCACCAACGTGTATTCATTTTTCCTGGATTATTATATATCATTGGTTTTGCAAGAGATTATTCTGCCTTATGAAAGAAAAAAATAACAAGAAATGCAAATAAATAGCGGAATTTACCGACTCCGAAAAAATATTGAGTAAAGAGAAATAAAAAATACTTACGTTCACCACTTCGTAGCTCGAAACTTCCTGAGTCAACTTTTTATGGTTTATATGCCAATAAAAGCGGATTTTTATGAGGATTCCAACGCTACCATTATAATTTTCATATGGCCAGTATGGCCAGCTCGAGACACGTTTTAAAGGGACGACAATCCGCACTCACAGGCTGCCTGCTGAGTGGAAACTGAGACACAAACCCTTATCATTTCACATCCACTCACACGAGAGAGTTGACAATTAGTTTATTTTATAGGTCTAGCTTGGATCTTTGACGCAGAAAATTTTGACGCAATTCTGAAAAATACTTTATTTTTGGCGAATTTTTAACTGTTTTTTGACGCAATTCGCGTCAAAAGCTCAGATTGCAGACGGGCCCGTTTTGACGCGATCGCGTCACCGTGCGTGAGAGGGTTAAGTGGCGATCGAGTTTAAGTGAATATTAAGTTCATGCATATTTCTTCAGTCAGTCTTTGATTGTATGTCGAATGCACTGGCTACAGAGACCATTGAGAAGGGGCGTGGCCTAGCGTCAAAGTTGCCAGCGAGTGATTATTTTCCGTCGCGTATGACGCTACCTCTCTTTATCTACCTTGGTTCATACCACTCCCTCACCTATGAGCCCACAATACTCACTCTTATCCATAATACAGCCACATTAGATGCAGGGCAATAATCTTTATATCTTTGAACATTTAAAAAAAACATCTTATATATTGAAAAATTGTCATTTATTACTTGATAAATATAGATCTTGAACAAATATATACAACAGGCTTCTAAAATATTTTCAATGTATTTGAGTAACACATACACACCTATCCCTCAATGTTGATGTGATCTTTATAAATGTGGGTGAAATGGTATCAAATATGACATAAATGAGTGACTTATGAATGAGTTACACTTGGAGAGCTGAAAGAATTGTCATTTTTAGTGCATACATCCCTTTTTAAGGGGTTTCGGTGAAACTTTTGCTGTTCCCTTAACATATCAAAAGCTTTTGATAGTCTGGCACAAATCTTTAATTCACAAACTACCCACTTTCAGTTTCTATCTTTCTCTCTGCACCTTCATCTCAAGTTTCCTTTCAAACCTTTCTATTGCAGCTACTATAGATGGTCACTGTTCTTATCCTAATTCTATCAACAGTGGTGTTCCTCAGGGTTCTGATCTATCACCCACTCTCTTTATATTATTCATTAATGATCTTCTGAGTCTAACTCTATGTCCTACCCACTCCTACACTGATGGCTTTATCCTGCATTTTTTAATGTCGTTCACTTGACATCCAACTCTACAGGAATTAAGTTATTTACAAAGGGATGCCACAAAGTGCCTAACTTCTGATCTTCTATAATTTCTGATTAGGGCAAAGCAAACCTTGTTTTGTTCAATGCCTCAAAAACCCAATTTCTTCACCTATCTATTCGACAAAACCTTCCAGACAACTATCCCCTCTTCTTTAATGACACTCAACTGTCTCCTTCTTCTATAATGACCATTTTTGGACTATGATCCTTTACTAAAAATATGAACTGGATATCTCACATCTCATCTCTTGCTAAATCAGATTCTAAGAAGTTAGGTGTCCTGTGGTGTCTACGTCCATTTCTTTCACATTCCCAGCTGCTTGCTCGGTACAGGGGCCTTATCCACCCATGTATGGAGTATGTCTCACATGTTTGGGGGGGTCCACTCATACAGCTCTCCTAAACAGGGTTGAGTCAAAAGCTTTTCGTCTCATCAACTCCCCTCCTCTGACTGACTGTCTTCATCTTTAATCACCGCCGCATGTTGCTTCTCTTGCTCTCTTCTACCGTTATTTTCATGCTCACTGCTCTTCTGAACTTGCTAACTGCATGCCTCCCCCCTTCCCGCAGGCCTCGCTGCACAAGACTTTCTACTCATTCTCATCCCTATTCTGTCCATCTTACAAATGCAAGAGTTAAGCAGTATCTTCACTCTTTCATCACTTTCACTGGTAAACTCTCGAACTCTCTTCCTGTTTCAATTTTTCCATCCACCTACGACATCAATATTTTCAAAAGAGGAGTGTCAAGACACATCTCAAATTAAATTGGCCCATCCTGTTTTATACAATCGCTTACTGTCTGTTTTTTAGGGACTAACAGCTGGTGGGATTTTTGTTACTTTGTTTATTTTGCCCTTGGCCAATCATTTGAGATGTGAAGAAAAAAAATAAAAAAAAAACAAAAAAACAAAAAAAAAATAAAAATAAAAGAAGAGCCTAGAGAGCAGCAATGCGACTGCCCTGTATGTACAACAGAGGCCATCACAAGGAAGTCCACTAAGAAGTGGAAGCCTCATTGAGCTGGGAGAGTTGTCGCACCATCATAAAACTGACATCATTGAATGATTGAGGTCAAGAACATGCGAGGGGTCAATATATATATCTAGACTGCCCTATCTAGTTCTTTTTATGATACAAGTTTTACCGCTAGAAATTAGGAATGAGAAGAATGTTACTTTCAATTAAACATAATCAATAAGAACACAGGCTTACTCGGAAAGAAGACCAGTTTTTCCCTCAAAGTAGTTGTCTACAGCTTCTAATCTGATTTTCTTGAGTGAGAAGAAGCCAGCTCGCACTGGGTTGTCCATAGTTGCTCTGACGAATGCTTCAATGTGATTTGGCTCAATAACCATGACAACAGGCGGGAACTGTGGGTTCTCCAGCCTCACCATGGAGCCATACTTCTTTACCAAGTCCCCAAACATCAAATGAAATTTCTTTGAAGAATTGGCTTGGGAACAAAAAAGAAAAAGAAAAGTTTATATTTTGAATGAGTAGATCTACACATACAAGTATCAGGTATACAATGATCAGCTAATAAATACATTACATATATGCATACACACATACAGTAAACCCTTAAGTTTAACAATCTACAGCGGGGTTTGTTGCAGTGGGGCGAGGTTATTTTTTTTTTTTTATTTTGTTTACATCTCTACAGACTGACCGAGGGAGAAAAAGAAAAAGTAACAAAAACCCCGCTAGCTGCCAGTCTCCATAAAAAAGACAGAAAGAGAATATAGAAAGGGGGGGGGGGGCCAATTTAGTTTGGGAGGTGTCTTGACACTATTGTTTTTGTTTAGTGATTACTCTGCATACCCCGTCTCGGGGTCGCTGGGGTATAATATACCTTTCAAACCTTTCAAACTCCTCTCAAAAAATAATTTAGTCGTAGGAAGGTGGAAAAATAGAAAAAGGAAGAGTTCTAGAGTTTACCAGAGTTTTAGGAGTTTCACCAAAACCCCTTTAAAAGGATGACCAAGATTCAATAAGGAAAGTTAGAAGATCGCCAGTAATCCCCCCTTTACAAAAAACGGTAAAACAATCAGATAAAGTGTGAGCAGATAGAGCTTAAAATTTGTTATTTGTATGTTTCAAAAGCTTTAGGAAGGCAGGAAGTCAAAGCAATAGGACGGTATTTTAAAAGGATTGAATGGCATCTTAAAACGGTTTGAATGTGAAAAACTTCCAGCAAAAAGGGAAAAGAGGGAAGTAGATAGACAAAGAGGGAAAAAGTTTACCAGGCAGGGTGAAAGCTAGAAGCCCAGTTTAGAGAATAGGAGGGCCGTCAGGACCATAACCCTTTCCAAAAATCTGGGCCCCGGAAAGGGAAAAAAAACTCATACAAAGGACCTTAATAACGGCATAATAAGTCGAGGGTGGGGGAAAAGGAGGAAAAAGGCCTTACAACTAGAGGAATTTTAGAAAAGGGTTTCAGAAAAAGGTTTCAGTTTTAAAAATAGATGAGACAGCTGTGGAGCCATCTGAGTTAAGCATAGTGGGGAAAGATGAAGAAGCAAAATTTGATAGAGATATTTAGCTAGAAGTCCGAGGGGGAAAGAGTTTGTCCAGAAAGATTTTGACTTTTTCATCGATAAAAGTTTTTATTAAAGTAAAAGAAAAATTTGGCAGATTACGGGCAGAAATATAGTGGGCATGAGTTTAGGGACTGAGGTTTACGGATTTTCTGGAGTGAGGGCCTGCCGGACTAGGTTTTGGTGCCTGTTGCTCTGACGAAGCTTCAAGTGGGGGGGAGTTTGGTTTCTATACCATGAAACAGGGTGAAGGTGGGTTCCCCGCCTTTCAATGGGAGGCCATACTTTTAACCAAGTCCCCAAAAAAATAAAATTTTGAAATGTTCTTTGCGAATTGGGCCTTGGGCTCTCAAAAAGCAAAAAGGCAAATTTTCTTTGAGATTTGAGGTAGTCTGGCTCAAGATAAAGGTCCAAGTGTTCAGTTTAAGATGAAACAGTACATTGTTATGCATGCGGCAAGGACATGAGACCCTTAATTTTTAACAACTTGAAGCGCAGTTTTGATGGCGGGTCAGGTCAAGTTTTACATTGTAGCTTTGTTTACTCACTCAGACGAGATTGGGGAAAGGAAAGTAAGAAAAAGCTCCGGATTGCCAGTCGCTTAAAAATAACAGTCTAGGTAAAGAATGTAGAAATGGGACCAATTTAGTTGAAGAGGCGAACGATGTTTGTTAAGTGTTACTTGCAAGTCTGGGATTCGCGGGGGATAATTACGTTTCAAATCAAATCATCGTCTGAATCACCTATAACTTTAGTCGTCAGGAACTGGCAAAAAATAGAAAGTGGTTCTATGAACCAGAGTTTTAGGGTTTACTGTAAACCCTTTAAAAGGAGACCAAATTCGTGGCGGCAAAGTTAGAGTGCCATAGAGTCGCTTTTTATCGAAGAACCGTCTAAACTCAGATAAAGGGAATGTTGTGAGGCGGGATAGATGCCCCCAAGATTTGTGTTTATTTAGTATGGTTCATCTGAGCCTTTAGGAAAGAGAAAAAGGAAATTTCAACCAATACGGACGGGTGGGGTGTGTTGAATGTATGCTCCTCTTAGGAAGATGACCTTTTGAGCGCTTGCACAAGAAGGAAATGGAAGCAATAACAAAGAAAAAAGTTTGCCCAGGCTGGTGCAACCCAGAAGCACATTTAGTGGGTAGGAGGAGACCGAGCGAAGGCCCATAAACCTTACGAGTGATCTAGGGCCCAACGGAAAGAGAAATCAAAATAACAAAAGGGACTTAGTAGTCAGGAAAATTTTCAGAGTGGTGGAGGAGAAGGTGGGAAAAACAAGGACCATCAACTGGTGGAACAGCAAATGTCCTTCAGCAAAGAGGTTTCAGTTTTTAAAATTAGGTCTGAGCCATCACTTGGAGCCATCTTTTGAGTTAAGCCATAGTAGGGGACGAGATACAAGCAAAATTTTGATAAGATATTTTAGCTTGAAGTTTAAAACTGAAGCCGAAAAAGAGTTTTGATCAAAAAAGATTTCCCCATTTTCACATTGAAAGTTTATTAATTCTGAAAACTAAAATTTCATTGTTACACTGCACGATTTTCTTTTTTCTTTCGGGAGATGATGGTTACGGACCCTCATGCAGGACTTTGCGGTTTTCCTGCCAGCGGACTATTGGGTAGGATGAACTCCTGTCCCTCTGGGCACTTAAAGAGTAAAGTTGAAGTGTCCTGGGCAGAGGTGTAATGCAGCCTGCCGTGGAATACCTGGACGTGAGTAAGGGTGCGACTTGCAACTAAGGGTATTGAGGTTTGGAGGAGCAGTTTGACAATGTGGATTTTTGGCGCATCCATTTGGCAACAACCAAGATCACCTGAGTTCTTGGGGTTTTTTGCGAAAAAATCAGTAATCTTTGGCTGAAGCGCGGAGGTCCTGGAGGAGGCTCTACGAGGAGTATGAGCACAAGAAGGCCGAAGCCCCTTTGAGGACTTGAAGTCGGGTTCGGGCTCAAGCCAAGGTCCAGGTGTTGGAGGCTAAAAAAACTATTGGGAAACCCAGTACATTTTCTTTCGGGGGCATGCGGCCAAGGGCACTTGGGGAGGAAAGTTTACTGCCTGGTAGCGCGGTCCATATTGATGGCGCGTCCAAACGTCGAGAAATTTTACAGCGGGATTGGCATAGCCCACGGGTTCGCTCAACTTCCACCCCACACCCGAGTATTTGGCGTGAAGTACCTGTGCCAAGAGGAAAGCTCCTGGATCTTTCGTCGCTTGAAGTTTAACCTTCTACTGGTTTACGAACTTACGGTTTAGACATTGGGACAGTGAACAGAGCCGACTTGAAGAGGAGAATCCGAGCCGATAGCAGTTGTCCTGCAGAATCATAAGACTCGTTGCGGGAAGATTACGTTTAAGTTTAAATCAGCAATCGCTCGTGGACAGGATGGAGGCCTTATACCTGTAGGTCCTTCATGGCGCCAAATTGAGGCTAATGGGCATGTGGACAGTACGCAGCTCAAAAAACCAGATTCCATTGACCCAATCGGCGTTGTTTCTGGTAAGACCGGGGGAGGAGCCCACGCAGGTTCGTGGCTGGAGGCAAAAGTTGGGTGTTTGATGAGTATAGTGCTTTTTATCAAGAAAAGTTCCTGCATAACCTTGGGTGCGTGGCGACCCAGGAGTGCGTATAGGTTCCAGGCAGGCCCCAGGCGCCCCAAATTTGAGGAGAGGTTCAGGGAGGTGGTACAATCTGTGGGTCCTCTCTGCCCTTGGAGAGACAAACCAAGCTGACTAACCAAGGGACGGGATTTATGCGGAAATTGAACGTGTGTTGCACGTAAGCTCCATACTAACAATGATCAGTTATGCCTCTCACAAATTTGATGGACTCTAATGGAAAATAATAAATTTTAGATAACGTTAACTTGCCCATTAGCTTGAGGAAATGCGAAAACCTCATTAGTGGGTCTCAGTGATGATCCGGAAGACGAAAAATCGATTTTTAATTTCGGAAATAAACCTGTGATTGAGGCCCAAAAGCAATATTTTTCACCAGAGCAGCAAAATTATTTAATTCAGGAAAATCAAACATGGGTTTTCACATATGTTTGGGGGTTGAAAAAACCAGTAATTGATATTATTCCAGCCCAAACAAGCTAAATATGAGTGTTGCTATGGGATTCAACATCTTATTTAGCTTGTTTGGGCTGGAATAATATCAATTATTGGTAGCTAGAAATCTCTGTCCCGCATTTTTAGCTATCTGGATCGAGATCACGGGCCTTTACAACGGTATCTTAATACATTGTCTACAACCCTATACGGGTAGGGTGCTGCATCAGCTGCTCAAGGTTTTTGAGGATAGAAAAGTTGTAGGCTTGTTCACCAGGTTGGTCAGTGGTGAAAGAAGATGAAAGCCAATGCTGGTGGTGAACATTGATATCCCCAAGAATAGAAATTTCAGCAAAAGGAAAATGAGATAAAATGTACTTCATTTTGGATGTTAAATAGTCAATGAATTTTACATATAGTCTGATAAGTTAGGTGAGAGATATACAGTACAGATGAATTTAGTAAGAACATAAGAACATAAGAAAATAAGGAAGCTACAAGAGGCCGCGGGGCCTACACGTGGTAGTTCCTGTCACCTAACACTACCTACATCCACCTTTCATCCCCATCCATGAACCTATCCAGCTCCCCTTTAAAGCTCCCCAATGACTCAGCACTAACTACCTGTCTACTGAGACCATTCCATTCATTCACCACCCTATTTGTGAACCAGTTTTTCCCTATTTCCTTTCTAAATCTACGCTTTTCCAGCTTGAATCCGTTACTTCTTGTTCTACCCTGGTTAAAAGCCGTAAGAACTTTTCCTACCTCTCCTTTATTAAATCCGTTTATCCACTTAAAAACTTCTATCAGATCGCCCCTTACTCTGCGTCTCTCGAGTGAGTGTAATTTTAATAACTTCAATCTCCTCTCATAACTAAAGTTACGCATCCCTTGTATCATTTTGGTCATGCTTCTCTGCACTTTTTCTAACAAACACTATATCCATCCTGTAATATGGAGACCAAAACTGAACTGCATAGTCTAGGTGAGGCCTGACTAGAGCCAGATAAAGCTTTAGAATAACTTCCGCACTTCTACTTTTAACACTTCTGGTAATGAATCCTAATACTCTATTAGCTCTATTCTGGCCTCAATGCATTGTTTCCTAGGTCGGAGGTCTGGGCTCACCCTCACTCCAAGATCTTTTTCACCTTCTGATCTTTTCAGCGATACATTGCTTATGGTGTATCTATTACCAGGGTTTTTTCTACCAACATTCATAACGCTACATTTATCAATATTAAATTCCATCTGCCATCTGACTGCCCACTCGTTAAGTTTATCTAAGTCTCCCTGCAATATGTTTACGTCAGACTGTGATCCAATAATCCTACCTAACTTAGTATCATCAGCAAACTTGCTGATATCACTGCTAATCCCACTATCCAAGTCGTTGATGTAAATCAAAAATAGTAATGGGCCCAAAACAGACCCTTGTGGAACTCCACTTGTCACCAGTCCCCATTCAGATTTGGAACCATTAATTGTAACCCTTTGTTGCCTATTACTTAGCCAAGCTCTGATCCAATGAAGAACCTTCCCATCTATACCATGAGCCCTAACCTTATTTAAGAGTCGCTCGTGTGGTACTTTGTCAAATGCCTTATTAAAGTCCAGATATATTATATCATAATCCTTATCATTATCTGCCGTCTCATAAACTTTCCTATAAAAACTCAATAAATTGGTGAGACATGACCTACCCTTGGTGAATCCATGTTGTGAATCATTGATCAAACTGTTTATCTAAGTGCTCTCTAATGTTTTTTGCAATAATAGATTCCAATAATTTACCCACCACTGATGTTAGACTTACGGGTCGATTTGACTTTAGTCCTCTGTCTCCCTTCTTAAATATGGGAACATTTCCTTTCCTCCACAATAATGGCACATCGCCTATCTCAACCAATTTCCTAAAAATGTGCACTAACGACTCACTAACAAACCTCCTTGCATTCCTTAAATACCCTGGGATACACTTCATCTGGTCCTGGCGATTTAAATGTTTTCATTTTTTCTATACCCTCCTCCACCATTTCCCTAGTTATCACAATATCTTTGAGTTTCTCCTCATCGCTTCCTTTGAACATCTGTTCACTATCAGGTATCGTCTGTGTATCCTCCTCCGTAAAAACACTTAAGAAATAATAATTTAGACTCCTACACATATCCTCATCCGTATTTAAGACCTCACCCTGTCCTGACCTTAACGGCCCAACTAATTCCCTTGTCTTTGTTTTATAAACCTGATAGAACCCCTTTGGGTCCCCTTTCGCCTGTTCTGCTACTTTAATCTCATAATTGTTCTTAGCAACTCGAGTTAATTTCTTCACTGTCCTCGCCATCACGTTATACTGTTCTTTGTTTACCAATCCTGCCTTGAACCTTAAATAAATGTTTCTTTTTAAATAAATAAATATTATACATTATAAATAAATACACTCTCAGTAAGAGAGTGACATTGATGTCAAAGACAGACTGTACAAAATTCTGAAGATTCAAGACTGTGGGGACGAGAGCAAGTGATATCATTTCATAAATATATACAACAGCCAGCTTTGGATTGAAAATGAGATTAGAAAGAAAAAGAGGAAACAGAAAAGGGACTGCTGTCAGTGCTCACAGACACCTGGGTTTCGGTGAGGAAAAGAAGATGAGGTTTAGAGGAGGAGAGGTGATGTTCCACAGATTGGAAGTTTGATCTAAGACTGCATATGCTGCAGAAGTTTATAGAGAGAAAGTTAGAGGAAGTATCAAGACACCTTGAATCGTCACTGCGAAGTTGATCCTTCCTGGGGACACTTGTGGTCCCCTCCCCAGTTAGGGACTCCAGGGCAAGGTTGTTAACAGCCATTTTTGAGAAATTTTGGAGTGAAGAGAGTGTAGGGATGTAAGGTGCATGTAGTGTACTGTGAGTAGTAAGATGAGTTGTCGTTTAGAGTGCAGGCTGCAGCTAATCTCTTGTGTAACTGAGACACTAAAGGTCCGTTCACACGGGACCAATTTTGGGCCATGACAAGCCACGACTCTAGGGTACATGAGGTCTTGGCTATTGATGTGAAATGATCGCGCGTGGTCTGAAGGAGGTTTATAAACGATCGCCGGATGCTGAGCTGACGTTGGGGCGGGGTGTGGAGTCGTGAGGGGGCGTGCGAAAAAGTATTCCTTGGAATACTTTCACAAGTCAGAAAGGGTCTGGACCAACGGTAATTTCCGGTTGAGGTCTGAGGGAGGTCGGCGATAGTCATCAAGACTGTCCCAGACAGTCTTGGCCTCTCTTGAGACAGTCGCAAAGACTGTCGGGATCATTTTTCAAATTTTGACAGTTTCCTGTCGGCACAGTTGTCGGTGCTGACTACCTAAGACTAATGATGGACTGTTGTGACGACAGTCCTCGTCTAATGAAGGACGTTTGTGACGACTCTCGGCTAGGAAATATCGGCTAACACCTTGTCGGGATGTTGGCCAAAGTATCATTTTTAAGGAAAATCTAGGTCAAAATCGGCGACAGTACTCAAATGCTGGGCAGATGTCACAGTCAAAATATCCATTTGAAGAAAAATCTGAGTAATTCGGTGACAGTTGGCAAGGCTGCCACCAAGACAGTCGGGAAAACTGTCGGCCAGCTCCTTGCCAACTGTTGGCCAACTGGTCGGCCAATCATTTCACAGACAATCTTGCCGACAATCGGCAACCATCTGCATGACTGTCGTCAAGACCGTCTTCGATTGTCGGCCAATCGGTCGGCAGAGTCGTGGTTGTCGTAGACATGGCGCCAGTTAAAAAAATGACCAGTGAGACTAGTCTTGAGACTAGTTGCCAGCATGTCGCCGACACGCTGGCAACTAGTTGGCCGAATGTCCCAGACACCTTCGGCAATTATACTAGCCGACACCAAGACACCAAAAAGACATCCCCCCATTCTTGGAGCGTGGGAGCCGACTTGTCAAATCCAAAAGTCTCTGGGTTGTTGTGGCCCAAAATTGGCATAGTGTGAACTTATGGGATATGAATAGAGAGGACATGGGGAGTTTCAATGATAAGTGTGCAGCGCCCCTCCAGCCCCGTAACTACCTCCCCGGGAGTATTTCACCATGGCGGCCGGTTTCTGGCGGGCTCCTCCCTAAAAACATGGTAAACGTGGTAACAGACAAGTGCTACATAAACTCACATATTGTTAAAGCAATCATGGTTGGCAAACATCCAACCAGTGGGAAGGTAGGAGGTCCTGGAATATCTTTGACTGACTTGGGAGCAGTTTCCTTGTGCTGTGATGCTGCTGCTGCTGCTGCTGCCTGATGTGCCTCCATCCTTGCAACAACCAGACGAGGAACAGATAGCACTGGACGGCACAGAGCTCTCCATGAGTGCTGCATTGCATACACCATGGTCTGTGAAGGGGAAATTTTGTCAAGCAATGTCCTGATAAATTGAAATATGTAAAATAAGCAGATATATCTAAGGATACGGTAGGAAATTAAACTGAATACAGTAAACACTCTATTCACTCAACTGTCTCACTTTGATGTACGAAACTATTTTTTTCTAGCGAGTTTTGATGTGTTTTGAATTAATCTGCTAACCATTTCTGGCGCAAATTATTAGGTTTTTTTCTCCGGTAATAATGGTAATAACATACTTGGCGGGGCGAGGCGGGGCGGGGCGTACCTCCACCTGTTGTGGACCCATACCACCTGCTGTTCCACTCCGCCGTAAGACCAGTTATTTTTTTCAGTACAATTTTTAGCTGTAACCACTGGATATTAAACACATTTTACCTAACCTAGCCTATACCTAACCAAATCTAACCTACCAGCGGCTGGCACATAGTTAAAATATATTCAGAAATGTATATATCAAGAATGAGTGATTTCCGATATAAAAGCAATACACCAGTGTCTTGTATATGCAGTGGGCACCTCATATAACACACAGGTGTCCTTCGTAGTGAGACAGATGTTTTCTGGAATAATACCCAAAACTCCTGAGGGGCTCCCAAATCTCCTGAGGGCCCCCAATCTCCTGAGGGGCCCCCAATCTCCTGAGGGCCCCCAATCTCCTGAAGGGCCCCCAATCTCCCGAGGGGCCCCCAATCTCCTGAGGGCCCCACAATCTCCTGAGGGGCCCCCCAATCTCCTGAGGGGTCCCCAATCTCCTGAGGGGGCCTTAAGCTTGGAAGTATAAGATAAGATTTTCATCCTATCTAGACACTTTGCAAGTACCAACTACAAGGTTATTGACTATACAAAGCGCCTCCACGTCAGCACGAACTAGGCGGACTCGAACCGCTGACCGAATGCGCAGGGACTCTGCACATTGCAAGCTCACGTCTCTACCAACCTTGCCACCCTGACGGGCTAAGCTTGGAAGTGGGGCCCCCAAAGCAAATCCTGCTTAGGCCACATAGAGACTTGGACTGGCCCTGCTATCAATGGTCGGTATTTCACTATGGATTTGTACATTACCTTTACGTGTCAGGGATTCACAGTACAGACAAAATTAATCTTCTGTTCTCTGCGTACAGACATGCAACCTCTATCTCTGTTATCAGCTGTTATCAGGCACTCAGTTTATCATCAGCAGGTAGTTACAGCGGCATCACTTTTTGTTCTTTATTTCTTTTTTTTCTTATTTTCCAAGTCAATGGATAGTCTCCCAATAATTTCCTATCTATCTAACATGTTGATGTAGTTTCCTTGCTGAGATCTTCATTTCATCATGTCCACTGTAGTCAGATAGAGAATGGTCAAATAAAAATGGTCAAAACCAAAATACTAGTTTAATAGAAAATAGTCAAGTGGAAAACAGTGTGATAAAAAAAATCTCATAGGAAATAGTCTGCTGCAAAAATTTAAATACAAAATGTTCTCCACCTTTTCACTCTCAAATTAAAACATCTGAACTTCAAATTAAAACATCTGAACTTCAAATTAAAACATCTGAACTTCAAATTAAAACATCTGAACTTCAAATTAAAACATCTGAACTTCAAATTAAAACAGCTGAACTTCAAATTAAAACAGCTGAACTTCAAATTAAAACAGCTGAACTTCAAATTAAAACATCTGAACTTCAAATTAAAACATCTGAACTTCAAATTAAAACAACTGAACTTCAAATTAAAACATCTGAACTTCAAATTAAAACAGCTGAACTTCAAATTAAAACAGCTGAACTTCAAATTAAAACAGCTGAACTTCAAATTAAAACAACTGAACTTCAAATTAAAACAACTGAACTTCAAATTAAAACAACTGAACTTCAAATTAAAACAACTGAACTTCAAATTAAAACAACTGAACTTCAAATTAAAACAACTGAACTTCAAATTAAAACAACTGAACTTCAAATTAAAACATCTGAACTTCAAATTAAAACAGCTGAACTTCAAATTAAAACAACTGAACTTCAAATTAAAACACTGAACTTCAAATTAAAAAAACAATGAACTTTATATTAAATCATCTTTGAACTTTTTTCAAATTTAAAAATGAATTTAAAAAAAAAAGTAAACTTTCAAATTTTTTTAACAAGTGCTGACTTCAAAGGGTAAAACAGGGAATTAATTAAAAAGCATACAACTTTCAAATTAAACAAAAAGATAAAATAGTTAGATATTGAAACAGGATTTTGGGTTTCTTTTAGATTCTGTTGTTATAAATTTGAGTTTGAAAACAATGTTATTATGGAAAACTCACAAAAAGTAACCCTTTCTTCCTGGGAAAAACTTTAGCGCATCTTTATGAAGTTACTAACCACATTAAAAGCCTAATTTTTTTTTTAAAGAAAAGACATAGAATTTTATAGAACTAAAAAATAACACCAAACAGATTAAAATAAAATAGATAAAAAATAATAATAATAAATTAAGAATAATTCATCTGATTTGTAAAACTGGTAGGTTATCAAGAAACTGGGTTCATCTTTGGGCCCCACATTTTTTGTTTTTCTTTTTTTCAGAAAGCCAGTTTTTAAACGGTGGGGAAAAAACAGGTCTCTTGAATGGAGCCGCAGGTAAATTATGAGTGGTCAACTTACTAACATTAAAATGTTCCTTTATTAAACTTTTACAATGAATAGGAAATAATCTATAGCTAAATAATAAAGGAAAAATTGGGTCCAGGTGTAATAATCAAATAATCTAACTTAAGGGGTGAATAGATATAAAATTACAAATTAACATCTCCAAGGATTTGTGAGACCTGGTAAGGATTAGGTTATTGTATGCGGCTATCTATGACCACTATTTTTTTTTTTTTTCGACATTAATTACGAAGGTGAGGGAGAAATTTTTTGTAGGTGGATGATCGGCACAGGTCTCTAAAGAGACCAACTCGGGTTTCCGGCGGGTCAGAAGCTGTGCCTATACGCACTCGTGAGGGGCACAATGATTCTATTTAGATCTCTTTTTAACAGAGATTTGACCAATTAGTCGCCTCCAAGTGCGGATAATAAAAGGACGAGCACTGCATATGTGCTGCCGAGGAATGTTTACCCTAAGTGGAAACAAATGTACCGTAACGGACCACCCCCAAAAATTATGAACCTAACAAATCCCAAGAAAGTTCCTTAAGGGAAGAGTGTTTGTTCCTTGTTCCCCCCCCCTAGATGCCAAACAAGCCTTTGGGGGCAACTGGCCCCCCGGGAAAATTAACGGGTTTTGTTTTTGGGTGGTGGGGAAGCAAAATTTTAACCCCCCCCGGGGGCTGGGGTATGGGGGCAGTCCCGAAAAAATCATCAAAATCACTATATGCAAAAAATCTAGAGAAATTCCCTAAATTAGGGATTTCCCTAGATATCCATTGTTAGGGAATTTACTTTGATTATTATTTGTAAAGATTTGGTAAATTTTCGGAGAGTAACCTCACCATAACTCCCTTAAAGTTACTAACCTAACCTCACTATAACCCCCTAAAAGTTACTAACCTAACCTCACTATAACCCCCTAAAATTTGCTAACTAACCTCACTATAACCCCCTAAAAGTTAGTAACCTAACCTCACTGTAACCCATTAAAAGTTACTAACCTAACCTCACTATAACCCCCTAAAAGTTACTAACCTAACTTCACTATAACCCCCTAAAAGTTAGTAACCTAACCTCACTGTAACCCATTAAAAGTTACTAACCTAACCTCACTATAACCCCCTAAAAGTTACTAACCTAACTTCACTATAACCCCCTAAAAGTTACTAACCTAACCTTACTATAACCCCCTAAATGTTACTAACCTAACCTCACTATAACCCCCTAAAAGTTACTAACCTAACCTCACTATAACCCCCTAAAAGTTACTAACCTAACCTCACTGTAACTCCCTAAAAGTTACTAACCTAACCTCACTATAACCCCCTAAAAGTTACTAACCTAACCTCACTATAACCCCCTAAAAGTTACTAACCTAACCTCACTATAACCCCCTAAAAGTTACTAACCTAACCTCACTATAACCCCCTAAAAGTTACTAACCTAACCTCACTATAACCCCCTAAAAGTTACTAACCTAACCTCACTATAACCCCCTAAAAGTTACTAACCTAACCTCACTATAACCCCCTAAAAGTTACTAACCTAACCTCACTATAGCCCCCTAAAAGGATAAGGACAGGATCTGACTGGACTTACAATTTTTTGAGGCACCTCATATTTCATAGCGGCCGTGTGGGTTAACCAAGGCCGAGCGCACGCTGGAACCTTTGCAGATGTGAAGTACAATAAGCATACTATACAGTGCGGTAGTTTATTTCAGTCAAAGCCGGAAGGTATAGTTTCGTCCACCAAAGTGAACTCTTGTGTTGATCTGGAATAATACCCGAATCTTAACCGTACATTACCTTTACGTGGCAGGGATTCAGAGTACAGAGACACAGTCAACCTTCTGCTCTCCGTGTGTGCTGTCAACCTCTGTAGTCAGTGCTGCAGGAAGTTGTCACTTAAGGCGTATTTTGTGCGTCCCCTTGGAAGTAAAGTTATACTTATTTAAGCTCCGCCCCTGCTTGCCATCACAAAATACGATTGTAGCGCTGCCAGACGCTTCTACAGACGGAGCCGAAGGAAAATGTATAGTACATTGACTGGGAGAGCCAGACAGACCTCGCTCTCACCACCTTAAAAAAATTACCAACTGTAATTCGAAGACGTACGGAATGGGAATCATGGTACATCATGTTGCCATCATGGAAGACAGCAACAATTTATCATTTACATTTTTATCACTTTTCCTCTTCTATTTTCTTCCTTTCCCTTTCCTTTCCTTTCTTTTTCCATTTCTTTCCTTCTTTCTCTTCCCTTTTTTTATCTTCTCTTTTCTCTTTTTTGCTCCTGCCTCAAATCTTCAGGCGTTCGCCCTTTTCGGCAGACCGCTATAGGTTAGGTTAGGTTAGAAAAACGTTAGGTTAGGTTAGAAAAACGTTAGGTTAGGTTAGAAAAACGTTAGGTTAGGTTAGGTTAGGTAAGGGTTTGGTTGACCATAATTCACAGTAACTTTGTGTGGGAATCACAATGAGGTTATTTTCAAGAAAATCCTGTGGTTAGTTTCGGAGCTACAGCCATGCGTACAGGGCCGCCAGCTGCCGAAATCGGCGAACGCATGAGGAACCCTGAGAGCACCTCAGCAGAGCACCTCACCTCGCCTCTCTGGAAGACTGTGGAGGTGTTCGTATATCCATTATGTACATTTTTTGGGTGACATTCCTATGTAAGTTATGACAAATATACCAGTTACATTGCATTTTTAAAGTAATTATAACTATTACTAAAGAGATTGTTTATTATTTTAGTGTATTATGGCCAAAATACAAGTTTTATCGTGCTTGCCACAAGTCTTAACAAAGATTCGGACGCATTGAAAGATTGGCGGGATTGCAAAAATTGTTCCCAGATGTCGCTGGAAAATTTTAATATTTGTGACTTCTTACCTGTTAAGAGTCACCTACTCTACTCCTTACTACTCCTTACCTACTCCTAATTAAATACAGTATCCTTTGCATGTCGTGCGCATGTAATGAATGTTAAATTGGATGAGAATTAAAGGAAAACAAACATTTACGAGAGGAGTTCTGATAAGATTTTCTCATGGGCGCGATCTGATTGGCCAGGCTCTTGAAACCACCACCAACAACCCACAACTGTATATTTTTACGGGAAAGAGTATCATTTGGTGCCGGGAGAGTCTCTGCTCAGTTTTCTGTACACGCAAAAGAGTAGAAAATAAGTGGGCGGAGCTTAAATAAGTATAATTCTACTTTGTATTGTAGTCACAAAATACGCCTTTATTGTTTGTTATCACTTGATCTTGATCTTGATGTTACAGGTGGCCTTTCTTCATAGGCCATTTACACATAACAAACACATACGGAATGGAATGGGACCTGAAGTTTAGTGAAAGGAAATGTAAAGTCATGGAGTTTAACAGTGAAGGTAGGAGTCAGTGGGTGCTTCAGAATAATGTCCTAGAAGTAGTAGAAAAGTATATATACCTAGGAATGGAAGTAAACAAGGAAGGGATAGGCGGTGAAAAGCAGAGGAAACTTAATGAAGGCAAAGCAAGGAGGATGACAGGCATGATTATAAATGGTGGTAACAGAGTCATTAATAAATATGAGGTAGGCAGGAGTTTATGGAAGGGGGTGGCTGTACCCTATTGCCTGTATGGGTCAGAAGTGACTCAGTACAGGGAAGGAGACATCATGCACTTGGAAAAGACTCAGAACATAGTAGGCAGATGGGGACTAGGAGCTTGTAGGAGCACTGCCGTAGAGGCCATAAGGGGAGACATGGGATGGAGCACCTTCAGGGAAAGGATAATTAAAGGAAAACTGGTGTTCCACAAGAAAATTGAAAGACTTAGTGATGATAGATGGGCAAAGAAAATATCCCAGGAAAATAGATCAAGTTCCACCTGGAAGAAGAAGAAGGAACTAGAGAGATGGAAAAGGAGAGAAACTGTGGGAGAGGAATGGAACAGGATGGAGATAATAGATATCAAAAAGAAAATTGAGAATAATGGGCTAGTTAAATGGCAGGAAGGAATGGCCAGGAAATCAACGTTGCAGTGGTACAGGTGGAAACAGAAACCAGAGGGGGTGACCTGGCATGTAGGAGACTGGGGTAGTAAGTTACTCTATAAAGCAAGAACAGGCACCTTGGAAGTCAACGGAAGGAACAGGGAACTGGAGAACCAGAATTGTAGCTGCAGGGTAGGAGAGAAAGAAACTGTAGAACATGTCATTGTGGAATGCAACAAGTATAGGAGTCAGAGGGAAAAGCTTATAGCGTCAATAGTAACAGTCCTAGGCAGAGAGGAGTGGGACAGGAGACTAGAGCAGAAAGACGGGGCCCTGTGTACGGTGTTAGGGCTGTATGGGGACAGAAAGGAAACTGAAAGTATTGTAAACCTCACCAAAGTGTTCCTAACGCAGTGTTGGGAGATCAGAACACAAAATAGACAATGAATTAGGATGATAATCAAAGGATTGAAAACTGATCAAAATGTCTTTCCCAGGTGAAATAAACAGGGGAAGAGTTAACAAGTTTTGTTAACGAAGGAGACGAAGTGGAAGAGGACCTATGAAGCGATACTAAGCGACTAAGGTCACAAGAAGAAGAAGAAGAAGAAGAAGCCAGGGCCCATACTTATAAAGATTTAGGATTCGTCCTAGGATTCGTCCTAACCCTGCGTCCTAAGGTTCGAGGAAAGTCTAAGACGCGTCCTAAGACGGCGGCTTAGGACGAAGCGCTGAGCGCTACATTTAGCAAGAGTCCAATTTGGATTTCATGAAATATCACGACTAAGAGTCATCAGAAAGGTATAAAAATATCGAAAAACACAAGATTAATATTTCTATGATAACTGCTGAAGACTACAACGAATGAATTCATCTATAAGAACAATTGTACCAGATATGCAACGTTCCGTTCAAAAGACACAAACATTGACATTGTCTTCGCTCTATCGACGAGAAAAGATAATATTTTTCAGGACAAGACTTTCATCCTTGGCTAGCTCTTTCAAGCAAGGAAAAATGTCCTATGTCCTGCGAGGGGAATTTTCCATGCCGAGATGATCGGCGAAGAGCAAGGCAGATGCCTGACAGGCTATCGCCAACCACATGATCGCCGCGCCGCCTTCCATAGCGAGAGATACGTCAAGGACTACCGGTTATAATGGACGAGGACTTCGCGGTCGTTTTCAAAGACACCGACTATTTTTTCCTGGCCTACAATAGGTGCTTTTTCTAATGGAGATAGGGTTATAATGGACGAGAGTTTCGCGGTAGTTTTCAGAGACACCGACTATTTTTTCTTGGCCTACAATAGGTGCTTGTTCTAATGAAGTTTTATTTTGCGCAACCCCATAAAAAAAAAGATTAAAAAAATGTATACTTTGTGGTTAAGGTTAGGTTAGGTTTCATTAAAACCTATATGGTTAAGTTATGTTAAGTTAAGTTATGGTTTTAAGTGGCCAGGGCGAGGATGTAAAACCTCAGCAAGCACCCTAAATGTCATGAAACGTCAAGTGGATGTCCATCCTCAATTAAGAGCAAGAAAAATATTGCGATATGACTTTTACATCCTCGCCCTGGCCACTTATAATGTTCTGGTGTCGCGGCTGCCGCGACACCGCCAACCCACCGTGAAACTTTCCACCCACTTATGCAAACATCTCCTCGTAACATCCACAATCCTTGATATTTCTTCCACTGGCCTCTCTGCCTTGTGTAGAGATACAATAACTTTAATTTGCTCCTTTATTAGGTCTTTCTTGCCACTCATTATGCAAATAATGATAGTTATACCAATGCGCGTCTGTTCAAATTACTCGCGGGAAGGAAGGCGATACTTTTTTAAATGCTTCGTCTATAATTGACAAGTGGCATCTGAACATTCCTCAACGGTCTTGATGGACTGCCCGTGCCTTAAACAAGCTGCCATATGTAAGATATCTCTCTCGGAAGTCAGTAGGCTGCCATAGAGTACATTTTCTGAATTCCCGTATGGAAGCGCTGTGTTATGATGTCGCGAACAATGCTTTGGCGCGCTGTGTACGTAAATGTTTGTTCTATAATATTATCAAATACAAAATCCATAAAACACACTAAAGAAATGCCATTATGAGACATGAAGAAATGTGCATGCATATACATTCACTTAAATTCGTCGCCATTCAAAATATTGCGAGTCAACTTTTAACATGGAGCATATTGTTATGCAGGTAGTGGTGGTAGGGGAGGTGGTGGTGGGGGAGGTGGTGGAGGCATGTTGGTGTTGTGGGGGTGTGTGGTGTCGTGTGTGTCTGTGTGTATGGGAACGGAGGTGGCGCGTGGGTGAGGTGCTGGCTGGCACAAAGACTAGGCAGTGAGGTGGTGGTGGTGAGGCAACCTTGAATGCGGGTGGGTAGGTCCCGGGTGGGATGCTTGGGGGGGACCGAGAAGGACGTACAGTGGGTGCCTGCTTCCTGGCACAAGGAGTGAGGAATCAGACGTCTTGAAGGAAAGACGCGCGCCGCTCCTGGGGGAGGCACACGGGGATTTCCTGGGAGAGGAATTGCCCCTGTGGTGGCTGTGGTGGTGATGGTGGGGAACTGTGGTTATGGTGATGGGGGGACTGTGGTAGCATCTCGATCCTTGCTACGGCCGCAATAGGTCGGAGGATGTTAACGTGTCTGTACTTTGTACTTTGTAGTGGCTTTGTGGCTTTGTTCAGTAAACGCAAGAAATGAGTCAAAGTGTTTCCTTCACCTGTGTGTTGATTGACCACGTGAACTGTACACAGCTCGCATCACCCTGACACACCGAACTCGTCGCTGTTTAAGTAAGTCAAGCAGCGGGTACTGTTACCCCTGCACAGCCTCACAGAGACACCTGAAGTGTGTGGTGGGCACCAGGGCGTAACAGATGGTGTCAAGAAGTGGAATTGTGTGTTAGAGTGAGAGCTGGCTGGTGTAACACGCGGTCAAGATGGCGTCGAGCGGCGAGGAGGCAGGGATGACTCAGCTGAATGGAGACAAAGGCGGCGCGGACCAAGGTGAGCCGAGTCAGGCTGGCGGGCCCGCAGAAAGTTAATCGAATGTGATGAACATGCTCAGGGTGTTGATGAGTAAAATGAAGGAAATCAATGAAAACGTGAGAGGCAAGCGAGAAAAACAATGAAAAGGTAAACGAGCTGAGAGAGGTGGTGTGTCGGGGCTTGGTAGAGGCGCGAGAGGACGCGCGGTGGTACACCGAAGCGGTGTGTGCCGCGGCTTCAGGAGGATCGTGCCGAGAGGAAATCGTGAGCGTGGGAGGCACTGAGGAAGTACTGCCTGTGTACGTCGCCGACAGGAAGATGGAAGGAGCCGACGGCATGGTGGAATCCACGGAGCACACGTGGCTGGCAGACGGTGTAGAGGGTAGGTTTCTGGGAGACGCGCCGGGCTGTGAGGCAGGCGCGCCACCCGTCCCGACCACCTCATCCTCTCCTCGTTCCCCCACCCCGCCTTTGTCGCCCCACCGCCGCGCTGCGGTGTGTGGCCACTCGGGGCGGCGTGAACCATCGGAGTTTGGTGGAAAGGTGTCGGGGAGAGCCTGTCGGGCCCGATTCGCGGCGCTGGCAAGCAGCGTAAAAGGCAGGAAGGGCCTTGCTGGGGGCCTGCCGCCCAGACGGGTGCGGATCAAGCGCCCACTGTGGAAGGGCAAGAGGCCCGCTCACTTCGCCTTGGTATGGAACCACCGGAAGAAGAGACGCCGGCGTGGTGAGCGTGGGAAGCCGCGCAGCAAGCAGTGGAGGCCTCGGAGAGCCAGGATGAAGATGTCCCCATACCTGCCTCTGCCGCGCCTTCAGGAGGATGGCGAGCGCAGTGTGTGGCCCCCGCCGAAGCTGTGGCAGGTGGCAGTAACGGCTTGTTACGACGGTGGAGGGATGCACCGACGTGCCCTCTACCAGGCAGAGCCAGCCATAGCATGTTGCTGCTAAGTCCTATCGCAACGTCACCGGCGTTTTGCAGTGGAGGGCATGGTCTATCGGGAGGTCGTGGCGCCTTTACACCGCGAGACTGGAGCAGTGGGAACAGGGGAGAGCTGCGGGGCCCAGTGGAGTGTGGACTCCTGGACTGTGGTTACCTCTGAGGCGAGCCAACAAGGGTGGAGGAAGTTCCCTGTGGTTTGTGGCGCCTGTGGGTGAGATTGCAGCTCTGTGTTCTTGCTGGTGGGTCTCACGGGGGAAGAGGAGGGCTGCCTGGTGTGACTTTCCAACACTGTAGTGGCGGGTGGGGGATTGGTGATGGAGGGTCTTGCTGTAAAGCTGTGGGGTGGTAATGTTGTGTGGTAGAGATGTGGTGAAGGGAGGTGATGGTGGAGGTAATGGTGGTGGCGGTGGTTGTAATGGTGGTGGTGGTGGTTAAGGGGTGTAATGGTGGTGGTGGGGGTTGTAATGGTGGTGGTGGAGGTGACATGCGGTGTGTGGCGCGCGAGAGGATACCAAGGGTGGGTGTCGGTGTTGTGTTGAGGTGAGGTGACGTGCAGTCTGCCTGCAGAGGTTAAGGGGGGGGGGATATTCGCTAGGTTTTGGGCCAGCGAGGAGGAATGTCGTCAGGTTTGGGCCACGACAGAGGTCGAGGTAACCCTTCCGCAGCAGGAGCCTCTATTTAGGGGCCAAGCGGCAACCCCTGTAGTGTGAAGGCATTTAATCCACTTCAATGTGTGGTGGAGTGGTGTGGTGGTGTGGTGGAAGGTTGGTGATGTGGTGGTGGTGATGTGGAGTGAGGCATGTGGTTCACTCTATGGTTGCTGTGGTGGGAGGATTATGTAACGGATGATCATTAGGAAATTGAATTATTGATTGTACATATGCTATGTTGCTATTGTCCTGCATTTTCTTAGTGTTAAGTGCTAAGGTGTGGGGCGTCACGGTGACCGAGGACGGTCACGTTTTAAAGGGGGGGCAGTGTTATGCAGGTAATGGTGGTGGGGGAGGTGGTGGAGGCATGTTGGTGTTGTGGGGGTGTGTGGTGTCGTGTGTGTCTGTGTGTATGGGCTGGGAGCGGAGGTGGCGCGTGGGTGAGGTGCTGGCTGGCACAAAGACCAGGCAGTGAGGTGGTGGTGGTGAGGCAACCTTGAATGCGGGTGGGTAGGTGCCGGGTGGAATGCTTGGGGGGGACCGAGAAGGACGTACAGTGGGTGCCTGCTTCCTGGCACAAGGAGTGAGGAATCAGACGTCTTGAAGGAAAGACGCGCGCCGCTCCTGGGGGAGGCACACAGGGATTTCCTGGGAGAGGAATTGCCCCTGTGGTGGCTGTGGTGGTGATGGTGGGGAACTGTGGTTGTGGTGATGGGGGGACTGTGGTAGCATCTCGATCCTTGCGACGGCCGCAATAGGTCGGAGGATGTTAACGTGTCTGTACTTTGTACTTTGTAGTGGCTTTGTGGCTTTGTTCAGTAAACGCAAGAAATGAGTCAAAGTGTTTCCTTCACCTGTGTGTTGATTGACCACGTGAACTGTACACAGCTCGCATCACCCTGACACACCGAACTCGTCGCTGTTTAAGTAAGTCAAGCAGCGGGTACTGTTACCCCTGCACAGCCTCACAGAGACACCTGAAGTGTGTGGTGGGCTCCAGGGCGTAACAGAAAAACCATCGCCATTCAAAATATTGCGAGTCAACTTTTAACATGGAGCATATCAATAGAAGCGGAATTTTATTAGCTTTCCATAGATATTTTTCGTTTTCTTATAAATGAATTACCACCATTCATAAATTAGCGTTAACTAAATAAATAACATAATCAATCGAGTAATTTTCCCGATTGATGATGTTATTTATTTAGTTATTAATTATATTGTCAACTATTATATTATTATTTATTTGTCATTTACTAAATAAATAACAATCAATCGGGAAAATTACCCGATTGATATTTATTTAGTTAACGGTAATTTATGCATGGTGGTAATTCATTCATCAGAAAACGAAATATATCAATGGAAAGCTAATAAAATCACACTTCTATTGATATGTTCAATGTTAAAAGTTGACTCGCAAAATTTTGAATGGCGACGAGTTTAAGTGAATTCATATTCACGTTCATGCATATTTCTTCAGTCTCATAATGACATTTCTTTAGTGTGTTTTACTGTTTTTTATTTGATATTATAGAACAAACATTTCCGAAGATAACAGTATATCATTTATACTGATAAACATATATTTGGTAGGTGAAAATTACCATAAGCCGGCAAACACGGGCGGCAAGTAGTTTATTGGTCCTCCACGCTCGCATCTCTACTGTGACGTCACGTGCAAGGCACCTATATACAGTTTCAAATTTCGCAACTATTTTTTTTTCGCGCAACGACGACGGCGGGAGGACACTCAGAACATAAACACTAATTGGCGACCTTATTGTTGGTCGCCACTTTGGCGATATTTTTGTAATTTGTTCATTTATAACAATATAATATGACAGATGAAGACACAAAACGACACAGACTCTCCAGATAGCCCCTTCTAACTTTCCTGAAATACTGGATGTAGAAATGTAAGTATTAATGCCACCAGACGTCTGTAAATAGAAGAAAAAAACTTTGTCCTAGCGACTTTAGTGTTATCTACGGTAGTAGAGAGATGCGCCATCGATCTGTTATATTCACAGTTATACACTTTTTTTTATGGTCCTCACCAAGGTTATATAGGAGGCGGCGGCATGTGGCCTCCAGCGTGAAGCCAGCACGCTCCGCCACCCAGCCCCCCTTGACTCAAACAAACCTCAGCTGATCGTGGGTGATGCATGTGGAAATTATCCACCAACCACCCTCTCGGTAGAGTGGTGGTTTGTTCTCCCCCCCCTTGAGGGAGGTATTGTTCGCTCATCATAGGGGGAGAGTAGGAATGTATATATATAATTATAATGGTAATGGGTATCAATTAAGGTAATTTAAGTAAATTATAAGTATTGGGATATGATAAATGAACATTCCCAGTGGTATTAACCATTTGCACCTTAATTAGAACGATCAGTCATTTAGCCTTCGTCATAATATTTGCTCCTATACTATGTGGACACAAAGGTAGGATTTGTGGCGGCCCATCCGCCGCCCACTTAGAGAGTTAGTGCACTCCTGAACCTCGTGAGAACGACATCTCGTACTAAATATATACGTACATTTGTATTTACACACAACCTTCGATTTCCCGGACAAAATCCGAGGTCCAGGAATGTCAGTCCAAGATTTTTTTTTTATTTTTATTTTTTTTATTTTTTTTATACGTTGAAATGCCTGGTGCTGTTCGTAAATTGACAAAGTTGTCCGGCGGTACGAGCGTCTCCTGTCACCCCTGGTCAGTGTCCGTGCCTCCCGCCAGGTGGCAGCATGCTCAGCGGTCGTATTGTTTACATTTGGGCACACGACACTCACGGTTCACCTGCACCGCCTCCGTCATTCCCCTGACTCCCACTGCCCCTGGTGCAGGAACATCTCTGAGACTATTTAACACTTTCTGCTGCCTCCCGCCAAGTGGCAGCACCCTCAGCGGTCGTATTGTTTACATTTGGACGCACAACACTTACGGTTCACCTGCACTGCCTCCGTTAGTCCCCTGACCCCCACTGCCCCTGGTGCAGGAACGTCTCTTCAGACTATTGAACACTTTCTGCTGCCTCCCGCCAGGTGGCAGCATGCTCAGCGGTCGTATTGTTTACATTTGGACACACAACACTCACGGTTCACCTGCACTGCCTCCATTAGTCCCCTGACCTGCACTGCCCCTGGTGCAGGAACGTCTCTTGAGACTATTGAACACTTTCTGCTGCCTCCCGCAGCATGCTCAGCGGACGTAAAATTCCGCGGCGGGGTAGTTGATATTGGCTGTTGCCGGACAGTAAATACTAGAGTAGGATAAACGTCCGGGGGTGGGTAATGGCATCGGACTTTTTTTTTTTTTTTTTTTTGAAGATAATTCCTGGACTGTTGCGATTCCCGGACCAGTGCTCCCCCCTATTAGTCCGGGAAATCGAGGTTTGTGTGTATAAGTAAACTTTCAGACCCTCACGGGAGTAACATCTCTCTAAACTTCTCTGATTAAATAGAGAAGATATGTATAAACTTTTGTACATATAAGTGTTAAACAATAGGACGTGTTACATTCAAAACAAGTGATTATATCAGCACCGCGTCTATTAAACCTGATAGCTTCCCTGACGCCTCCGTGATTATACTCGCCGCGTCGGGTTGGTTTGATAACCCGCCCTGACGCCCAAATCAAACATCAGCTCCGCCCTTCACCTCCGGCCTGATCACGGCCTGGGCACTCCGATCGCCTGAGCATTGCAGTATTGATAAGCCTTCAACCCAATTCAACCCTCCTATCCCCCGATAAGTATCTTAATTAGTACTGGCTGGGGTATTTTGTCGGGATGAGATGGACAAAGGTTTTTTTGAAGGTAAGAACTCTAATTGAATAAATGTTTGACATAAAATTTCCACAATGCACTAATTTTTACATTAATCCACGATAACGCCTGCTTGTTCAGCTTATGGATGTACACAGAGGGATCATAGGGATTCTGCAATTTTCCATCGTTAAGTTTTGTAAGGAAATATTATAACATAATACAGAAATGAACTGTATATCACGCAATAACTTTCAAAGTATTATAAATATACCATGTGAATTAATATATTTAATGGTTTACTAGTATGAGGCTGCATAGACAATGTGTCACTAATTGATATTGAGTAGTGTTGAAGGGGTAAGGAAAAAACATCAACAATAAGGAGTATATATGGAGAAAAGGATACTGTTGAAATTTGAAGGTTAGTGAATGACCAAGCCCAATGTCTCCTGAACATATTCTTTTTATCATATCACAGAGAATTCTAGTGCCTAAGAAATTGTGTGCGTACAACAGTGGACCCATTAAATCAAACTCTTTATATTTATGTAATGAACAAAAAATAATTCATGAGCACACACATGATATATATAAAAAAAAAAGGTAAATGTAAGCATACTTCCAGCAAGCATTAAACTTGAGTGAAAGAAAGGCTCAGTCTGGAAAGATAAGAGCACAGAAGCATAGAGCGACAATAGGAGACTTCATCAAGACCATGAGGCTTCCAAGGGCCGAGGCCAAAGAAGGTACAAAACACATCATTAGGAAGAACTTTAATGCCAGCCATATTCAAAGCAGACATGGTTAGGTTTAGGAAGACAATACGTACCTGTAAAAAATTGGTATAAAAATCCTAGCAAGTTGACTTTGAATAGTATTTCATTCTTTTAGAAATAAAATTTTCACATTATCTGACTTTTATCACACAAAGATCAAAATGCACCCATACACATCTTTGTTAACAGACATGACAGACAAGTAGAATCATCTTCCATGATAACAGTATTGAGATTGGTTACCTATGAATCTTGCATAATCAAATAAAAATATAATCAAACAATTCAGTGACTTGGAAGCAAAAATAAAAACATTTAAGTATGACAAGCTTTAATGAAAGACTATCTACAGCTCCAGAGTTACTAAGTAAATCATGAAAGTACATATTCTTTCCAGAGGACAAGTTTGTACTGTAATTCCCTGATGGCTTGTGAGCTATTACAAGACAACAAATATTTTTTCTCAACTGGTGCAGTGTAACATAATTTTCTGAGAGGGGATCTATGGATCCCTGCCACCCGACACAGTCGTCCTTTCACAAGCCATACGTCAGGGTGAGATCTGCTTTGACACCAAGCCACAGCCAGTCATGGCGAACACCACCGAGCCACAGAGAACACTTGTGCCGCTGCTGCACCTTGCAATTGTCTACATTCTCAGTCCAGTTCAATGTTGCATATATAACTCTTAAGAGCTCACCTCATACAAATACCTGGACTTCCATCTGGAGAACAAACAGCAAATGACAAATAAACAAGATTTTTTTTTATAAAACTGGCCTTCTCCCACACAAGTGGGTGGCACATAAAGCATATCAGAATTAGTATTTATTTTTTTATTTTTGTAAGAAGACGCAAATAAATAACAACAATAACAACAGGCATATAATAATCATGACAAGGAGTTAGACAAATAAATATTTGCAACCTTTTCCACAAAAAAATAAATTCCAAAACCCTCTATCCCTTTCAAAACACCATGTACAAAATCCTTGAAAGAATCATAATAAACAAGGCAGCATGTTCAAATTATTTTTTTCTAATATAAAATACTTATATATTTTAAGGATAAAAGCAATGTTAGTGTTAACAAAGTGTTACTACCTATATAACTGATGTACATACATGCACAGTTTGTTCTTTCGTCACTGGGTGAAAACAATTTTTAAACTTGATGAGGGATAAACAAAGTTCTATATGAAAAACTGTCATGATGCATGTTATAAGTTAAACAGTTTGCTCATATGAGAAGTCATATCTGTTGTTGTGAATTGTTACTTGGAGCTTGAGCAGTAGTATCATACATATATCTTTTAAAATCTTATGTAAAGAATAAGCTGCATAAACAGAGAAATGTAAATACATAAATCAAGCCATGTATGTGCTATCATACAAATTCTTGATTGCCATTGTCATCAATATATACCCAACTGATCTAGCAATCAAACGTGAGTTTCAGGTACAAAATAGACACAAAGGAGACATGTCAAAATGACTTACAACTCTATGTATATGAAAGAGCACTATAACCTCCCTCTACTGGAGCAACTTCAACCACCTAGAACAAAAATATAACTATAAATAAATAATAGATAAATATTAACAAAATGGGTAATATAAAAAACAAGACAAAAACTAAATAACGTAAAAAAATTACATAAAACCAGAAACAAAGTATATGTATACACACACGGTGACCTGCTTTGATTAATCTAATTGGTTCAAGGACCTCATTCTACATAGTGTCTATTGAAATACAGTAAACCCTCTCTGATTCGAATTAATTGGGGGGGGGAGACCTGGGTCGAATTAGCCAAGTCTGAATGATCTGATGATTATCTAGCCCCTCCACACAATAAGAACTCACTCAAACATGCCCAAACAGCACAGATGGTATTACTTGTACTCACCTAAACATGGCTGATACTGAAGTCTTGAAATGCACTACAAATGTACACTGAGCACTCGGGCATCACTGAGAGTAATAATCCACTACAAGGCTAGAGAGGCAACAAAAGAATATGTTGTTGTATGAGGGAGCACTCTGCGGGGAGATGTTGCCAGGAGGAAAGCGCGCGAAAGACTGAGGCAGCCACGGCCCGCGTAGGAGAGGTCGGACTCGCACTAGTAAGGCCTGGATAATTCTAACTTCTGTTCGAATTATGGATAGCTGTTGAAAAATTTGAACTGGCCTGAAACAGGTAGAATTATCCAAAGTTCGAATTATACGGGTTCAAATTAGAGAGGGTTTACTGTATGTGTATTTAGCACAAAAATGACTGTTTTCAAACAACTTAACTGATGTGTTTATGCTTTGTGATTGGTCGAGGCTCCCTAAGCACCGCTTCAGACAGGCTTCGTAATGGGCAAGGAAGATGTGTCGCCGGAAGTGTTACAGCCAGTGAGTGTAAGGCACTGAAAATATCCTTGTGTAAGGAAAGATCAGGCGCCTTGGCTGGGCTGGCACTCAAGGTGTCAGAAAACTATTACAGTGCCCAATGCATTGTAACTTTGAGAGCCTTTTAAGCATCCAGCACCAGACTGGGTTGCACGAGCTTTGAGCTTCAGGCAGCACACAAGTGGTCTTGCATAGTGGGTGTGCTATAGAGCAGGGGTTCTCAACCAGGGGGAATTTGGACCACAGATTGGTAGAAAGGATTTAGAAAGGAGTAAAGGTGAAGTAGTAGATTTTGAGAGCTCATATACAGTTAGAGCCGAGTCCAAAGGAATATGAAATTAGGATGAATAAAGATTGGAAGTGGTTAAGGAATTTAAGATCTTGGTTTGATTATGTGCAAGCACGGAAGCATAGGAGGCGAGACAAGAAAAGGAGTACTGCAAGGGAGGATAGGGATTGGATCCCTGGGATGTAGTATGATTAAAGGAAGGACTGTGAGCATCAAGGTAAAAAAAAGAACTGAGATGCAATTATTGTATCAACAATCACATATCCAAGTGAGACTTAGGTGTGGGATGAAAGACAAAGGTCAAGTAGCTAAGCAGTTGAAATGATCTATTTGAGAAGTGGCTGCGGTGTGAGAAGAATGGATGGTGAAAATAATGAAAATGTGTAGTATGACAAGTTTGGTATGGATGACACATAGTGAAATGACCAAAATAATATGTAGGAGTGTAGGTGTGGTGGATACTAGAGGCCGACCCCCAATGACATAGGAGGACCAATTGTAGAGTATGTGAGAGAAAGGGGAGAGAGAAATGAAAGGTTAGAGTATGCAAGGACAAGAATAAGTGGAGACTCATCTGTTGCGACCATCACCTTGGGGAAGTTATTAGGAATGAGCATCAGAGATAGATAATTTGTGAATAAAAAATTTCAATACTTTTTTTTCTTCTTTTGAACTCCCCAAGGGAACACAAAATGCAGTATACATTAGTACCTTCTGCAAAAAGAATAATTTCAAAAAATATTTTCTATATCATATGCATTCACATATTTGGGATGGTCCTTTAGTCAAACAACGAAGGGGAATGATATTTTGACATGGTGAAAAGTGTGCAAATGACATATAAGGTTGAGAACCAGTCCTATGGAGGGGCCGTGGGAGGGATGTAACACAGGGTGTGAGTGTGTTGTCCCATGGAGTGGCCACCGTGGCTTCTCACCACCACCTTGCCGCCGCAGTGACTGACTTCTCACCACCACCTTGCCGCCGCAGTGACTGACTTCTCACCACCACCTTGCCGCCGCAGTGACTGGCTTCTCACCACCACCTTGCCACCGCAGTGACTGACTTCTCACCACCACCTTGCCGCCGCAGTGACTGGCTTCTCACCACCACCTTGCCGCCGCAGTGACTGGCTTCTCACCACCACCTTGCCACCGCAGTGACTGGCTTCTCACCACCACCTTGCCGCCGCTGCAGTATCACATTATTTCCATGATTTGGGAAATTTTCTATTTTGGGATTTCAAAAAATTTAGAGTAACAACCCTGCTTTGCATTTGTTATAGCTTTAACATTCATTATATTTCTGATTTGATAAATAAATATTGTATGTAGAAATTTGTGAAATGAAATAATCAATTAATTAAAGAGTGTCACCTGTTATATATATATATATATATATATATATATATATATATATATATATATATATATAGTCAGTGCCATAATACTTGGCGCAAGCAATTTTTCGCTTCAGTGCAGCAGTTCGCAGTCATAAAAAAATAGCGATGGGGTACTTACCAGGACTTAAGTACTTTGTGTGGTGTCCCTTCCTCTTGATGCAGTCCTTGAGGCGATTGGGGACTGACTGGGTGAGGTTCTGCAGCAAGGCGGGCTGGAAACTGTCCCAGATCTCCGGGAAGTGGTGGACCAGCTTGGGCACGGAGGAGGTGTCCCGGCCCCTTAGACGCCTCTTTATGATGGCCCAGAGGTTCTCTATGGGGTCCAGGTCTGGGCTGTTCCCTGGCCAGTCCTTTATGTAGTCCACCCCACAAAATTCAAACCACTCCTTGATTAGCTTTGCCGTGTGAGCAGGTGCACCATCGTGCATAAAGACCTCACTCTGGCAAGCCTCAAAGCAGTCCTCCAGATAGTCACACAAGAGCTCAAAGTACCTTTCCTTGTTCACTGTGACGTTTTTCTCGAGCACAAGGTTCCTCACACCATGATACCCTAATGCACCCCACACCACAACACTATCAAGGTGTTTCACTGTGGCCTGTGTGTACTTTGGGTCGAGTGGATTCGCACCACGCTGCACCCTCACCTTCCCTCCCTGGCTCTCAGTCACACCGAACATGGCCTCGTCACTCAACAATACTTTATTCCACTTCTCCGGGTCCCATGCTAAGTACTTCTTGCTAAAAGTAACTTTTTTTCTTCCTTTGCAAGTTATTCACTAGCGTTTTTCTGCGGGGCGAGCGGTGATGAGATACGGTTTCTTTTTCTTAAATTCTTTGGCGGTTATCCTCGGTTCGGAGTCCACCTGCCTCTGGATAAACCTCAAAGTCCTCTGGGAGGTTGCACGTGGCCTCCCTGGCCTCTTTTTCTGGAGTGATAGATCAGCATCCCCAGATTGCCAAGCTTTCAAAGTCCAATGCTGGACGCTATGAAGGCTCACTCTGGCGATTTCTTTGTTGGACTTCTTCCCGAGGGCCAACGACTCTATGGATGAAACCTGGTAGGATTTAAAGTCCTTACCACCTCCCATAGCTGCAACACAACACAAAACAGGGTAGCGGGTCATGCGAAACAAACACTTGGCGCGGCACAAAGAATAAAAAAGATCCGACTATGCTTCAATGGCTTCAATGCTACTACAGGCACTGTGAGAGATGGCTATGAGTTATATATTGATCCCCATGGCTCTGGTACCAGGAACATTAACAGTTCTCCCCTTCTGAATTTAGCTGTTCAGAAGATTGAGAATTGCAGGTTTTTGGTATCAGAGACCAGAGCTGCACCGCTGGACATGGTATAGTAATGCCGGAGGGCACTAAGGAGATCGACCACATCCTCGTTAGTATTCATTGGAGAATTCTCCAGAACTGCAGGGTTTACCGGGGTGCTGAGTTATTTGCAACTGATCACAGACTTGTCGTTGCTATACTTAAGTTTCATGTCTTCCAGAAGAATCTCTAAGAGGTAACCATACTGTGTTTCATCTTAAGAATCTGAAGGACTTGACATGTGCCCATGAGTATGCAGTGGCAGTCTGATATTGGTTTAATGTGCTCGGTGCCCTCAGGGACCCTGTAGAACTGTGGGATACCTTCACACGTGAAACTCTCCAGGCTGCCAAGGAGTGTATTGGGGAGCGGCCGAGGTCAGGGCATGGTTTTTTCTTGACGGAGATGCTGGAGAATATCGAGGAGAGTTGCACTGCCAGGCTTGATGAGAACCAGGACCAGCACAGGACTCTGTCACGTAGGACTAGAAGTCTCATGGGGAGAGACAAGGAGAGGTATGCCAAGAGTCTCGCTGAGGATGTCGAGAGCCATTTAAACGCTAATGACCTCCAATCCGCCTACCAAGCCCTGAAGAAGCTCCGCTCCTAGTCTCCATCTCGGACGAGTGCTATCCAAACAGCAGATGGGTGCCTCGTGTCGGACATGGATGGGCAGATGGCTCGTTGGGCTGAGTACTTTGGGCAGTTGTTCACGGTGGACCCTCCAATTGGGCAGCTTCACACCACTGGATTACGGGCACTGGTTGCCGATCCTTCCATTGACGAAACCGCACCCTCTCTTGACGAAGTCAGAGAGGCTGTAGCAAAGTTGAAGAGAGGAAATGCAGCTGGTGTTTGTAATATCAGTGGGGAACTCCTCAAAGCTGGGGGTGAGGCCATGATCCACGGGCTGCATGCTGTCCTGACTGCCGTATGGCAATCAATCAGGTACCATTCCCCCTGACTGGAAAAGGGGGCTGGACGTCCCTATCTGGAAAGGGAAAGGGGACAGTCGGGACTGCAACAGTTAATGCGATATTACATTGCTCAGCGTGCCAGGCGAGGTGCTTGCCCATCTATTGCTGACACGAATCCACAGCCGTCTGCTGAAGCATCAAAGACCTCGGCAGTCTGGGTTCACGCCTGGTAAGTCAACAACGGACCGTATCCTAGCGCTTCGTGTCCTGGTGGAACACCGACGTGAGTTACGACAGGGGATGCTTGCAGCCTATGTTGATCTCAAGAAGGTGGTTGACTCTGTGCATCGTGAGTCACTCTGGGATCTTCTGCGACTTCGCGGGATTCCTGCAAGGACTATTGGTTTGATGACTGGTCTGTACTCTGGGACTGAGAGTGCTGTGAAGGGTGGGCGAGATGTATTTAGCTTCTTTCCTATTAATACAGGAGTGAGGCAAGGGTGCGTCCTTGCCCCATCACTTTTCAACACTTGTACGGACTGGGTATTGGGCAAAGTTGTAGATCAAAGTGATTGTGGAGCATCCTTTGGCAACTCCAAGATCACTGATCTTGTTTTTGCTGATGATGCAGTAATCTTTGCCGAGTCGCTGGAGGTCCTGGTGATGGCTCTCGAGGCGCTGCACGAGGAGGCAAAGCCTTTGGAACTTGAGGTCTCCTGGCTCAAGACCAAGGTCCAGGTGTTTGGAGGCTTACTAGATGAAACAGTACAGTCTGTTCATGTGTGTGGCGAAGACATTGAGATCTTGGAAAATGTTACATACACACAACCCTTGTTTTCCTGGACCTCCATTTCCCGGATATCGGATTTGCCGGTCAAAATCCAAGGTCCGGGGATATGTCAAGAGTCCCGGACAAATGCCTGGTCTAGTCTGTAAATCGACAAAGTTGTCCGGCGGTCCGAGCGTCTCCTGCCAGGTGGCAGCATACTTAGCGGTCGTATTGTTTACATTTGGGCAAAAGACACTCACGGTTCACCTGCACCGCCTCCGCCAGTCCCCTGACCCCCACTGCCCCTGGTGCAGGAACGTTTCTGAGACTATTGAACACTTTCTGCTGCAGTGTCCGCGCTTCCACTCCCACCGTGTAGTGCTACGCTCTCAACTCCTCACCTTGAACGTCGCCACCTGTGACCTGCCCACTCTGCTGGCAGCAGCTGGCGTCCACCCCTACCAGCAACACGCTGTCATCCACCTCACCTGTGCCTTCCTGAGGAAGACAGGTCAACTACAGCGCCTGTGATAGCATCATAGGACATCACCAGGGTTCATAGTGTTCCCCAAGGGATCCTCGCAGCTCTAAAAACAACAACAAAGTGACGTAAAAGTCCGGGGCGGGGTAGTTGATATTGGCGGTTGCCGGACAGTAAATACTAGAGTAGGATAAACGTCCGGGGGTGGGTAATGGCCTCGGATCGTTTGAGGTTCCCGAACCAGTGCTCCCCCCTATTAGTCCGGGAAAATGAGGGTTGTGTGTACCTTGGTAGCAGTCCATAATGATGGCGGTTCATGTCAAGAAGTCTTATGGCAGATTGGCATAGCCCACGGTGTTATGGACTCACTCAACACGAGTATTTGGCGTTGTCGATACCTGTGCAGGAGGACAAAGATCCGGATCTTCAAGTCGCGTATGATCCCTGTCTTACTCTATGGTTGTGAGACATGGACACTAAATAGTGACTTGAAAAGGCGAATCGATGCCTTTAGTAATAACTGTCTTCGCAGAATCATGGGGTATTGCTGGGATGACTACGTGTCAAACCAGCAATTGCACCGTGAGACTGAATCGAGGCCTATTACCTGCATAATCCGTCAGCGCCAACTTCGGCTTTATGGGCATGTGGCACGCTACCCTGAAACCGATTCTTTCCACCGGGTTGTATCTGTAAGAGACAATCTGGCATGGAGGAGGCCAAGGGGGCGCCCACAAGGCTCGTGGCTGGGGCAAGTTGATGTTTCCTGTCAAGAGTTGCTTGGTATGGGAAGGGAGCCTGCATGGGGACTCGCGGGAGGTGACCCCCGGGAGTGGCGTTTATGGTGGGCGAGGCGACGTGCCCCCTGGCGTATGAACACTGATTGATTGATATAAAAAACAGATGAATGAATGCATATACAAATAAATATATGAACAAGCATCATCAGCAAATAACATCAATGATGTTTATTCTTTGTGCTTTGAAATAAACATACTTTTTTCTGGTGAGTGGATAACATATTAATAAAATTTTTTGGAAATTTAACTAAGTGAAATAAAAAGAATAAAGTGATATTAACTAGTGGTTGAATAGTCAATCTTAGCATAACCCTCACTACATGACTTTGCTCAGTAACTGGGAGTCAACATAAAATGCTTAATTCTTAGTAGTCATAACCTGAAGACAACAGATACAGATACATTTCATGTACTTGTATCCGTGCGACATTCCCTAAAACTTAAGTCTTGTCCTGTAAGTAAGGAAGAAAAATGTTAAATTAGACAGGCTCATATTACAAAGGAAAGAAACTTAAATCTAACCTGCCTGGCTGGAAGAGCTGGCAGTACCTTCCCTAGGCCCACCAGGTCCCTGGCACTCTCCACTCTGGAACAGCAGCTACACAGCCTGGCTCGGGGAAAGCAGGACAGTGGGAGCAACACACAGAAAGGTCAACTGGATACACTCCTCTACCCGAATCAACTCTACAACAAACTGCATAAGTTGTCACACTAAGCTTGTACTCGGCCATACCACAAAAAACGGGGCATCACACAATTGTTCCAGCACAAATCTACATGTACTAGACAAGAATCTGCCCGATGGTGTTAGAGTATCACCATCAAGTAGCAACACAACTTTGAAGAACCGTCAGCGTTAGAGTTCCACAATACTCTTGTATTTAGATACTATAAAAAATGTACAGGGCAAATCTCTAACATGGTGCTTTGAAAGATGTACTCAACATGCACAGGTAGGACCATCACGTATATACTTTAGCTAGAAGTCACTACTGCATGGTCTTTGAATGAATATGTAAAACTTTCAATTTAGGAAACTTCATTTAAAGATTGGTCCGCTTATAAAATTCAGGTAGTCAGACCAAACTATCAGTAGCAAACAACCAAACATCATCCTTAGTAAAGCACCTAGTAGTCAATGATTTTATATGATATTAAAACTGTTCTTGGCTCAAACAAGGTGATAAAAATTCTGTATTTCATTTAACAGACAAATGAATTCGTAAATAGACTGCAGTGGAATTTGTATTTACATTAACAGAAACCATAACAAAACTTTGAAATAAAAAACTAACAAAGAATGAATCAATAAAATACATGGGGGAAATATTTGTACTATTACATATAATGAACATAATAATATATATGATATATAATATATATATATATATAATATATATATAATATATAATATAATATATATATATATATATATATATATATATATATATATATAATTAGTATACCCTATTGAGTGTAAGACAATCTCAGCCTCACTTACTGCGGGGCATGAAAATACTGCTTGGCTCTTTATGCAAGAGTGAGAAACTTACTGGAGATAATTTCTTTAAATAATCTAAAAACACACTGTATAAAACTGCATTAACAAAATATCCAATAAGCTAGCCCACTTCTTATATTTACCATAACACATCCAAGGTGAGTGTAGTCAAATAGGGTGAAACAGCACAGCACATATTCAAGAACCACAATTGTTTTTTTGAATCAGAGGTATAGTGTTCTCCAAGCACTGTCCTGGGTTACCACCACCCAACCTTAGCACGCATCTAGTTCACATGATTCAGTGTGGTTTACTAGCAACTAGATTTTAAATACCTAGTTACTGTGTAGTCATTCCTTAACTAGACTGTTCACCAGATGCACAAGTGTTAGGAATATTGTTATTACTCTTCTCCCCCACAACAGGTCCGGGTTCATGCGAGGTCTAGAGGTATTATCTTCTAGTCCTGGCCCAGGAGTCTCTGTGTCATCTCTTCTCCATGTTCCCCGTTGCCCCCCGACCAGACTCCACCAGGTCACGCCGCATCACCTGGTGGAAAAAGTAACAAATTTAAAGTTAAGGCTTTTACAAACATTGCTTCATTTTATACCATCAGAATGATTCCAGTACTTCAAACTACCATCTTTCTGAATAAGGCACCGTAAGTAGGTAAGATTAAGACAACCAGACTCAAATTACAAATCCAATTTTTGGCTTGTAAAACTGACAAGTGAAAACTTTGTGAATATCTGAGGGATTTTAGAATATATATTTTCAAATGTAATATGAATGATAATTACACTAATGTTTTAATACATTTTATGCTTTCCCTGCACAGTAACAAAATAAAGCATTGATTTGAAATGCTGTTTTCATCTTAGAGTAAGTGCAGAAGCTATGTACTGTACAGTGTTGCTATCCCCGCGAATCTCAGGATAAAGGGATCACTATGTCATTGGGATTCTTGTTACACATCATCATTGCATCACTGTTTGGCTGTGAACCATCAGCCACTAGGGTCATGTGTGAACTGTGCTGGACAGTTTGCTAATCCTCCCAAAGTCTTTATCGCAGTGTATTGACATATTTTCATCCATTGAAAAATAAATGAAAACACATATTTTTATCGTAGAATATATGAATACACATGAATGAAGTCACTTTATCTTTATCTTTGTTTTGACTTCAGTATTTATAAATAAGCTGCAGATCCTATTGTACATCAAAGGCTAAGCTGTCTCAATCTCACGATGTTCAGAAAATTTACAGCAGAAAATATGAATACTTTCTTCTCTTCTGAACATTCTCTTATTCATTTGACTACTGAGTAATATTGATGTGATAAGAGAAACTTAATTATCCAAATAAGATGATAATAATAATGATGTGATAGTGATTGAGAAATTAAAAAATCCAAATATAATGACAAATAAATTCATGAATATTAATTACCTTTTTTTTCCACAGCTGCATCTTACTGATACAGGTTTCTCTTGATTTTAAAATCTTCATCAAACACCTCATTCAGTACACAGATATATGTTATAAAGCAGGCCCTGCATAGCCTGCTATTGGGCGGCTGTCCCTTACTTGGGCATGAGGTGGTGGGTGGGGCTGGTTCATGGGTGGCACTGGGGAGTGGTGGGGCCCAGGCACAGGAGACACCATCTGGTACACGGAGTACCCTGCAGGGCCAAGGTTAGGGCCAGGGTGCTGGGGGGGCGGCGGCGGCCCCGTGTGCAGCCTCACCATCTCTCCCCGATGGTCTGACTGTCTGCTGATGGCCACACTGTGAGCTGAGTTAGGAGCCACTGACACCATTGGGGGCGGGGGCCCATGGGGAGGGGCTCCGTGGGGAGGAGGTCCATGAGGTGGGGGTCCATGAGGAGGGGGTCCATGGGGAGGGGGTCCATGTGGAGGGGGTCCATGTGGAGGGGGTCCATGTGGTGATCCATGACTCTGGGGTCCTTGGCCAGAGGGTCCATGGCCTGGTGGTCCATGTGAGGGAGGCATGGAGTGGTGAGGAGGTGGGCCATGCGAGGTCGGAGGATGACCATGAGGAACACCAGCAGAGGGACTTGGGGAGCCCACTCCGTGAGGAGACACACTTGGATGGTAGTTCCCTCCAGCTGGACTGTGCCTGAAGGGAAAACAAAGCTTGGAATTCATTGTTATACACTCTTCTACAAAATTACAGCAAGACCCTCACTTAAATTCAACCATTAAGCTCACCGGCACATTTATATACCATGAAAGGGTAATGATAAATGTGGCTTAACAGAGGCTTGAATTTTATTTTTTGTAGTAAGAGGATGAATGTGAGCGGGAGTGTGTGTGAAAAATACAGCAGAGGATTTACAAAAGTATAATTTTTCATATAACTTATACTTTGGTGAAAAATTTGCAACTTCTTGCATAAATTTTCATTTTTGTAAATTCTACAACTTATAAATTCATAACTTTTTGCAGGAATGCATGTTTTCACAGCATAGGAATCTGAAAGTGTGTGTAACAAAAGAAGGCCGAAAGAGAATGTAGCCAAGAGCAAAGTGATGAGATGAAGTAGATAAGGAGGCATAAGAGGAGCCAATATAGTGTTGAAAGGCAAGAGGCTAGAACAGGTGGAATTTTCTAAATATTTGGGATTGGACGAAGAGGCAGTTGGATCCATGGAGCCTGAAGTAGAGCAGAGGGTGGGTGACGGAGCTAAGGTTTGGAGAGCATTGAGGTAAGTTTGGATGGAGAGAAATCAGTCAGTACAAGCACAAAGAAGGGCATGTCTGAGGGAATTGTAGCTTTGACTGTTCTGTATGAGTGTGAGGCATGGGCATGGAAAGAATGACATACCTTTAGCTACTTTTGAAAATATAGAAAAAATCATAAGGGGATAGTTAAAAAGACACCTGGTTACCAAATATGGTTCTCTGAAAGAGCAAAACTATGAATACATTTTTCTCCATTTACAATTTTTAGTATCTGAATAAGCCAGATATGCAACAAAGTGTCTCATATAAAGTTGACTTCACCAAATGCAGATTCACAACCATGATGGTTTTAGAAACATAACCCCAGGGGTTGACATCATTAAAAAGAAAGAAAAATTCTGACCTGAGAGATGTTGGACTTGGCTGTGCTCCCGGGGGCAGCATGGGGGACTGTTGCCTGTGCTCCGTGCCAGGGCTGCGATAGCGATACTCTGGTTCCCCAAGACCATTTTCAACAGGGACTGGGGGAGGTGGAGGTCGTCTGTCATGGGGAGAAGTGCCTCTCCTGTCTTGTGGCGACGGTCCTCTCCTGTCATGTGGAGATGCCCCTCTGTGCCCTCCTCCACCGCCACTTGAAGGTGGTGCCACGCTGTGATTGTTACCTCCTGAAGCACAAAATTAATAATAATAAAATAATCTATACCTGCTACTGCTACTACTACTATACTACTACTAGTAGTATTATCATCTGAACAGGAGTGCTACCCAAGCACTCGCCTGACACCTCCAGACTTGTAATACAGAAAGCCACTGGACAGCAGGATAAGCCTCAGGTGTGTGATGTCATGACCACGCCTTGAGGCATTAATAATGCCTTGCTAATGCCTTGCTGTAAGGTTCACTTGGAAACCATAATTCCTTTGATGAAATAATTGTACTGACATATTATATCAACTTTCCAAATAACTGTGGCTTCTGTTCTTTTTCAGTAAACTCTTATTAATTTCATGCATTCTGATTTCCGGAGCTACATACATAATACATTCAATACATAAAATCTTGTCCATAATCATCAATTTGGTTTCATGGAATGTAACCTAAAATCTTGCCATGTCGGCAGCAAGACATGATGAGATAACAAACTAAGTGATACAAACATGGTAGCTAAAGTTAGCAAAATATTCTGTAAAATACCAAAACTTCTTTCCATTCCTCTCTTCTTTTCAGATATGGAAAACAAGTGACTCAAGATGGTACGGTAGGTACTTGAGAATTGTACTGAGAAAGTACTTGAAAAGCCAAGAAAACAGAAGCACTATCACTAACCAGCTTGGTGATGTCCCTGAGAATGAGGCCGAGGGGGAAGGGGCGTAGGAGCAGAGCCCCTGCTTGATGGCCGGGGATTGAGGTTGTGAGAGGGAACCGACGTGGTGAGAGCAGGAACCGAGGTGGACGACGATGAGGAGGAAGAGTTAGACGAGGCAGAGAGTGAGGGCGGGGTGGGATTGACTCCCACGAGTGACGCGGTGCTGGCCGGCGTCGGGGAGCTGAGGGGAACCGAGAGCCGAGCATTGACGGCAAGAAGATGATCCCTTCTAGATATGAGAGAGCTCACAGTCTCCTCTAGTCGAACATTTTCTTGCCTCAGTTGATGCAGACAGGACAACAATGATGCAACTGGAAGATGATATTCACATATTTCATTCTACAAAAACATAATTTAATCCCTAAATCCACAAACTCATTAATCTGGTCACTGAGGGTGGAAATAGTCATATCTAAACAACTTCCTTCCCTTGAAATAGCTTTGAATATGCACAAGGTCAACTTATTTGGCAAGCCACACAGGGAGGAGCCTCTTGTGCTTGTGTTCAATAATTGAGCTTAATGATACAAAAGGTATTTTCATAATTGTCTTGGCCCTCTCATAGGAGAATGAGAATATATCAAGGACAATTTGGGATATGATTTGAGTGTTCAGTGAGAAGGCATGCAACTTTAATAAAAATATAGAGGCTAATTAATGGGTCTAGACCAGTGTCTGAAAAATTTGCCAATCCAGTAAGGCTCTGTATCCCGTAATCCTGCAGTACTACACTGACAGTTCTATTGTACTGAAGTGAACATTAGGAAGCTTTCCACAAAATATCTGTTTAAATATTTGGAAAAGTCTTACAACCTTATAATTTTTTTCTTCAGACATAAGTTCTATTTAGTATACCATTTATGATCTTTCATGGCAAGGGTGGACACACAAAGACACACACATTTACACATGAATGTAACTCATTGCATGTATATCATAACCAGGTAAATACACCCTACATCCACACCCACAGGAATGAAGGATTGCCACCCTCAGCGTCTGCCGGGGATACGAGGTCACAACTCCTCGGCTTGCTTCCTGTACTTATTCTCTGCTGGGTGCACAGGGGCTACAGTGTGAAAGGAGACAAACCCAAATCATCTCCGCCCAGCCTGGGAATTAAACCCAACTCCTCTTGAGCCTAACAGACCTCCGAGTGGTGAGGCCGGTGTACTAACACCTCACTAACCACTACACCAAAGGACCGTTGTTATAGAAATATATTTTACAATTATGGGAATGAAAAAAATATTTGTCAGTACTTACTGTCAAAATGTTGTGCTTGCTCCATCAAGAATTGACTGCCCTGCTCCCACTGGCGTTCCAAAAGCTGCTCCAGACTTTGGGGGAAAGGGGGCGGCTGGGTGCTGGTTGCCATGTTACTACCATTGGTGTTCTGCAAATAAGTACATATTTTGCTGATTACTGGTGACTGACATAAAAACATTGCAGGCCTTTCCTCCTCCCGCAGCCTCGCTGCACAAGACTTTTTACTCATTCTCATCCCTATTCCGTCCATCTTACTAATGCAAGAGTTAACCAGTATCTTCACTCTTTCATCCCTTTCACTGGTAAACTCTGGAACTCTCATTCTGTTTCTATTTTTCCACCTTCCTACGACTTAATTTTTTTTTGAGTGACAAGACACCTCCCGAACTAAATTGGCCCACCACCCTTTCTACAATCTCTTACTGTCTTCTTTATAGGGACTGGCGGCTAGCGGGGTTTTTGTTCCCCCCCTTTGCCAGTCCTTTGTGATGTAAAAAAATAATAATAATAATAAATTATGAAAAAAATCAAACTATAATAATATAAGCGAAAGTGTGTCTGTGTGTATGTCCGCGCTAGGTTCCGCCCCCAGTGCTCCAATCCCATCATATGGCACAGTTTTGGAACCAGCTCGACCAGGGGAAGGTTTTAAGCCCACTTATGAGATCATCCGATAATTTTTTTTTTTTTTTTTTTTAGCAGCCTATTAGTGAGAATTGTGAAAAAAAAAGTGGGTTGCGAGAATTGAGGAAACCTTGATGTAGGGTGATGGGTAATGGGTGAGTGAATGGGTGGGGTGATGGGTAATGGGTGTGGGGTGATGGGTGAGTGAATGGGTGGGGGGTGATGGGTGAGGGAATAGATGGGGGGTGATGGGTAATGAATGGGTGAGTGAATGGGTGTGTGGTGATGGGTAATGGGTGAGTGAATGGGTGGGGGGTGATGGAGAATGGGTGAGTGAATGGGTGAGTGAATGGGTGGGGGGTGATGGTGATGGTAATGGGTGAGTGAATGGGTTGGGGGTGATGTGAATGGGTTGGCGTTAATACATACATTTCTACATCCATGATTTCAGGAAAGCTAGAAGGGGCTATTTGGAGAGTCTGTGTTTGGTGGGTCGAAGGCTCACCAAACACAGGTGGTGGGCCGAAGGCCCACCAATGGCCCTCCGCAGGAGCTAGCCAAAAAGTCCGCCCGGAGGGCGGCTTTGCAGCTAGTTATAAATAAATTGTTTACGGCAGTATACCAAGTATTACATCTAACATTGTAGCTCATATATATGTTTGTTATTGTAGTGTAATTTATCTGTCTGTCTTGTGCTTCAAATCATGAAATTGTATGGCATGGAAAAGCATAAAAAGGAACTTACATTGTCACAATAAAGAGAATGAGTAAAAAATACCAAAGTCCTACCCAAAAGTCTTTAGAGCTGAAATATAGGATATACTACATGGGACATTGGGACAAAGACATCTATTGACGAGCAGAGGAATAGGGCAATCTCAGGATGAAGCAGGAACACTGTATTCAGCATGAGTTTCCCCACCACCTTTTCACTCACTGGTCTTTTTCCAACATCTTTTACTGTACCCACGGGAACAGAGGGAGGCAAGCATAAAGAAGCACACGTGAAAAAGTTACATGATGGACTTTTCGAAGAAGGATTTCTGCCATAGCTGGCTTTTTTTTTTTTTTGTAAAGCACCCCGGAAGGGATCATGTCAGTGATGATGATCTGTAGCTTTAACTTTAAAACAAAAATAAAGAAGTAATCTTGTAATACACGCATCTACATACTGTACTGTTAAAACTGGTGATGAATATTACCTCCTTTTTGCCAGGCAGCACTGGTCCCACCAACAGGTTGCTGTTCTTGTCTTCGTCCTTGTATATAGAGTGTGCCTCCAGCTCAGCGTGGAGGGTGTCCGTCATCTTCTGGGCAACGGCTGATGAAGGGTTGAGTTGGTTGCCCAGCAGAAGAGTATTGGCTCCTATACCATTGGTTATTACTGATGCCAGTGACCTAAAGGTAAAGAAAAATTAATATTCATGAATGAAAACAAGTTATATGATCTTTATATAAAGCTGAACTATATCATGCATCTAAGGAAAAGATTTTCATTCATATGCTAAACGATGCAGCCTCCCTTGATTTTTCTTTTCAGCTAGTCATCAATTTTGGCTTGATTTTTTTTTTTCTCTCTCTCTCTCTCTCTCTCTCGAGTTCAAGACGTTTGTTTGCTTTTAAAATTTTGAAGTCTGGTGAGCTTAGGTATCTTGCAGATCTCTTAATGCCTCAGAACGTTGCCCTGGGCATGGGTTTGAGAATCTCTGATGATTCTTTCCAGCTGGTGGAGGCCAGGGTAACATCATAGCGACCTTCATCAGAGAGAGCCTTTTCTATTATTGTACCGTGTCTAATGAATAGATTGCCTGTTTCATTGAAGAAATTTAATTCTGCAGAAACTTTCAAATCAAAATTGAGGTCATTTTTGTTTGCACAAGCCTTTGAATTTAGTTATTACACTCTCTCACAAGAGGCATCTGTCTCGCAAGGACATAAATGATGAGTGCTTTGGCACCGCACAGTTAACAATACAATACTTCACAATGCTTGTACTACACTAAGAGGTGGTCATCTGTGGCCAGTAATCATCGTGCTTCAGCCTTTCCAGAACACAGCTTGGAAACTACAACTTACTCTTTGGAGTCTACTTTCTTTCTCCCTCTCTTTGGTGCTGGCGCTGATTCACTGGTGAAGGAGTCTGGGGAGGAGGCGCCAGAGTCCCTTCCTCCGGTGTCCCGGCCACCTCCAGGCCGGCCACGTTTGCTCATTCCCCGTTTGGATCTCCTTCCTCTCTCTTGGCTGCCAGACCTGCAATTTTCAGAACATAACTGCCCATACATGAACACACACACACACACACATGCAGAGGCAACAAAAAGGAAGAAAAAAAGACAAAAGAAAAAAAAATTGGTAAACTTAATTTACATTTTCATGTTTTCTTTTAGCAAGAGGGTAAAATTCCTTCCATAATTTTTTTTTTTTTTTTTTTTTACATCAAAGGACTGGCCAAGGGCACAACAAAAATGGGTAACACAAAGCCCGCTTAGTTGCCAGTCCCTATAAAGAAGACAGTAAGAGAATAAAAAAAAAAGAGGGGTGTGCCAATTTAGTTCGGGAGGTGTCTTGTTACTCTTCTCTTGAAAAGATTTAAGTCATAGGAAAGTGGGAAAAATAGAAACAGGAAGAGAGTTCCAGAGTTTACCAGTGAAAGGGATGAAAGAGTAAAGATACTGATTCTATACAGAACTCAATCGACACCTTCATTAATACATATCTGCCAGCACAAAAAAACATACCTTCTCCTCTTTGATGGCTCATTTGTGTTAAAGTCTGCTAAGGTTGGTACAAAAGGATCAGATACACTTTCTGCACCAATGTTTGGGGTGAACTGCACATTTAAGCTTCCACCATCGTCTGACGAGTCCAAAGGTTTACTTGGCACTTTGTTTGATTCTTTTTCAACACTTAGGTTCTTTTCTTCACATATATTCAAAACTAAATCACTGGACTGCACTTCATCATTAGAAACAATCGACTCGGTATCTCCAAAGTTACTGTTTCCACTTGGCGTCCTTGGCCCATTTCGGCGCAATTTTCTATTACGTTCCTGCAGTTTGTCCTTTTCCTTGTCCACTTCCATGGGCAGTGCGTGATGTAACTGTGTGGTGGAGTGGTTGTGTGTGAGGGATATCTGGCTGGCACTCTCATGGGATGTGGTGGAAGGTGCTTGAGTCTCAGACAGTCTGGGACGGGCGAGGGATGAGGCAGTGGTCATGATGGAAGATGGCACAGACGATATTATCGATGATAAAGATGACATTGATGATGACAATGATGATGATATTGAGGACGATAAACTAGAAACTGTAGTGGAAATTGATGGGGATGTTGTTAAAAGCGTCGGTGTGGATGACACGCCCGTGTGTGTAAATGGGGTCGCTACAGAAGACAGAGAGGTAGGAAAAGTTGAGGTCAATGATGAGGTGGTTTGTGGTGGGGGAGCACAGGAAGCTGTATTGGAGGCAAAAGCACTGACTGTTACTGCGGCCACTGTCTTTGTCACAGTAGTCATTGTTTGGGACACAGCCACAGCAAGACTAGGTTCAGTCACTTTTGTTGTCCTTTCTGTCTTAATTGTGGAAGGTACAATACTAGCACTGGTGGCTCCTAAAGAAATACCAGAACTTCCAGGAGTGGTACTGGGGCTGTCCTCACTCAGTGGCACACGGTCGTGGAGCTCCCCTGTCCCAGCGGGCACACTACTGCTGTTGCCGGCTCCTAGGATATCACCAAGTTTTCCTTCCCGCCCAGCTGTTGTAGGCTTGACGCCAGGAGGACGTCCTGTTCTCTTCTTTGACTTTGGGTCTCTGGAATCTATTGCACCAGCAGTCTTGTCGTCGTCTGAAGTTCCAGCCTCTGGAGGGACGGGACGGTATGGAGGGATTGTCTTCACGTGGCTTCCTTTCCTCTGTTCAGGATTATAGATAATTAACAACATTTTCTTGTGAAAGGGAACAGTGACTATGTTTAGCATACACTAGTAAACATTCAAATAAAGGAATACATACATATTGTCACCGTGGATGTTTAACTTGTTTATGGATGGATTGGTCAGAGAAACGCAAGCCAAGGTAGGAAATGTTGGTACAGCACAGAGATATGAGTATGGATCAGACAAAATAGGTGCTCAATACCATGATGTTTGCAGATGACACTGTACTACAAGTGAAAAGGATTTACAGTGATATTTGAGTTCAATATTGTTTGCGAGGAGAAACCTGAAAGTTAATGAGGAAAAAGATGGTATTTGAGAAAAGACATACATACTTACCAATTTAGAGAAGTGGTATTGGCAATAACCACAATACTTTACGTTGTCCAAGTAGTTTCCTGCTTCTTCACAGAGTAGGCCCATAGACTGAGCACAAGTTACATGGAAGTGTTGCTTACAGCCTGACTTGTTGCACTGCATGCATGCTCCTATGACTGCTCTGCTCTCCTTGCTACTTTCCTCACAAATGTAACAAGACTGAAAGGAGAAACATGGACTAAACTGATACTCAAATTTTCTAGGTGAAAATATAATTAACAAACTTCGCAAATCAATAATGTATTCTTCAACTTAAGGCTGATAGAGATAATACATTTGCTGAACAAGAATTCAATGATTGTCAAGTAATCCATTTGCATCATAATTCACCTCACATGCAATACTTATTCAGTGATACAAGCATGCAGAAGGGAATAAGTGTATTGGATAATGTCTGGATAAACATTTGTTTGGGCTGGCTGCCGACTGCCCTGGCCCAGATTCCAACCAGGGCCAGATTCGTAAGCTAGGCGCGCTAGCCACTACACCACGGAGACGACCCCATCAGTGAGTGAAAATAACAACTTTACAATTATTTATTTACAATCATTATTAGTAAATAGAACACCCCTATAAGAAATATTACCAAATTATAATGGCCTTCACTTTCTCTTACCTTGTTGAACCTTTCTTGAGGGATGAGCTGCAGCATGATGGGTTCCATGGTAGTGACGTTTCCAAATCGCACCTCAGGGATGTAAAGAGCACAAACCACGTGTGCCCAGCCTCCAGAGTCGGTGCGCTTGAGTGCCCCATCTTTACTCGGGCACAGTTCGCATCTCTGTGAAAAAATGCGCCTCCCGCCTGAGTGCTGGGTGAGCGGCCATAGAGCGAGTGTCAGTGGTGTGGGGTGCCAGGGGAAGGGAAAGGATTTATTGCAGAGTCTAGGAGTGACCGCTGACACTTAATGGCTAATACTTACACTTACATTAAAGTAATCATCCAGACCATTTCATCATTCCTGATTTGATGTAGTTGGAGTATAGCCATTATCGAGTGTATCAACAATATGTTGTCACTTTTTGCATCCAGTCAGCCGTTTTTTAATAATCCGCAATCAAAATCTGTAAATTCCCCGAGCTTCTAAATCGCTGCTGGCAACTGGCAGACGATGCGCCACGGCTCGCTGACGTAACAAAAGGAAGGCTCCTCTTCCCGCGCTGCTGTGTGTGTGTGTGGTAGTGTTTGTGTGTGTGTGTGTAGTAGTGTTTGTGTGTGTGTGTGTAGTAGTGTTTGTGTGTGTGTGTAGTAGTGTTTGTGTGTGTGTGTAGTAGTGTTTTTTTTTGTGTGTGTGTGTGTGTAGTAGTAGTGTTTGTGTGTGTGTGTAGTAGTGTTTGTGTGTGTGTGTAGTAGTGTTTGTGTGTGTGTGTGTAGTAGTGTTTGTGTGTGTGTGTAGTAGTGTTTGTGTGTGTGTGTAGTAGTGTTTGTGTGGGTGTGTATAGTCTATTCACTTAAGCTGGATTCCTGGGAGCGGCTCGATGCCTAGGCGAGTATGTAACGACGTCGCTGATTGGCTGATAGCCTCGGGCAGGGTGGCGATGGTGGTGGTACTTGCCTCGCCGCAACCCAAAACCCTTGCGTTGCCTCAGAAAAATATTCATATTTCTTGGCTTTACTCATCTCTTACACAAAATAGGCCTATTTTGTTTGCATCAGTAAATCAGGCAGTGATTGTTCAACAACAACACGCCATTCATAACTCAATAGGGTAAAAAATAAAGTCATGACTGACTATCACAAGAGTAGGCGGACTTTTAGGTTTTCAGTGCATTGAAATGTTGTACTCCTACCCGATATAACCAAGCTACCAGATAATAGTTATGAAAGCTGAGTTTACCATCGTGTTCATAATACATTGCTGCATATCATGAGCATAAAAAAAATACAGTAAGACGACACTAATATTAAGATAATTAAAGGGTAAGTAAAAGAGTGTATAAACATTATTTCTTGCTTATTTTGCTTCAACTCGCTCTAACTCCATAAGTTTTGGTCACATTCAATTTTCAAGAACTGTTTCAAAATACTTATACTTTTCCGCTTCCTGTGGTATGTAGCACGTACCAATAAGGAAAAGAGTAGGTGGTCAAAATGGCTAAGAAAGTTAAAACTACTACTGCAAACTGGCACAGTGACGGGTGAGCATTGCTCCCTATATAGGAGAGACTGTTTTCGGGAGAGCTATCAGAGGCTCCACCCGTCACGGCACCAGTTTGAAACAGTTTAACTTTCTTAGCCATTTTGACCACCTACTCTTTTCCTTATTGGTACGTGCTACATACCACAGGAAGCGGAAAAGTATAAGGATTTTGAAACAGTTCTTGAAAATTGAATGTGACCAAAACATATGGAGTTAGAGCGAGTTGAAGCAAAATAAGCAAGAAATAATGTTTATACACTCTTTTACTTTCCTTTAATTATCTTAATATTAGTGAAGTCTTACTGTAATTTTTTTATGCTCATGATATGCAGCAATGTATTATGAACACGATGGTAAACTCAGCTTTCATAACTATTATCTGGTAGCTTGGTTATATCGGGTAGGAGTACAACATTTCAATGCACTGAAAACCTAAAAGTCCGCCTACTCTTGTGATAGTCAGTCATGACTTTATTTTTTACCCTATTGAGTTATGAATGGCGTGTTGTTGTTGAACAATCACTGCCTGATTTACTGATGCAAACAAAATAGGCCTATTTTGTGTAAGAGATGAGTAAAGCCAAGAAATATGAATATTTTTCTGAGGCAACGCAAGGGTTTTGGGTTGCGGCGAGGCAAGTACCACCACCATCGCCACCCAGCCCGAGTCTATCAGCCAATCAGCGACGTCCTTACAAACTCGGCTAGGCAGCGAGCAGCTCCCAGCACAGGAATCCAGGCTTAAGTGAATAGACTATAGTAGTGTTTGTGTGTGTGTAGTAGTGTTTGTGTGTGTGTGTATAGTGTTTGTGTGTGTGTGTAGTAGTGTTTGTGTGTGTGTGTAGTAGTGTTTGTGTGTGTGTGTGTAGTAGTGTTTGTGTGTGTAGTAGTGTTTGTGTGTGTGTGTAGAAGTGTTTGTGTGTGTAGTAGTGTTGAACCTCAGCAGGCTCCGCTAACACCTGTTCATCCACCTCGTACTCTGGCTCAAACATATAGGTTGGGCTCCCATCACAATCTGATGTTTGTTTTCCTCATATACGCGAGCAGCGTCATTTAGTTCGGTCTCAGATTGAGCATCGTACTCTAGATCTATCACAGCGACAGATTCACTGTCTGACACCGAAGTACAATCGCTCATCATAACATTTGCCGACAGGTCTCACAGAGGCAGATGAGTGTTGTTTACATTGGAGCCTTCCTCTTCTGACGTCATCAATAACATGCATAGCTCTGTTGGAGGGAAGAAAAAAAAATTCGCGCGCTTTTTACAAGTCGTGTTTTTACGGAAATAAGGCCTGGAAATCAATTATTTTTTGTGGATTAGGTGTTTTGAATGTCCATTCAACATAAGTAGGCAAAAAAAAATTGGGTCTGGACGATTACTTTAAGGTAGACAATATACTCAAGTCATGGGTGATAACATCCACCTTTAGTTTTGCTTTGTTCACCATATTACCATGTACCCCCTATCTCTCAACCTCATGTGGTTCTTCAGCCCCTTCTGAGATATTCTTTGTCTACTTTATTAAAGTTGGAACTTAACAGAAAATATAGCAAACAGCACAAATAAATATATAAATAAATAAATAAATAAATAAATAAGGATTAAGTTATAAAAATACCATAATATTTTTGTTCCACCTGTAATTCTAAATCTTAAGTTACAGAAATATAAAAAAATATAAAAAAATTAACTACTCTTAAAGTTGCTATGACAGCTATTTAAAAATGAAAAAATAAACCATCCAACTAATTTTCAGAGTTAAATCCATTTACATAATATTGCAAATGTGTTCCAAGTAATTTGTGAAGTTTCTGGTGGAACCATTATGTGCAAATGCTTCAGGCCCAACTACTTGCTTGACAGACCTGCAGGGTAATCATAATGTATTGACATCCAAGCTTCAAAAACATCCAGAAATTGAAATGTCAGAAATCAACTGTAACAAAGAAGACCCATCGCTCGGTCTTTTTTGACTGGGCTCGGGAGATTCTACGGACCCCAAACAAAAACAGAGAAGCCAGCACAGCCAGCCTGCCCACGTGTTGAGGAAAACATTCCAAGAATCAACAACGTCTACTGAGATTTTGTGGTCACGAGAGGCACTGATATCTGTCTGTGAGATTATAAGTGAATAAAGGCACTTGTGGGACCCAAGAAATCAATTGTATTGCAAGACAAAGATACGTAAGTCATCCTTCATGGAAATAGCCCCATGACCTCTCCAATCTCCAATCAGCATACCATTTTGAAGAACTTAACGGAAGGTAAGCCATACTTTCAGATGCAGCTTATTTCTTAAATATTTACCATCACTCTGCCATCCCAATCCCTCCCCTCTCCCCTCAGTAAAAACTTCATGTGCTAGTTTCATCTGGCTTTTAGAGTAAATACTATTGATAGCGAGGACAACAACCGGAATATTCTTCACTCAGAACGAATCTCGAGTGTGAATGTAATCCCGGAAGACGTCCGTTTTATTACGAAAATTTCGGCGGAATATTCAGATTTAGTCAGTGTGAACCAGGCTTTGGTAGCTGTGGCAGCACTTTGCTGTGAGTTGATTTAGATTGAGGAAAAGTAAAATAAGTGGGAAAAGTATCTAATATATCACAAAAATATATACAAGATAACAAGATTTTGTATGACAAGTGAGTGAACGTTTGTCACCAAGCTGCCATAACTTGTTACCTTAAGATTATGGCTAAATAGTAACCCATTGCCTCTCTCACCACCGCAACTCCAGACACACTTGATGCCAGCCATGCATGCCCCACACAATAACAACCAGGAGTCCCTGAGGAAGTGCAGGAGGATGCAGTTAGCAACCTGGTTGAGTTTGTGGACACAGTGGCTTAAGATGTGAGAGCAGAATTTTAGGGATTCCTGAAGAAGGAAGGCATTCACAATTACTGAACACCATGGCAAGCTTGATTCTCCCAACTGATTCAGAAAACCACTCATCAGTATGACAAGTACCTTTATTAAAGAAACAAATTGTTCCCAACTCATTTTTACAACTCGACCAATTACATCCTCAGATCCCAGACCAGATTCCAGATAGTGAGTAGTGAGATTACACTGTACAGCCAGCATGGCAATGTGCTCCTCGTCGCACACTAAGTTATTATTGAGATTACTAAGATTATTGTCTTTACAAGGGTAGAACAGCTGCAATAGTGTAACATTTCAGGTATTTACTATACCAAACAAACATTTTCAAGATACATTCAACGAGGCAGAAATGAAATACTTGGCAACTCCTGCTTTGCCACACCAGCAGCACAAGCAAAGGTGGGGAGGGAGGCTGGATCAGGATCCACACAAGTCAGCCACGGGCTAGTAAGACTTTATCACTCATGAGCCCCCTAATGGCCGAGGCTGATTCACTCCAGGCATTAGCAGTTGGTGCCTTCAGGCCTGCCAACCAGGGGCTCGTAAATGGTACCGCCATACTAACCTGTGACTGACAGGATGCACACAAAATGCTTAACTCTGATACTTGTTTCCATTCTACAATCCCATTAAGTACATACTCCCACTAAACACAATTTTCAATCCAGGCTGCCAATTTTTTTTATTTCAAGCTTCCCATGACAAAAGATCAAATTCATATGGAATTTGTGACAACAATGTGTGATGGAGAGGATTGTAGAGGCCTTGCAGGGGAGCGTTGGACATAAGTTGCCTTTCTCCACTCTCAGATTTCAATTCAGTGAGTTTCAGCACAATTTTGGTTGGAGGATTGGCTTATTGTTTGTGATGACCTGTTTCCATTTTCTTTCAGGAAATATGTGATGGCCATATCAGGGAGAATGACACGTTGAATTCAACCTCGATACTAATCAGTTATTAGATTAAGTTCTGTTTTGGCAGATCAGGGTTTAGTTAGACTTCCTAGGTAATCATTTCTCAACAGACTGGAGGGTCTACTGTAGATAATACCCTTCCTTCTATAAGGCAGAGGGGTATACAATTCTAGCGACAGCATACAGGCATTTCTTGCTTGATAACACAGACATAGGCATTTTGAAACTTCTAGAATGCAAGCTGCCTAAGATTGTTTTCTTAATAATCCTTAGAACCTGATACAGGAACATCAAAGGCATACGCAGTAATCACGCAGTTAATTAACATTAGTACTATTGAAGATGACGTGCCACCCAAGCACTAACACTGATAACTACTATTAACTATTATAAGAAATTTGCAGAAAAAAAGACAAACAACAGCAATACTTACAACTCTAGCAGCACGTTCTTGACTCTCACACTTGCGACAAAACCAGGCTCCTGTTGGCACCGTCACTATTCCATAGCACGCTGAAACAACACAACAGTGTAAAGCAGGCACACCAATCACACCTCTGCCACACTAAATACATACAAGCAAATTAATATAAATAAATGAATGTATACATACACTTATCAGCTTAATGAATCATTTCAGATGTACTCTACCATATCACATTCATACTCTTATTCCTAAATCTGGCAGCCAGGCATACAAGTTACAAGTTCAAGTTTGTGCAAATCAGTATCTCTGAAAATGTATGATCCCCAGCTATAGTATTCTGCACTTAAAATAAGTAAACACAACAATGTATTATGCATAACTCAATTTCTCTTAAAAACAAATATATAAAAACCTCACATAATCAACAAAATTCCTTCAGCAACAGTTTCCACAAAATACAGTTATGCCTTTGAGATAATTTACTTATAGAGCAAGATATTGACATAAACAGATTTCACACCATTTGCTGCCTTGCAGATATTTACCTCCAAGTTTTTAAGGCTAAGTTCACTACCCATAACTGTGGCACCTGTGTGCAGGTTGCAGGAAGATGAGTTTTGATATAGTCTGAAAGTACTTCCTACCTAAAGGTGTTCTATGGAAGAGTTTCAGATCAGGCCAATATAACCCATATTTCCTGGGCCTTAAGAATGTGGCTGACTTTCTTATTCTTAGCACATGCCAGAGTGAAGGGCATTGCAGCTCTGCTTCAACAGATTGTCACTATCACCCTACAGTGAGGGGGCCTGGGAGTAGCACCTCAGGGGGCTGCCTTCACACTGGGGTATCTAATAGAAGAGCTCTCCACCCTGCCAGTGTGCTAGGATCAAGTTTCATGTGGCAACCCTACATGGATGCCCCAAGACCAGTGGCCAGGAAAGAGGTTCTGAAACGTGCTGGTTTTCAATCCAGGCTCAATGTATACAGGTGGTGCTTATTCTGTGATCTGCCACTCTATTCATTTTTCACATTTTCTGAACTGATGGAATTACAACTAATGACTGACAGCAGGTCTGGATGTAAATCAGTCAGATCACCTATGTATGTCTTTTAGAATGGCAAGTTGAAATACGGTATGTAGAAGTCTTTTAATTAAAGAACACTAAAAGCAAGGGACTTGACAAACACGCTACACATACCTGTGCTGCTTAGTAAGCAGTCATTAAATGTGACAAAGGCTGATTAAGATAAATTGAGGACCTGCCTCTCTAAGCGATGACATACAAAACAGACCTACACATCAATACTGTACATGGAGACTTCCTTCACCAAAGGATTCAGAGGTCAAGAAAAATAATTTTGATTGGCATTAAACATAAATCTGCCTGAGGACATAATTATGGATAGATAAGATTTTCGCAGAGCACTCACATAGATTCTAGTAATAAGACTTCTATGAAAAGAAAACAAAAGGGATTATTGCACCAACATACAGTGGTCCCTCGTGTTTGAAGAGTTTCAGCTTGGCGAAACACAGTATTGGCGATAGGTTGGATATGGTGCCAGAATCCGAATTTGGCACTTCAAATTCACTTTTGACGAGACGCGCACTGATGTCACAGAATGACGTCGGCCCTTCCTTCACACTTTCATTTGTGTGGCTGGAGCAGACACAGCCTTATGACATGCAATGTTGCTGATTGGGTGGTCAAGCATCAAATTTCATGTGTTTTCTTATTTACATGGTAAACCATGTATAGGGGTCGATATTGACCATGTATAGGGGTCTGTATTGATAAATAATCCATAATATAAAAATTATTTAAGTGCATACGAAAGGAAAAATAAGAGCATAAAAAATATTTTAGGCCTCCAAAACGCTCCGACGTGGTAGACAATTTAGATTTGCAAAATTTTGGAAAAAATCAATCATAAAAACAAGGTCTAAACACATTCAATCTTTCTTACCAAGATTTGTTGTGGGTGCCTATGCGACGTGTAGACAATTTTGACCACTTATATTGTAGGTCTTTTCTTCACAGTACAGATACACCGTAAGTTAACACTCAAAGTTCACCCACGGCAGTGTTGATGGCTTTGTTTACTTGCGGAATCAACTGTCTTAATGCACTGGAGTGGCTCGGCTTCAGTTTTTATAGCATATAATTTACTATGTACTTCATTGATTTAAACAACACTTTTTTTTCAAGTTCATTGGTGATAATATCTACATGTTTTCAGAAGTTGACATATCAGTAAACTGAAAAACTCTTTACAATTCACTATGAAGTGAACACGATATGAAATCCTCAGCCAGGTTTCATCTGAAGCGTTCAAGGCCCACAGTGTCTCCGTGCATGCAAATGGTAATATTGATACACAACTAAAACTATGAATTACCACTAGCCAGTTGACTCACATGTAGAAACTCTTGCCTATGCTTGGAGTACACATGGTAAATTTCAGTGTCTAATTTCAGGGAAAAAAACAACTGCAACTTAGATTCCCGAAAATAAGGTAAAGAAATTTCCTAATCTTAAGTGTGACATCCTGACACCTGAGGAGAAAATGTTCAGGACAACAACCACATGGAGGCCACACTTAGTTAATCTTTGAAAGCAAGGTATACATGAAAAAAATTGAAGCATTTTTTAACATTTGGGGACAATAAAAAAATATAGGGAAAAAATGCAACTTGACATGTCCCCTGTCTCCACCCTAAGTTAACACTGCACGGGTTAACTTACCATTGTATTCATTTTCCCATTACTGTATTTGATCTAATGAAAAAAAGCTATGACAAAGAAAGAAACTAATAATTAATGCGGAGAAGGGTTGTCATTAAATGTTCAGAAATTCCAATATTTTGAAACATTTCCAAGGTAGAGGAATATATTATACATACAGGTTCATGACAGGTTGGCGGCGATGAAAGCATCAGTGTCTATCTTTCACGTGACGAGGGAGGTTCGGTGCTGCACTTATCTGCTTATTTTCACATAAAGCCCTTAGCAGTGCTGGGCACTTCTGCAAACCAAAATTTCTTAAGTGATTTTACTGACGGATAGGCATTTGCGATATACGTATTTTACGCTAATGTGCAGCTTTGTGTTTGCAGAATTAATTCCGCAAATGCAAACCTACCCGCGAAATTCCACGTGGCCAAAACTTCATAAATAACCAATTGTTAATCAGAAACTCAGAATAAGAGTAATGCAGTGGATCAGTCACAAGAGAGTATCTTTTAGCTTTACATAAAAATATGATCCTATCCCTTTTAACCCCTTGAGGCCCAGAACGTAATTTTCATTGTAATTTGTGTGCCATTAGACGATTTTTAGTGACTAAGCAATATTTTATAGCTATGACCTGTTTAGTATCCTTGTCCATTAACTAATGTGGTATATTCAGTGACTCTTCGTAATTTTATGGCTAACAACAGACCATTTTATATAGCAAAGGAAAGATCTGGGCGTGAAGGGGTTAAAACTGTCTAATGGTACCCAGAATAAAATAAAACTTGTCATGAACTGAAAGTGATACAAATGGTTTGCATTTTGTTTTTGTATTTGCAAAACAGGAAGATTCAAAAGTTTGCATATAAATAAATGGTTGCGGAAGGTAATGATATGAGATTATGGATTTGCACTTGGGTTAATAGTGAATTCTCATTTGCGATGCCCAGCTCTGGCTCATTGGCATAACCTTGCAAAGTAAAGTGAGAAAAGCAGTTCCCTTAGAAAAAACAAATCTTCCTGCATCATTTTAAAACAAATCTTCCTGCATCATTTTAAAACAAATCTTCCTGCATCATTTTAAAACAAATCTTCCTGCATCATTTTAAAACAAATCAAATCAAAAAGCTACAGAATCGCACAGCCCACACTTATCTCTTCTTTCTAATTAATAAATGTTTGCCAAATCATATCAAAGGACTCAAATCTTAGTGATGGAATTAAGCATTTCTAGTTATTAATAAACTCCATTCCATATCAGTTTCTTTGGAGCCAGTCTTACCATAACATTGATCAAACTTCTGTTGAACAACTTAAACCCTGCATGAGGGACACATCTTATCACAGCTGTCCAAAATGAATAACCATGACTAGCAGACCAGAGGCAGAGTTCACCGGTGCCAGGGTAGCGTGAGCAGGTCTGACATTTAAATGAACTAAAACCACCCCGGGAGGCGGCTGTTACTTTGTTTACAGCTGTGCATCAAGAGACAAAGGTGACATGGCAGGGTGGAGTGTTTGGCAAACTATCATAAGGTCGTTGGAACTGCTTATTAATTCTCAACGATGGAAATCAGAGCTATTTTTGCCACTTTTTACGGGTTGCTATAATTTCAGACATGTTAAATTAATCAACATAACTTCTATTATGTGATCCCTGTATCAATATAACAAAAGAAAAATCACACCATGTTCTTACCCGCACTCGCATAACTCATAAAAAGAGGCTCCACTGTTGTTATATAGAGGGAAGAACTAATGGACTCTTGTGCATCAATGCTCCAGAATTATCTTTTTTTTTCCATCCACCCTTTTTTCCCCACCCCCCCTATGTTATTATTAATTTCCTGATGAAGGGGTTAGAAATACCGCAAATGGTTAGATAAACAAGTTGAGGACGGTTATAAAACTACATGCCTTGTAATGTATTAAACTGCAGAACCCAAATGTAATACTTTGGGCTATCATGTATAACATGACTGGGTCTGGAATCTGGATTAAAGTATTTTTCACCTTTCTACTGTTTCTATAGGTCAGAACGAGTGTGCAAATAGCATAGAAATATGCAAACATTTAATTTTTCTTAGGTTGGGTTACTTTTATGGTGTGATTAGGTTATTTGAAGCTTTTTCAAATGGAGAGTATTTTTTTCTGTGATAGCGTCTAAAATGTGTATTTTTCAAAAAAATTGTCATCGCTTTCTCTAATTACTAATAACACACATTTTACATGTTTGCACAGAAAAAAAACGATCAATATTCCGCAGGAGATGGTGGGCTCCACAGGCCTTACAGCTTACTTTTTCTCTATTATTTTCGGCTCAGTATAGTGTGCAGTAGTTATTCACTTCTGGAAACGGTAAAACTGCATAAGCACTGCTCCAAGCATATCTGAATGACATTCAGCAGCATATAGTACACTTACTGTACTTTATATCTGCAAAGGTATAGCAATGTTTATAGCAAAGTGTGCAGTCAGGCCTGTTCAAACCACACTGCCTCTACAAAGTCTGAGGTGTCAGAAAATTTAAAGTCCAAAGGTTAGCTCTCATAAGAGGGGATAACGGTGGTAGGGAAAAATTCAAACTAACATAACATAACATAACCTGGCGTATTAACCTCCTAGCCTCCTGGACCCCCGTTATCCCCTCTATGAGAGCTTGCCTTTGGACTTACAATTTTCTGACACCTCATACTTTGTAGAGGCAGTGTGGTTTGAACAGGCCTGACCGCACACTGCAACCTTTGCAGATATGAAGTACAGTAAGTGTACTATATATGCTGCTGCAATGTCATTCAGATATGCTTGGAGCAGTGCTTATGCAGTTTAACCTTTAGGTTAAATAAACAAATTTGATGGATTGCGATTGCCCTGGTGGTTGGCGCTGCCAACTCCTGCGGAATATTTACCAAAAAACCATCTCAATTTGGTAAGGCATCAAGTATTAAACAAAAAATCAAACTAGTCTGACAACCTAGCCCATCACATTGTAAAGGTAACTATTCCGCAGGAGTTGGCAGCCGCCACCCAGCCGAGCAACCGCACACCATCAGATTTGTATATCTAAAGTAAATAACTACAAAACCTAACCCAATCCTATCCTAACCCGGTAAAATTTCGGTACTGGGCTTTCACCGATTGCGAGACCGAAATTTGATTTTCCTGAATAGTTTTCACGTGTTTTGAATGAATCTGGCAGTCGCTTTTGTCGGAAATATATTGTTGTTTACAGGTGTGGGGGGATGCCCGCCCTGCAAACCTTGCTCTGCTTCACACTGCCATAGTTTGTATCACTTTTTTTCTTGATATCATCTGTTACTAAACCAAACCCTACCTCTAACCTAACCTGATTTAACCAAACTTAACCGTTTCTGGCTGAAAAAAAACTGTGGATTTTCGGTACTACATGTAACGCCATTATTATTCAATTGCGCCATGGGAAATGGGGTTCAAAATACTCAGTAAAGAAATGTACACAATGATGTAGGTAGTAGGTAAGAATCCTAGGACTTTTGAAAGCCCACTACCGAACTAATACCCCTAAACCTACCCTAAACATAACCTAACCTAACCTAAACATAAATCTAACCTATCCAAGCCTAAATGTAGGTAGCCTAACCTAGCTATTAATATATGAAAATAAGAGCAAAATTTTTGGTTTCCGCAAGTGAATAGCTACTGCACATTATACTGAGCCGAAAATAACGAGAAAAAGTAAGTTGTAAGGCCTGTGGAGCCCGCCAACTCCTGCGGAATTTGGTAAATTTCTAGCGTTTACCCATACTCTCCCCCTTCCCCCAAACAAGTTTGGGGGCCTGTGGGAATGCTGGGTTTTCGGGTGGGCAACAAATAATGCGTCTGAAACACATTTTTGGAGCTATATAGGGGACACACAATTCCATAGATCTACGGTAATTTTCCTAATAGGGAAACTTACCTAACCTCCCCCCCCCCCCCCGTTAATATAACCTAACCTAACCAAATTTAACCTAGCCCCCTCGCCCCTTCGATAATCTAACCTAACCTCTTAGCGGAGGGGGGGGCGGGGGTGTTCTCGACACTCCGGTCATCATTCTGTTTGTGAGGATCGTCAGGTCAGGTTCACACGTCTTTGGACTTTGAGGAAATCTAATCTATTTTCCCTAGATCTGGGGAATTTTTGGGGCCTGGACAAGTCGACCCAAGTGACAACTCGACCTGAGACAGGTCGACCCACTAGACAGGTCGACCCAAGACAGGTCGACCCAATCGTGAGACTACTCGCCCCAGGACAACGGTTAGGTTAGGTATACTTTGTGGTTAAGGTTAGGTTAGGTTTCATTAAAACCTGTAAGGTTAGGTATACTTTGTGGTTAAGGTTAGGTTAGGTTTCATTAAAACCTATAAGGTTAGGTTACTTTGTGTTAAGGTTAGGTTCATTAACTATAAGTTAGTTAGGTTCATTAAAACCTATAAGTTTAGGTTAGGTTCGATGTGGGTCGACTTGTCTTTTTCCGTGGGTCGAGCAGTCTTTTAGGCGAGGTCGAGTTGTCTGGGGCGAGTTGTCACGTGGGTCGAGTAGTCTAGCAAGCGAATTTTTACAACACCCCTAACTCCAAAACTGGTTACGACGCATATTTTGTACCCCAGCTGGTAAAATTCTAGCGTCCTTTCCCGCCCTTCTTAGATATTTTATTTTCTCCAGACCTTGACAGATCCCTTCAGATACCTCTAAAACGTAATTATAGAATGGGGGAGAGATGCCCCCTTCAACCCCCCTCCCCTGTATTACCCCCGCCCTGAAACCCAAAAAATAATATTACAAATCTAACCTAACCATACCAATAACCTAACGAGAACTAAGGGCGAGAAAGAACTATAATTTTTCCAAGTTAGGTTAGGTTATATTGAGTTAATACCCGGAAATTTAGACATTAACTATTCACATACCAGGCTATTCATGAGACAATCAATGTGAACAAAACAATGCATGGTAAATGATGTTGCAACGCCACAGTATCACGGCATCGCACTCAGCACCCTCAGCACAGGGGTTCCGCTACATACCAGCCTGGGACAGCGGTGGTGTATGCGTCACGTACACCAAACCAACGCTGGTGTTTTTGTTCCCGCCACACGCCACACCACACACCGACACACACGCATACACACATCACCACCACCACACAGATCAACCCTCTATATCCCCACAGGTATAATAAGCACGGCACCAGCAGTAATAAGGGCACGGTGGCAGTATAACTAGGGGCACGGCGGCAGTACCTTGATGCACGGCGACGCTGCAGCCCTGACCATCGCAGTACACAAGAGGGTTTTCAGTCCAGCCATTCTCGTCCGAGCACACACAGCAGCCCCCCACCATTTCCTTAGGGTCTTCCTGTTTAGGCTTCATGTGTGTAACCCCTGCCAAGACCCACCACTCATCTTATTACAGGGCCTTCACGTCCGTGGTCTTCGTGCCACAACAAAATGGTAGAACCCCAAATAAAGTTCCAATATTCTGAAGTACCCTTGAGCCATATGTGTATCATCTTATTACATGCTTATCATCCCATATTACATATCAATATGCACTCAACGTATATATTATAAGTATTTCATGTATATTTTCTTATATCTTTATCATCCTAAGATATTTTTGCTTCTCTCCTTCGTAATATTTAAGAGAGTATAAATGTTTTGTTGTCACCGCAATCCTCAGGAAGCGCAGGCGCTATTTTGCTTGAAAACAAACTATTGCTTGCTGTATTTGTAACTATTAGAATTACGTGATGAATGTACAAATAATATACTTAATTATCGAATATTCTGACTCAAGTTTAACAGGCAGGTTGTATTACACAAGACTTCTGTGAAAAAAATCAATAAAATCCTAAAAATCCCTCACAAAGCGAGATGCAGACGAAGATGCTACAAAGAATTCGGTGATTGGTAAGGGCATTCACTGCATCACCATTCAAATTATTATCTATAGCTGTTCAACATAGAGCTAGCTTAGATTAGATAATAAGTTATATGCTAATGTGGCTTTTGTTACATTTCCAGCATGTCATACCATTGACAATACTCCTGCTGTTACACAATCAAGGCATCAACACAAAGATCTTATGAATTTTGAGTGTCATATAGCTGCTGATAAAAAAAAATGTAATACTCGCTCTCTCTCTCTCTCCGCTGTTACCGCATGCAAGGACCCACGAGGCAGACCATGCATCGAGCAACAAACACAAGATCAAGCCTCTTCAAACCAAGGTTAATGGCTATCTTATTATTTTGATACTTAAAACTTGTGACGACTCAGGATTCGCTACATTCTTCTTATTCCAGAAATCTAGATCATTACACTACATAAACACTCCATCTTGATTTACATGTAACGTTCCTTATCTCTTACCTAGCCAAATAAAAGGTTCGCAATCATATATCTGCATTTAGTACTTTAACAGTATACTAAGTGAAGATTGTTCTGCCCAGTGGTCACGCTCAGGCTGTTGTGTAGTGAGAATATTATGAGCAGTGGCGTACCCACTGAGCTCTATGTTATTATAGAGCTCAGTGGGCGTACCCAGAAAATTGAAAAGAGGGAAAAGGGGGGGGGGGGGGTCATATATATATATATATATATATATATATATTATATATATATATATATATATATATATATATTTTTATATATTGTTACGACTGGGGCCTCAGCACCAGACTGTTCACTATAATAAACCGTGAACCGATAGAAGCCCTCCAGGTTCTACCTAGAGTGCCTTTAGATAGAGAGTACTGACAAATTGATTTATGGGCGTCATCTTGCTGCCAGGGCCTCTCCGTTCACTCTAGACCCGCGGAAATTCTCAAGGCATGACCCCGCAGTATATCATGTTATACATGTATAAATGATATACTATTATCTTCGGAAATGTTCGTTCTATAAGATTATCACATAAAACACAGTAAAACACATTAAATAAATGTCATTATGAGACTCTGAAGAAATATGCATGAACTTAAAATTCTCTTAAACTCGTCGTCATGTAAAACTTTGTGAGACAACTTATATGATGGAACATATCAATAGAAGCAGAATTTTATTAGCTTTCCATTGATATTTTTCGTTTTCTGATAAATGAATTAGCACCTTGCATAAATTAGCGTCAACTAAATAAATCGCCGCGCCGGCCGCTCTCTCTCTCTCTCTCTCTCTCTCTCTCTCTCTCTCTCTCTCCTCTCTCTCTCTCTCTCTCTCTCTCTCTCTCTATATATATATATATATATATATATATATATATAATATATATATATATATATTATATATATATATATATATATATATATATATATATATATATATATACATATATATATGTGAGTGAGAGAGAGAGAGAGAGAGAGAGAGAGAGAGAGAGAGAGAGAGAGAGAGAGGAGAGAGAGAGAGAGGAGAGAGGAGAGAGAGAGAGTGAGAGATATGAGTGAAAGTGAGAGATATGAGTGAAAGTGAGAGAGATATATAAGTGAAGAGAGAGACAGAGATATATGAGTGAAAGAGAGAGACATGTAGAGATATGAGTGAAAGAGAGAGAGAGATATGGGTAAAAGAGAGAGGCAGAGAGATATATGAGTGAAAGAGAGAGACAGAGAGATATATGAGTGAAAGAGAGACATGTAGAGATATGAGTGAAAGAGAGAGATATGAGTGAAAGAGAGAGAGATATGAGTGAAAGAGAGATATGAGAGAGAGAGAGAGAGAGAGAGAGAGAGAGAGAGAGAGAGAGAGAGAGAGAGAGAGAGAGAGAGAGAGAGAGAGAGAGAGAGGAGAGAGAGAGAGAGAGAGAGAGAGAGAGAGATATGAGTGAAAGAGAGAGATATGAGTGAAAGAGAGATATGAGAGAGAGAGAGAGAGGAGAGAGAGAGAAGAGAGAGAGAGAGAGGAGAGAGAGAGAGAGAGAGAGAGAGAGAGAGAGAGAGAGAGAGAGAGAGAGAGAGAGAGAGAGAGAGAGAGAGAGGAGAGAGAGAGAGAGAGAGAGAGAGAGAGAGAGAGATGAGAGAGAGGAGAGAGAGAGAGAGAGAGAGAGAGAGAGAGAGATGAGTGAAAGAGACAAGAGATGAGAAGAGAGAGAGAGAGAGAGAGAGAGAGAGAGGAGAAAGAGAGAGAGAGAGAGAGAGAGAGAGAGAGAGGAGAGAGAGAGAGAGAGAGAAGAGAGAGAGAGAGAGAGAGAAGAGAGAGAGAGAGAGAGAGAGAGAGAGAGAGAGAGAGAAGAGAGAGAGAGAGGAGAGAGAGAGAGAGTGAAGAGAGGAGAGGAGAAGAGAGAGGAGATGGTGAAGAAGAGGTGAATGAGAGTGATGAGAGTAAGAAATGTGAGTGATAATATATATATATATATATATATATATATAAGCGAAAGTGTGTGTGTCTGTCTGTCTGTCTGTCTGTCGTCCGCGATAGGTGCCGCCCCCGTGGCGGAATCCCATCATATGTCACAGTTTTGGAACCAGCTCGACCAGGGGAAGGTTTTAAGCTCACTTATGAGATGATCCGATCCCTTTTTTTTTTCTTTTTTTTTTAGAGCGAGAATTGTGAAAAAAAATGTGGGTTGCGAGAATGAGGAAACCTTGATGTAGGGTGATGGGTAATGGGTGAGTGAATAGGTGGGGTGATGGGTAATGGGTGTGGGGTGATGGTGAGTGAATGGGTGGGGGGTGATGGGTTGGGGGTGATGGGTGATGGGTGAGGGAATAGGTGGGGGGTGATGGGTAATGGGTGAGTGAATGGGTGTGTGGTGATGGGTAATGGGTGAGTGAATAGGTGGGGGATGTTGGTTAATGGGTGAGTGAATGGGTGGGGGGAATACATACATTTCTACATTCATGATTTCAGGAAAGTTAGAAGGGGCTATCTGGAGAGTCTGTGTTTGGTGGGCCTTCGGCCCACCAAACACAGACTCTCCTGTGTTTGGTGGGCCAAAGGCCCACCAAACACAGGAAGTGGGCCGAAGGCCCACCAATAGCCCTAATGGGTGAGTGAATGGGTGGGGGGTGATGGGTAATGGGTGAGTGAATGGGTTGGGTATGATGTGAATGGGTGGCGTTAATACATACATTTCTACATCCATGATTTCAGGAAAGCTAGAAGGGGCTATCTGGAGAGTCTGTGTTTGGTGGGCCGAAGGCCCACCAATAGCCCTCCGCAGGAGCTAGCCAAAAAGGCCGCCCGGAGGGCGGCTTTGCGGCTAGTATATATATATATATATATATATATATATATATATATATATATATATATATATATATATATATATATATATATATGAATGAAAGAGAGAGAGATATGAGTGAAAGAGAGATAGATGAGTGAAAGAGAGAAAGAGAGAGAGAGAGAGAGAGAGAGAGAGAGAGAGAGAGAGAAGAGAGAGAGAGAGAGAGAGAGAGAGAGAGAGAGAGAGAGAGAGAGAGAGAGAGAGAGAGAGAGGAGAGAGAGAGAGAGAGAGAGAGAGAGAGAGAGAGAGAGAGAGAGAGAGAGAGAGAGAGAGAGAGAGAGAGAGAGAGAGAGAGAGAGAGAGAGAGAGAGAGAGAGAGAGAGAGAGAGAGAGGAGAGAGAGAGAGAGAGAGAGAGAGAGAGAGAGAGAGAGAGAGAGAGAGCGGCCGGCGCGGCGATTTATTTAGTTCATGCTAATTTATGCATGGTACGAATTCATTTATCAGAAAACGAAATTTATCAGTGGAAAACTAATAAAATTCTGCTTCTATTGATATGTTCCATCTTATAAGTTGTCTCACAAAGTTTTACATGACGATGAGTTAAGTGAATTTTAAGTTCATGCATATTTCTTCAGTCTCATAATGACATTTATTTAATTTGTTTTACTGTGTTTTATGTGATAATCTTATAGAACAAAATAACATTTCAGAAGATAACAGTATATCATTTATACATGTATAACATGATATACTGCGCGGGGTCATGCCTTGAGAACTTCCGCGGGTCTAGAGTGAACGGAGAGACCCTGGCATTAAGATGGCGCCCAGTACCGTTTAACATTGGGCCTATGTATGTCGGTACCCTGTTTATCAAGAGATCCTAGTTCTACCCAGAGAGAGAGAGGGGCCGTAACACTCCCTTCCCCCAAACTCACGGCCAAATCGTCGAAACTTTTTTTCAAGTTCCGGCCAAATTTCAGAAAAATTCGGCCAAATGCGAAAAATTTATGTTTTAGGCAGTAAAACACTACATCGTAAAATAATTACAAAATAATGGTACGGAGGGTACGGTAATGGTGGCTATACGCCACAACACAAAATAGCTAAATCAAGCAAACAAATGTTATGATTTACCTTTAATAATTAAGACATTGAAGATGTTAGTTGAGGTATGCGAGAACATCTGTTTCATCATTCTGCCAGGTTTATAGTAAACTCACGGCGAATTCCTACTCAAGCCTAAACTACCTATTTAT